>NIVC01001310.1:87500-348208 GCA_002269645.1 Macrostomum lignano | reverse complement strand
TCTTTTTACTTCCACGTGTATTCTGTCTCGTGTAATATCTTTTGGGCCATCTATGTCTGTCCCCCTCAACAGCCTCTCCGCTCTCACCTACTTCCGGTCAAAAGGTCGAAAAGTGATCATTTCTTTTCCAGTGGATAATAGTACAGGCATCTCCTATGTATTTACGTTAGTATTAGTGCGGTTTTTGTATTTTTCAAAACAGAATATAGCTAAAAATAACTGAAGCCAAGGCATCAGCAATTGCAATCAGTCCGAAAATCTTTATTCAATTTATAATGGTTTTGGCTGCACATATTAAAGAATTGCTTTAGCCATAAAGCCATGTAATTTGAATCTGATCGTCTTTCTTATAAGCTGATGTGCATGTGCAGCGATTAAGCACAGTAAAAGGATTTGAGCAATACTTGTAGAACTCGGAAAACTACACTAAGAAGCTGTAGGATGCGGACTCGATATCTCGAGTCCTTTTGCCTCAGCTGATATTGATACTATGAGGGAATTCGGTTGCAGACTGCACAGTCTCTCCTATTTCTCTACATCTATCTCTTTATCTTTACTGCTTTGCCAATCCGAAGTATTGTACCTAGAGGCGAGCACTGTTGAGGCGGAGTCAGTCCTGGGATCAAAGATTTGATGCTCTGGTTACTCTTGTTCCCGGAGTCAGTGAAATTATCATGATGATTTGATGAAGAGTTTGGCTAAGCCAAATTGGCTCAATACTCCCCTAGCTCAGAGGCAGCTAGGGCACTCAGGCTAATGAGGCCAAAGTCTACAGACTTTTTGCCATGCAGGGTGGAGGTTTGAGCAACAGACCCGGTACATTGGTTTGGATTGAGCAGAGAGGATTCACCTCTGTGTTTACATATATCATCACTTTCATCCCTGATGATGAGCACAAGGGACTTGCTGACAGGACTCTTTCTGTTGCTGTGATTTTGCAGCACTGTCGAAGTTGTCACCACTTGGATCAACCAGCGGATGGCTTCAAACCACAGGGAGAGGTGGTCTGACGGCCCCGACTGCCGGAAATCCCGCGCGGCTGTCCCCTGTCCTTCCCCCGCCAATCCGCATGGTCCTGCTTGGCCTCAACCGCAGGGACATCAGGGCGGTGGCGATGACCCTCACCGGCTGCTTTGCCAGACATCGCCACCTCCAGGGAAAAATCCGTGGCGAAGAATGTCCTTCTGCCTCTCTGGTGTTGAGAATGAGGAGCACTTTATCTGTGAATGCTCCGCCTTTACTCCAGGCTTACCTACGTCGGCCCAAACCCGGACCTCTCCGAAGTTTTCAGGCCCGAGAATTTCTGCCAGCTCGTCCGCTACCTAAGGGGCTACCGGGTGAGCAACCATCCACCTCCTGGACCGGCACCACCGGATCTCCCAGCGCGACACCGCAGCAGGGGTTAGCGGAATGGGCGGTGACGCCTTCCCACTGTATCCGGATGCCCGGAGCCCATTGCAGTTAAGTCTAGTAAGTCAAATCGTAGTTGCAGCACCCTTTAACTTTGCAGCCTCAGCAATTCTGGCATGCTACTAATGAACTGTTGGACGCTATCTTGGGTCAATCGTAAAAGCGGCTTATTTTCAACATTTCAAAAAAATCAACTCAAAATATTTTCATCCTCGATGTAAAAAAAGATTTAGATGAAGTCTGTAGCAACCAAGTTACTGAAAGTAGCGTGAAACAAGCCCGAATGACAGTATTAAAACATTGACTCTTGTTAATTATGGTTTCAATTGATTCAAAGATTTCAAAATAAACGAGCTATTTATCAACGATTTAGGAAGCTTTTTACAGCAAGTAGGTGTTGGTTTGCATATACTTCTACGCTCATCGTACACATGTAGTTAACGCCAAATAACATTTGTTTGTAAGTTAAGCTTAGAAGTAAGCTTTTAATTAAATTTTCTCAATGCCAAATTGGTGTTGCCCGAAAATTCTAAGCAAGAATTGTAGCCACTGCGTTCAGAGCGTTAAGGAAAAACTACTTTAAACCTATAGCTTTGTCAGTTTTCTCCGTCGTCAATCGCCCTTTAGGTCTTTCCTATGGTCTCCGTCGCCTCCACCGGTGCTTGCTAAACTCCAGCTTCAATTTAGGCGACATGTTCACCTGGCTGAGCTCCGTCTGCGCAATGCCATCCTTCACCATGACGACTGTGTTGCTGACGGCGGCGGTGAACACCACAACGTCGCCGTAGCGATCTCGCGTCAAAATCACTTCGCTGTCCGCGTCGCCATCTTCGACGCCGTCCGATTCACTCATCATCATGATGTCGACTCGGTCGCTCCTGCGGCAACAGCTGCAGCAGCAGCAGTTGCCTTCGCGGCGTCGACGATCGAGTAGGTAGACAACTAGGCAGATGGCCGCCGCGGTGAATGACGTGGTAGAGCCTATATAAAATGCGGGACTGTAGCTGCCCGAGGCGGTGTAGATGCCGGATGCCAGCAGAGGCGCCACCAGCCCGCCGAGTCCGTCCGAGAGCATCACGTAACCGAACGCTGAGCCCTGTGGAATGATGCCGAAAAGGTTTGACCAATGTAAACCTTGAATAGAATGGCTCTACACTCGCGAATCATGCAATTCGCTGTAAAATAGTAATTCGAGATATGAAGTTCGCCGTCTTTTAACACTTAATTGAGAATAAATGTATCTTTACATTTACGTTACGTTTGTTAGAAATCGTCTTATACAATATTTGATTAGAAAATGTATAGTAAGGAGATAGGAGTATACCTTCAACTGAGAGGGAGAAGTCCTACTCTAGTTGTTCAAAAATATAATTATACGATTCAATCCATATACTAAAAATTGTTTTAAACCTAAATGTGTGCCTCCAAGATATTGTCTAATTGCTTGGAGATGAGACAATTTCATTGCTTTCAACATCATTTCCCGGCATCAGCTAGTATGAAAAATAATAACTACCGGTACAATAGTGTAAAAAAGTTACACTGCTTCACCTGAATCCCGCTGCTCTCGTAGTAATCGCTATGCACCACAGGTAGCACACCGTTTTGAAGGCCGGACCACAGGCCGTAGATGGACATCCACACACTCAGCAGGGCGAAGCTACTGCTAGCCCGGGCAAACAGTAGTATGAAGGGCGCAGTGCCAAAGATGCTGATGGCGAACAGAAGCAGGGTGTTCGGGTGCCAGCAGGCATCAATAGGGCCTATCAGCAGCTGACCGGCTGTACCGCAGGCGCTCGCCATGGTCACTAGTAAAGCTGCGTTCGTCTTACTGACGCCGACAGACACGGCGAAGTCTGGTCCGACGCTGTACATCATGAACATGCCGATGTTCCAAAGCATGTCGGCCAATAGGAAGGCGTAGAAGCTGGGATGCTTCAGTAATTCGACTCCGACGCACTGGCAGCTTGGTGCCGATTTCTCATCTTCTTCCTCGTCGCTTGCAGCGATAGAGGCCGCCACATCATTCTGCGACCTGCTGTCTGTCCTCTCTGTCGGTTGTTGCTCTCGCACCGATTCGCGATTGTCTGCGCTGAAATTACACGCGAATGAAATTATCAAAGAAAATTCGAGGACTTATGCCGTGTGGCATCGATTCTGTTTGTCTGGCTGGCAGACCTTGTATTGTCTTCAACAATATGAGAAATTTCGCCCTTCCGCATCGCCTACGCGGTCTGACGCAACAGAACGTCATGCAGCGGCTTGCGGCAGCGACGTTCGACCAGATGACGTGGCCAGCCAGTTGGAGTCACCGCGCGCGCAGCAGGTCAGAAGGCCGCGTCAGGCTTGCCTTCTCGTAGAGCGCGGCATTCGTCTCGATGCCAGGGCCGCTGCGAGCTCCAGAAGCAGCACGCAGCATGGCCGCATGCGCAGCATCCAGCTGCCTCTCCAGGGCGTACTCAGTAATACTTAAATAAAAAATAAACTATATTGCAAAAATGGCTCACAAATTTTTATACTTCATTGCCGAATCGGCCCGAGGTGACGTAGCCGCCTCCTGCTCGCTTCCCTCCTCGATCTGGTTCTCTTCATCATCTTGAAAGCCGGCATTCTCGCGCATCATCCGTCGCAATCGTTCGATCTGGCTGGGCGTCAGGCCGATGGACGCCGTTCCTCGTCGACGATTGGCGCCAACCGCAGACGACTGGAACTGAATGAGAGTCATGCCGCGAATCGAGCGCCGGCGCTTAGCCCAGATGCTTCGCTTGCGACGTCTCGGCGCCACAGTCGCCGGAGTCATCGCCAGACTAGTAGCCGAGATGGTTCGTAGCGTGGCCGCTGAGTTGTCCATCGCCGGTTCTTCAACAACGCTACCATTGATGCCCTCGTCGTCAGCTGTGCCACTGTCGTCGTAGTCGTCGTCTGCAAAGTCGCCGCTTCTCAGCAGAATGGCCAGAAAAGCCACTTGTAGGTGCATGCCAGCCAGGATGAGCATGCTACCGCGCCAAGTGTACTCAGCAATAACTGCGGTGAGCAGTGGCGGGTAGCAGATGCTGCCGACGCTGGCCCCAATTACTGAGATGCCGGCTGCCATATTCTTGTACTTGGAGAACCAGTCTGGTACCACTGTTACGGCAGGGATGTACATTAGACTGCTGCCAATACCTGCAAAGAAGGATGTGTCTTGGTCTGATATTTAACTTAGGAAATGGCTAGTGGAAATAGTGCCCACGAGCACCCTTATGCTCACCAACAAGCACTCCGTAGGACAGAATCAGCTGATAGGTCTGCGTGCAGAAAAAGCTAATAATCATTCCGGTAGTTGAGATTAGGCTTCCGGCAAAGATTACAACTCGGCAGCCAAACATTGATGCCAAAAATGTTGACAGGGGCCCTGAATTGGCGTGAGAAAATTTTTTCTTAAGATTGCTATTTCTGCTCTTCTATATTAGTCACAATAAATTTCAGCTGCTATGAAAGGATTTATATCGAAATTGATGCTATAAAAAGATTGTTGACTCGATATGAATGCATTGTGATATATTTTAAACAATTTTCTGTCGCTTTATCTGATTGATTAATGGAGTCACCTGATCAACGTTTTGGTAAACTGATCGAGTGGCCTGATCAAGGTATTGATTAAACACGCCGGAAGGAGCCAAACGAGACAAAGTCAGTTGCGAAAAGCAGGCAGCGGCCGAGAAAACAGATCCCAGTGGATCAAGCGAGGCATTTATTTATTAGTTTAAACGAGTTAATATTTATTGGTTCGTAAAAAAGAGATAAAAAAATTGAGAAATGGCGGCGGAGCCAAGCCGGGCCGGGTGCAGAGGCTTTAAGCTGGCCGGCGCGGCCAACACCCCACACCTCAACCCCCGCCAAAGTACAGCGATATGTACAGCGGCACCCTCCGGCGCGTCTAACACCCCTTACTCAGAGAGTAACGATTGCATTAAACTGGTCGAGTAAGTTATCGAGCCATCTGACTGAATCCCCTGGTCGAATGATCCGATTTGATCCAGTTTGAGCAGTCGCATGAGACTTTGTTCCGCACAAATTTTTTTGCCTGAGATTCGCGCAACGTGGATTCAGGGGAGCGCTAGAAGGTCGCCGAAACTGGCGGGAGAATCTTGGTGGGGAAACGTTGCTACGGGAAAAAACTTCCCGTTGAAAACTTCGGAGAGAAAATCTCCAAATCATCGAAGCACTGGACTTATTAGATACGAGCTCGCATGGCCCCGATTCCAAGGACTAAAATCGGATCGCTCCAAAAAAGCTACTAATAAAAATGATAACGACCGACTATCAAGGAAAGAACTTATTGTACTGCATTGTATAATCGGAAGCATCAACAAGTGGCAGTCAATTTTTAAAATGATACGCCAAGCTACTATCATTAGTTGAACAGACAATTAAAAGGTAAGTAAAAAGCTTGCTAAAAAACTCACCAAATATAAATACCAAACTGTTGCTCATTGAAGCGATCCAGGATACGAGCGAGTCCTTGTTAAAGTAATCCTGCCACTCCACGTACAGAACTCCGATCGAGAGGGTGAGGCCCATAACCAGGAACTGGACTAGCAGTGAGGCGCTCAGCACGACCCAGGCGTAGCCGGCGTCACGTCTGTCATGGTGGATGGCCGTCGCCATCGAGTCTTACCTGTAACAGTGGTCTGCAATTGCCCTCACTACAGATCTACTCAGGCTAGCTTTTAACTCAAGTTAGAAGCTGGATTTGACTGGCTAAAGCTAGTCAGTACAGCTGCAGTGTTCAAGCATATACATACATTTGGATGCAGCTATGTGCTGTGCTTTATTAAAACAGTTAAATATGCTGTCAATCAAGCTGACTGAAGAGCATATTCTACACATGCACCAAAACAGTTACTAACAGCTCCAAATTCACCGAGTCTTTCTGCGTTCTCACGATCTTCTTAATAAGCTGAATAGCGCTATGGCTACGCGTTGCTGCATTTGCAAAACTGACGTCAATAGAGCATATTTATCATTTCTATCTTGCATGAGAATCGGTGAGCGTCTATGTAAATCGACTGCAGTGGTCTAAGCATAGAATTCGGGCTACAATCCGTCAGTCCCAAATAAGTGACAAGAAAATTGCTCATATTCATTCCAATTACAGCATTTTTGAGCTACTTGTAGTCGTTGAGTACATGGACACTCATAGCAGCGTAAATGACGTCATTTTAACTTGCAGTTACATTTTGAATCTGTTTTTAATGGCAGCTGCAAATGTCGATGGGTGGCGCCGCGGTGTGCATCATTTGGTGCTCCTAAAAGTACGGCATTGGTGCCCCCTATCGGATTTCAAAAGTACATGTATTTGGTGTCCCCTAAAAGTACATGTATTTGATTGGCGACTGTACGACTGGACAAGAAATTTAATTTACGAGAGTAACTGATTCTCACTACGAAAATGGAATAATCAAGGCGTTATAGCGGCTCACATGGAGATTTTCAAAGAAGGTAATTAGGGACTCAGGGAGGTTCAAGCCCCTGCAGTAGAAGCTATACTAGATGTATTTGTAGGTGTATTTGAGAGACTAGCTGAGGATGTCCGGCAGTTGTGATTTGCCCACTGTCGAGCGACACTCCAGAAATTCGCAACAACGTGTCTACAGTCTCCTGGTGCCATCTCTTGAAGGTCCAGAAGCTCCGCCTGGGAGAAAGCCAGGACCAACCAAGTCAGAGCTGATGCAGACACATGTGGTCGACGGGCTGATGAAGTTTGGAGGCTTGGCAAGGCTGCACTGAGGCGCGGTGCTGATATTGGCGCACAGGGGTGTACCTAAATACACTAGGGCTTTATAGGAAAATCCGACCTGGTAGAATCGTTGAATATCTCGACGGTCCAAAGAGGACTGGCGACTTGATTCTTGTTTGAGAAAGTGCGCAACAAAAAGTTAGCCCAACCGTTCTGAGTTTTGTATGCCCATGCCTTGCTCTGTTTCGGCGCAGCAAAAAATGTCAGGGGGGGGTGGTCAAATTCCCTCTTTGGTGCAATGTACATATAGTTCGACGGGTGAAAAATGGCTTGGTATTCCTATGGCTTGGTAGATGTTTGAGCATTAAAATGTGAGGCTTGAATTCGTAACCTTCAACAAACATTTAATTCACCGTATGCATGTACTGCATGCATGTATATGCCCTTTCAAAGCGTCTACATCAGTGGCTGCAGTTCCTGCACCGGCTATGGGTATATATAGTACATGAACGACTAAGCGTGGCAGACGTGGCCTCAGCCAACTAAAGTCGCTGACAACACAACAGGTTGACACTTGCATAGGACGATGGACTAGCCCGGATCGTGCCACTTATTATGTTGGTGCAACGTTTTTCCAATCATTGAAATTTGGTGTTTCTTTAAAATTTAAATTACATCAATTTTGAACCGCTTTGTACGGTTTTTTCAACGTTGTAGGCCAACGTTAGTAACCCACCATTAAACAACCTTTCTAGCAACCTTTCTGTGAGAGCTCGTACATACTACTAGCAGCAGTGAGCACAGTAAAGGCACTCAAGCTTGTTTTATGTATTTAAACCTACTATAGTTTGCAACGTAGAATTTGCCTCATTTTTGAGTAATCAGCAAAGAAACTCACTCGGTGTCAGAGCAAATTTATGAAAGCGAGTATATTTATTCTATTCTTTATTAACAGATAAAAGTTCACATAGCAATTTTACGATACATTGGCGATGCCCAGAAATATTATCATCAGAGTTAAAAAAGTAAAGAAGTCTCGTTACATGTAGTACTGCACTGTAGAAGACACAAGAGTTCAGTACATTAAGCTTGGGGGTACATAAAATGCGCTATCAATTATTTAACCAAATTACACAAAGGGATACAGACTAAAAGCAAAGAAAAAGGTTTTATATGTTTCACCAAGCTTCAAAACTCAAAGTTTTTATATAATTTGGCAAACGCACTTTTCGAAAATCCAGCTTACTACTGTTAGTAGCTATAGTACTGCACAGGCAGTAAACCTGTAGCTACCGAAACGGTTAAAATATGAACAATTATACTTACGCAAGCAGACACATAAAATGTTTTTTCAAGCTGATATTAGATTGGTGTGACATTATATGCTGTTCGTAAACCGTCACCTAAGTGGAGCTGCAGGATGTCGGCGCGATCGAGATGCCGTCAACCTCAAGCTGTTCGAGCCAATTCGAGCAGAGTTTGACAATTAATACATGTACATTAAATTGTTGTAGCTGTGCACGCGCCTGTCGCCTGACTACCAATTTTGCTAATCTTTACAACAAATCATCCTACAACTTCCGGACCAAGTAATAAGACTACATGTAGTGCATAATTTTTATGTGAAGCTGCTTATTAATATTCGCTGTTAAATTAAAGCAGAACAAAAGTTGCGATGAAAAAGTTAAGATATACTTCATGCGCCGCGTCGTTTCATAGTTTCAGCAGCTTATAAACAGTCATGTGATCAAATATATAGTTATTGCTGATCTTCAATCTCTCATAGAAGCCCTGAAAAAGGTTTGTAACTACAGTAATTTTTGTTTGAATTTTGTGGTCGTCTTACTATTACAAAAGTGTCGAGCATGATAAATTCGCTGCAAGATAATGTTATATTGTCTGAAGTGAAAGTAGCTCCGATCTATTTTTTAATTCTCTTTTATGTATTCATATCTACGATTTTACGAAGTAACTTAAGGAAAAACAACTATATATGGCTTATACTATGTATGAGTGAACCCCATGAATCTGACCTACTACTAACAAGTTAGTAGCATCCATTGTTCGTCTTTATTGTCGCATAATAAAGTACGATAGAAAATAAAAAATGAGTGAAAAGTATCATCATCAAGCTAAATACAATGCAATGACTTCTGAACCTGTATTGTTTCATAGACTAAGAGTTTATACAGCACAGGAAATATTCGAACACTAATTGACGCAAAAATGACTTGTAAAATTACCTTAAATTCACAAAATCACAAACAAAAACGATTGCAATCTTGCTAAAACGTAGGAGTTAAATTTTTCAAAAATTACGCTTTACCAACTATATACAATGTACCTACTTCGAGTGTACTACGAGACGTGACCCTATTTTTTGCTAACAATAAGCCTGCTAAGTATAATAATAAAACTTTTAAACCTGCAATACAACTAGTATAACAAAAACTAGATACGTCACTCGGTTTAAACACTTACTAATCAGAGGCTGAATCTCATAGGGGGTTATGAAAATTATACAGTACATGAAGCATGTATATAAACATGTGTATTGACACTTTTAACATGGCTAAAGTCCAAATAAATAGATTAGCGAGTAAGATTTAATTACATAGTGCAGGTATACATTTATAGATAAACAAACACACGAACTAGGGCACAGTTCGTGTTAACTGAAAATCCAAAAATATCACTCGCCGGAATCACTGGTAGGCGGTTGGGAACACCTTCTTGAAGTGTTCCAGGCTTCGTTCGCCGAAGCGGAACACCTGCATTCGGTGCAATTTCTGAGACAGATTAATAAAGTAATGCCGATCGTTGGTCGTCGACATTCTGCAAAATAAATTCATTTGAAAATGCATCGTGTTACGAAAGTGAATCACATTTACATCCATGAATGAGTTGAGTCGGAAACTTAAAAAGTCTTTGAAGAGAAGACGAGACTTTGAGCAAGAAATACACAACCCAGAGACGAATACTTCATTTTTAAGCGCAAAAATAACTGCGCTATCTGCTATCGTTTTTTGACGATCTAAATGGGAATTCGGACAATCAAAACGGGACGCCATAGACATTCAAGCCAGGCCACAGACTCGGGCTGCTTGGGATACACAACCCTTGTATGAATGGCTTTTCTCATATTTTGAATGTCTAAAGTTATAGTCTATGGCCAAGCCTCCCTAAGTAGACTTTGCTAAACTGCTAAGTCCATGACTAGGGTGTGACCTGTGGCCATGGCTTAAATCTCTATGGAGTCCCGTTCCGATTGTCCGAATTCCTATTTAGATCGTCAATAGCGATACCAAAATAAGCTATCGTCCTATCTTGGCAGTTTTAATTTTCACGTAAAGCCAAGTCATCCATGGAGTTTACAAAGCTTTCTAAGAAACAAAGTTTCCCGTTTTTCTACCTAAAGCTGTACTTGGTAAATAGCAAGAGCAATCGATAAGCATATACAATATTTTTTATCGTTAGCACAAGCAGAACACTAGTCAAATAAACCTGCCTTGTATTGTCAGCGACTATTGGGCATGAGTCGCAAAGCGAATGCAAATGCAATGAAATAGCTCATGGTTTATAGTAAGGCAGCTAGGCTCTTTCCGTTGGCCAAACCCCTCTGCATTTTGCTAGCAGCTTTGCCATTGCAATGAAATCAAAAAGCGTAAACACACTCGCTGGCATGACAGTCGCGATAAAAGTGCAGTGGCAGAAAATTTCTTGGAAATACGACAACCCCCTCCACTGGCCGTCCCGCGGGAAACGACGACCACCTCAACCCTTGAAGCGACTCCAGTACGTACAGTGCTATCTCTTTCTGTCTCACCCCCCTACCCTCTCTTTTTCTCAGTGCGCGTTGCCAAGACTAAATGCCGTTTTTTTATTTCGTTTTTCGCCAGTGAAGCACACTGCATTCAAATCTTGCCCAAAAATGTTTACAATAGAGAGTCTGCATCTTTTTAAAGATGGCGGGTTTCTTTACAAGACCTATTTGAGGTCTTATTCTTTATATTTTTACCTACTTTAGTCGGTAGATGCTCTCTAGTTAGTGGACCGTGATGGTGACAGTGGGTTAGGACTTGAGAGACAATGACAAACTGCAGCCAGCACATTTGTACCCCACCCCCATTATTCGGCCTCCAAGCTTTTGAAACTCACCGCATCGCTCTTTTCATATTCTTTGTGCAGTCGCTGGAAGAATTGCACTTTATTCTCTTCCAGACCTCAGAGACGGCCGAAAAGTCTGCGACGCGAAAATACTGCCGCGGTTGCCCCGGGTCTGCGCGCTTGCCATCTTCTTCGCAGAAGAAAATGGCAGTTCTTAACGTGGATAGCTTCGAGTCCTCGGCTCCCCTGTGTAGAATGTAGCCGAGGAATTCGTGAAGCATCGGCTTCTTCTTCGACAGCGGCACGTCTGTTTAGAGTGCGGGTCGAAAAAGTCAGATATAGCATCATTGTTAAGCTATTTATGGTTTATAGTCATCAGAACGAAAACGAAGAGATAGTCTTCTCACCCCGGGAGAGCTCCCGATGCAGATCGAGAATATATTTGGCCGTGTCACAATACGCTTGGCTTTCTCCAATCGATGGTGACCTGTCAGTTTTATGGACAATTTCCTATATACTAAAAATGAGTTGTCTGTATGTATGTGTGAGATAGATTTCAGAAAAAACGGCTCAACCTTTTCTTCAAACTTGTATTGTTAATCTAAAATTGACTTTCTTGGCTCATTCCAAGTTTTTAAAAGTATAAACTTAGCACTCAAAATTCCACTTACGGAGCAGGTGAGAAGCTGTGCTCACAAGCCACATCACTGGAAATCCCGCAGCTGTCATCCATCAACTCATGATAAATGTCCTGCTCAATTTCCCCAGTTGAGGGGCAGCCGAGCGACTCCTCTTTCGCTGTGAGCATCAGAGTGATAGTCGGTCGACGCTCGCGCCGATTCAGAGGTGACAGATATATTTCTGTACCTGCAGGCTGTAGGGACGGCACGCTAGGGGCGAACACATCCTCTGACTCTGCATCGCCCAGAATAGCGCCTGGTAATGCTGCTTCGACGTCAGCCGCCGATAGGACTGGCAAGACGTTCACGTCTTCTTCGTCCAGAAGATAGTCAAATCCTTCCAGGCCTGGGGCGGCGCTGTCAGCACCCATAGCCAGGTCATCAAGCTCCTCAGGACAGAACTCCTGCGGGCAGACTGGCTCGTTCGTCTGCTGCCTCCGCGATTCACTAGGGCCTGGCGGTAGCAGGATCTTCTCACACTCCTCGACAACGGCCTGCTTTTGAGGAAAAAGCGATATTTTCCCTGGCGACGCTGAAAACGTCGTAGTAGCTGGGATATTCCAGCCTGGAAGTCGGCCACGAACATCTTCAGATGGCTTCAATATGTCCAAATCTGGCAAGGACAGACCTTGCTCCTGAAGGCTGAAAGATGGTTTTTAAATTGTGGGTGTATTGATTGAATAAGAACGAAGTTTAACATACTCTGTAAGCAATATTTAAATCAAAACCAGCATCTTATATGGCAAAGTAAACTAAGTAAACTAAGTAAAGTAAACTAATGAGACTTCAAATTTGCTTTAAATCATTGAATAAATCGAATAAAGACAAAAGTATTAGATCATATCGGTAGAATAAAAGTCAGTGAAAGAGTACTGTAAAAAATTAAATAAGAATTTAAAAGCTTTTTACTTACTCCTGACCGTCAACTTCCATGAATTCGACACTGTCCATGTCAGACATGTCTTCTGCTTGCTTTGACAGAGTTGGAGAAAGCGTTTCTTTCGGTTTCAACTGCCCTGTTTACAGTACCACAGTCACGGGGTTTTGTGGAGAGATAGTCTGGCCTTGGATGAGGTTGGAGGGGTGGTTGAGGGTGAGAGATTTCGCTCTCTCTCTCTCCTCTCCTCGCTGCTTGATAAGTACTTTCCTGGTCCTGGAGTGCTGGGTAAGGCGCACATACCCACCCTGTTCACTAAATTGAGTGTACATAGCTCCGGCCAAGACTGTCCAGAGCCAAGTATGGATCGATAACTATACACTATAAACTGAAAAATGGGGCGGCAGCAATAACTCTAGCACTTTGCTAAATTAGTCATACGGTACTACTATTCTTAACTTCAATGAAAAAACAGTATAAACTCGAGCCATTTATGTTTGCATTATTCTGCCCTTTTCTTCTTTTAGACACGGTAACATTTTATTGCCACATCGCAACGCAAGCAGCAAATTGTTTACCTTGAAATTTCATCTAACTCACTACTTTGCGACTTGCGAGCTAATTATACGAGGGTAGATATCAAAAAAAGATATTTGGGTCATTGGCCAAAAGAAAACTGCATAAACGCGATAAGAAGTTTTCAATATTTTAGCAATCGCAAGTAGTGACTTCAATTCCAAGAATTCGGGATGGTTTTGTGGTTGCAAACGGAAACAGTGTTGCAAAACTAAACACAAAATTTTAAGAACATTTTCTAAAGAATTAAAAGATTGTCTACTGCGTAATGCCATTTTGCGCTGTGCAAAAATGCAAATTTTTGCCAAGTCCATAGAAAACACAACTGCATTTTTAGCTTGTATTTTAGACTCAGAAAAACTGGTTTGGCGTGTGCAGAAACCTTTTTTCCGAACCCAATTATTCGCTCACATCCATTTCGGTGAGATTGTACTCGTAGCAGAGCGTAGGTTAGACTAATTCGTTTTGAGTTTTTACCTGCTCAGTCTTATGATCTTTTCAGTCTGCGGCCTCTTCAAGCACAAGCTAATAAATCAATGAAAAATAAGAGCAGTACGGGCGGCTCAGAAAAGGAACACTAATCGTCTGAAACTGCTGGAGAAACTGCAGGACTCATTGCTGATGTAGATACGAGTACACTCTCCCACAAAACAGTCAGTCCAGATGGAGTCAATCGCGCCCCACACTTTTGCAGCTGGATCTTGGCCTTTTTATAGTCAGTCCCAGGATGTAATTGACGCAAATGTTGCCACGTGAAGAAACTTTGGCGTCGGCCACATGTTGCGCCGTTGCTTCAAAAGCCTCAGCAGCCGAGGTGGCCATCCTGACTTGACTTCCTGTAGACTCCTAGGAAAAGACGGGCTAGGGGCACGTGTGAGCTTTGCGCCCATTTCAGCCGAGACCCTCGATAGGTCACCAGACCGTTGCCCAGTCTGTTCAGCACCCCTGGGATCCGCCTTGAACACTCCGGAGACGAATAGCCGCGTCCGAACGACTGTCAAAACAGGCGGGCTTGACAATGGCTGCTAGCAGCACCGCCAATGCTTTTCGATCGTTGCACTTCTGAAAGCTCTTAACAAAAAAGGTAGTTTGCATTTATTAAATTTACGGAAAATGTTCGACCATTATCGTTATCTGGTATTCTGTGCCAAAAAATCAGAATGAAACACAAACTCTGGGCCCCTGGCTTGACCTCCGATCAAGGAAATCACGGTACATTGAGTGACATCTGTCTCAATAACTCAGAAGCCCATGATTTCGTACTTTTTTTCGAACCTATTTGCCCCCATACGATTGAAAGGAAAGCTATTGAGGATTTTATGTACGTACGAATCTGAAAATCATAATAAAAAAGTGTATAGAAAGTTTCGAATGTTTGTTTCATTCTTGTTAAATTCATCACAAAATTCTCTAGCTTTCCTATTTTACTATTGAAAGTAATCAAATGAGACTTTTCCGTCCGTCTGTCTGCAAACACTGGCTTGTCCTCGGGAATTCCGCGGAAAGCTCCTGTGCTAAAAATAGATCGCAGAAGGGAACTTCAATTCTCTCCTTCAGTTCCATGTCCAGACTTGTACACTTATTGTACAGTAGAAGGCATGGGGTTGCTGCTGAGGTAGAGGGGTTGTTGCTCAGACGATTTCTTAGAAAAAGCCTCGCAGCATGCCGCCCGTCTGCTTCAAAATTAGCACTAGAAGCAGAGTCTCTGCTACAAATCCAAATATACAAATCATAAACACAGAAAAAACTAGCAAACAACAGTTATGGACCCTGAGACTAGGCTTCAAGATTTCGAATTCATGGAAGTCGATGAATTGTCGATCACTGATCCGAATCTCAATGTGACAAGCGTGCCAGAGCAGCTGGACCTTGGACAAGAGGTCCTTCCTGGTCCTAGCATAGCTTCAACAGCGCCTCAGACCTATGCTGAGGATCCGAGCGTAGTTCTACTCGCGGAGATGTCCAACGTTGTGCCTCAGACAATGGAGTCCAGCGTCAGCAGCGACGAGACAATTCTGGCTGATTTGCTGAACGAGTACAGCGCCTCAGACGTGTCCGTGACCGTTAGCGCAGTTCCAGACCTGCCGCAAGTTCACGTAAGAACAAAAAATGAGTCCTTAGCTCAGTAGTTAGTTTAAAAAACTGCTAATCTAAAATGAGTCAGTTGCTTAAACGCATCAATTGGTGGCTTTCCTGTTACAGCCTACTAAGAATCCGGCACCGCCAGTCACTGTGACACTAATCCGGACGCAAAAACAAAGCGATCAGTCTTTTGAGAAGCCCATTCCTACAATTAATCTGATGGGTCAATTCTACAAAGGTGACAACAGTTCATCCGAGTTGGGTAAAGGCTTCGAAAACGGGAAGCAGACCCAAGCTGAAATTAGACTATCGCAGCCTGCCGATGTGTCTACAGACAGCCTGCCGCAGTGCGAGCCGTCGACAGTAAAGCCGGTGGTAGATACGCCAGCCTTCGATTTGATCAGCCCGGCTGAAAGTGTCGACACCCGATTCACGTTCGGCTCTGAGGACGGCGAGTCAACGATCGGCAGCACATCGGTTTCGCTTGACCGCGAGCAGGAGATTCAGCGCATGGCCGCCTATGTTCGCGAAGTGATTGGTATGTGTTGGGTAGTTGCCTGAACCAGACGTACTCAAACAATCTCAGTTGATATAGCTTATACTCGTATTTAACCACCTTAAATCCTGCAGAAAAGCGTGGAAGCAAACCAGACGACATGTCATCAAAGCTGAAAGTGCACGAGGTGATTCTAGTTATCCTGCTGAATTCATCCTACGGCGACAAGTCTAGAGACCTGCAGCGGATTCTCACCTTCTGTGACGAAAATGGTCGCGAAGTGACTTCCGAAGCTCGACACTTCAAGACCCTCGACACGGAGACAATGGGACTTCTGTGGCAGAAGATTAAGGGAAACAAGAAGGGAAACTATGACACTTTTGCTAGGGCAATGCGGTGAGTACTGAAATTCCAAAGTTACTTTAACACCTGTTTGATGTTTTAAATTAATTTCGTACATAAAATACATTCGACAGGGTCCGGCGAGAAAGAACAGAAGGTTTCTTCGAGTACCTGAACGCTGGCAAAGGAAAGAAGAAGCGAATTTACCGATTTGGCGAACGGTCGATGGAGGAGATGACGCGATTCAAGCGCACTCTGCGACAAGTGTCTCGGCCTCAGAGCTTCAGCTACTGATTTATCCGCTTCTAAACTTCTACTGTGCGTTCTGTACAAATCTATCGAACACACCACCATGAAGCGTGTATACTGCATTGAATAGGCTTATTTGTGAAACGTTCGCAACTTGAACTGACACAAAAATTTAACTTTTTTTCACTGCGTCATTGAATATTTAGCACTGGCTTTAGCCTTAATGTCCGTAGTGGATGTACTAATAATCTGTTTATTCTCAATTTATCTTGTTTCATGGTCATGGCTTTCAACAACAGCACATCTACATGCTCTGTTTATCTTCAGTAGCTACTTCATGCTTTTGTACAGTTAGCTGTATTTGAGTGCACAGCACTTTCTATGCATGCATAATTTCTGTAATTCAATTTTCTTACCTACTTTTACCTTTTACTTATGAACTGTTGATATTGTCATAGGCTAGGTATCGTTATATTCCAAAAATATCGATGCCTAAATCGATTGTCTATTAAAAATAACCTCGTTATTGTATCTTTCTGGCATTTAAAGCGATAAAACTCCTCTAGGGTTTTATCAAAAGTTTCATAATTCGAATGACATTGATATTGGTATCTGCAAAATATAACTCTATATACTCTTAACGAT
Organism: Macrostomum lignano; assembly: GCA_002269645.1. NCBI lineage: Eukaryota > Metazoa > Platyhelminthes > Macrostomidae > Macrostomum > Macrostomum lignano. The sequence goes on along the minus strand of NIVC01001310.1, from coordinate 331,022 downwards.
GTTATTTCCTTTGCAAATTGAACTTTTCAAGCTGTGTTTTTTTTACCAGGATGAGACTGGAAAAATAATATAAGGCTAAGATAAGAAGAGTACTCTTTAACTTATCCTGCCCCATGAATTGGCATGAATAGGGCCAAAGCACTGCACTTGCTATCTTATCTGAGCTGCGGGTAGACTGCCAACCAAATTTCTGTTTATGAAATGCAACTATAGCACACAGGAAAGCAAGCCGCAATAGACTTTTTAGAGTCTCGGGGGGGGGGGGCTTGCCTATTTAGTGCGGCAGGCAAACTGCAACAAGCATCTTTTAGAGGTTGATTTCGAATGCATATTTTTGCACAATAGATTCGCAGCAGCCCCTCAGGCCAGAGTGTTACAATGTCCCCTGGCTTTTCCGCGGCAGACCGGGGGCCGCGCCTCGGCCGCACCGCGGAATAAACTTAGATCATTCAACTGCACACCCACCCCAAACCCCCCGGCCCCCCGCTGGGTGAGATTCCCGACCAGCCTGTACATATATTGCCTGTCTGCACATTGCCTGCCTGTACAGTCCTGTCTGTACGCCTGGCTACACTGTACTCTGCGTTTAAATCTGACGCAGAATTAGTACAATCGAAGTGGAACTTCAGTTTTTTGAACTCGTATTTGGCAAGTGTTTCAGTACTGTGGGATTATACACAGTGCATGTAAGTGATGTAGCGCTGCAGGTTCATGTTTAATAGGGGATTTTATCGCGTTTTGACATGCAATAATGATTTTGTCGACATGCAAAATGGAACTTCAAACTTGTTTGTATTACTTATTTGTAATAGTAATAAGATATTTTAGAGGCAGTTGTAACCACCCCCAGACACTCATTGTACAGCAATCCGACATCGACTACTTGAGCCAACGTTTTCGACTTCTATGAATGTCGCTGACAAAGGGGCACATTCGCATTACATCTACCGACGTTCGGCCGTCGTATAACATCGTTATCCTTCGGCGTAATGACGGCGTGACATCAAGTATGTCGGCAAACGTCAGAATGTTGCATGGACTACCGCATGATGAATCTATTGATGAGTGAATTTGAAAGATTCACATGCAATTTTGTATTTTAGTTCCAAGTTAGTGCTATAAATTAGATAGGCAGATATGGCCCAATAGAGCCGTGTCCAATAGAAGCAAAGTAATAATTGTGTGTTTTTGTAAAGATTTGTGCCTGTTTTCAAACTAGCCTACAGGCCAGGTTAAGTACTTTAACTGATAAACAGATGCGTATCTGGTAGTTTATTCGCGTGGGTGGCGCTAAATCGCGGAGTCAAAATTCGTCACTAGCTAAAAATAAAACCTTGTTTTTTAGTTGACATTTCACTCATCAATTATTTTCCGGCTGTCATTGCTAACTACTTTTAGTAGAATTGGATTTTAAAAATCTAGTTAGAATAAATGTACACTATACATGTATTATAACCCCGGCGTAGCCATGGAATTATCGTTAATTCAGTGCACTTGTATGGCGTGTTTGTTGAAAGTAAAAAATGCTGCCTGCACGGTTTACTGGGATTTTAACAACCAAAAACATTTCCAGCTGCTGCAGACTGCCCATCTCAAAATTTTGACGAGGATGATCAAGAAATTGACCACTTTAGGCGATTTTCAAAGTTTAACTATGAAGTTCTTTCAGTTTCTTTCGTCGCTATGACGACCTTTAATTGGGTTTCTCGTAGAGGCCGGAATTTTCTAGCGGTGGTGTACGCAGGAATTTGAATTGAATGGGCCGCAATCCTGTAAGATGCACCTTGTTACGTCCTGCCTTCGTTTGGCGCCCCTGCTACTTGTTTGCGCCTGTCTCTGTTTGGCGCCGTCTCTTGCTGGGCCCCTGCGGTGGGCATTTTCTTTTTTGCGACTTGTCTCTGTTAGCATCCCAGTCTATTGGTTAGCGCCCTGTCTCTTGGTGGGCGTGTATCTTGTTGCCCTTTGTTTCTTTGGCGCTGTCTCTTGTCGCCATTTTCTTTTTTGGCGCCCCTGTCTTTTGTTGGGTGCCCCCCCCCCCTATCTCTTGGTCGGCTGCCCTGTCTCTTTGTTAGCGCCTCTGTCTCTTAGTTGGCGTTTCCACTCCTGTCTCTTAGGCCGTTGGATGCCACGTCTCAAAAGGTGGCAAAAGTTGAGCTCCCGTCATTCCTCGAGCATGGTTACCACTTTCGTTTAATTTAGTTACTTTAGTTTGTACAGGAGGAGCCCCATTTTGGCTTTTGGCTTCCCTCTGCGCACACATTTCTTTTTAAATCTTCTTAAGTAACAAAAAAATCTCGACTAGCTATATACGCTCGTAGAAGTAAAAAATAACGTTTGGATACGAGTTAACAGGATTTTATTTAAACAGGAACAGACAATAGTACCGTTTAACTGCGGTGTTCAAGCATTCCCTATCAGTGTTACCACAGTGCAACAGTTTAACTGCGGTGTTCAAGCATTCCCTATCAGTGTTACCACAGTGCAACAGTTTAACTGCGGTGTTCAAGCATTCCCTATCAGTGTTACCACAGTGCAACAGTTTAACTGCGGTGTTCAAGCATTCCCTATCAGTGTTACCACAGTGCAACAGTTTAACTGCGGTGTTCAGCATTCCCTATCAGTGTTACCACAGTGCAACAGTTTAACTGCGGTGTTCAAGCATTCCCTATCAGTGTTACCACAGTGCAACAGTTTAACTGCGGTGTTCAAGCATTCCTATCAGTGTTACCACAGTGCAACAGTTTAACTGCGGTGTTCAAGCATTCCCTATCAGTGTTACCACAGTGCAACAGTTTAACTGCGGTGTTCAAGCATTCCCTATCAGTGTTACCACAGTGCAACAGTTTAACTGCGGTGTTCAAGCATTCCTATCAGTGTTACCACAGTGCAACAGTTTAACTGCGGTGTTCAAGCATTCCCTATCAGTGTTACCACAGTGCAACAGTTTAACTGCGGTGTTCAAGCATTCCCTATCAGTGTTACCACAGTGCAACAGTTTAACTGCGGTGTTCAAGCATTCCCTATCAGTGTTACCACAGTGCAGCAACCAGTCACCTGTCAAACTGCCGTCGACCAGCTGCCCAGCCTTCCAAATCTACCAATCATCCAAAGTTGCGGCCGATCGGCAGTAAACCAACCGGCTACCTCGACCTGGGAATCTGTGAGCATTGCCACCGATGACCAGCCACCGGGTTACACGATGACAGCTCGAGAAGAAACTCTGGATCGTTTGGCGACGCACATTAGAGAGAAAATGGGTGGGTAAAGTTTTATTGATTAAATTCAGCATGACGTCCTTGATTCGTTGATAAAAGTACTTATTCTACTCGTAATCGAACTTGTTTCGGGAAAGCTATTCGGCTTTGCGGCGCTAAATCGTCCGAACGTTTTGCACTTCATACTAATTGTGCTGCTGAGTAGTCGTAAATGCTTTTGTCGAATCCTAGTGTTCTGCGACGTCAACGGTCAAGAACGGAGCGGTTCTATTGAGTACTTCAAAATTCTCGATAGAGAAACCGCTGGGATGCTCTGGCAGAAGGTCAATAGAAGACCAGTGAGCAAGAATGCCTGCTCCGCATTCACGAGGGCAATTAGGTGAGCTAATTGTCGATGTGTCGGAGTGTGTTGGTGTCGGATTTTTGTTGTCGGAGTGTGTTGTTGGAGTGTTTCGGTGTCCGAGTATGTCGGTTTCGTGTGTGTCGGTGTCGGGTGTGTCGGTTTCGGGTGTGTTTGCGTCGGGCGTGTTGGTGTCGGGTGTGTCGGTGTCGGGTGTGTCAGTGTCGGATGTGCGGTGTCGGTTGTGTCTGTATCGGGTGTGTTGGTTTCAGATGTCGGGTGTGTTTGTGTCGGGTGTTTTTGTGTCGGGTGTGCTTGTGTCGGGTATGTTTGTGTCTGGTGTGTCGGGTGTGTCGGTGTCGGTTGTGTCGGTGTCGGAGTACTTGAGTGTCAATATGTTGACATTAAAAAATATATATTTAAGCCCTAAAGTTTTTATGGACTCAAAACACAGAGATCTTAAGTCCTTAGAAAGCTCAAGGAAAAATGACACTGTAAAGAAACCTTTGATACAATAAATTGCAAGTTCTGCATATAAATGTAATGCATCGACACATATTTCTGTAGATTGGCCAAAGCAAAGTCATCTTCTAGCGGTGACTTTGGCGTCGTGGAAAGCCATTCAGCGACTAAGTATGCCAGCAGCAGAGTGATTCGCTTTGGTTGCAATGGACTGCGGCTGGTTAATGAACTAAGGATGCTTCTGTCGATGACTGATGACTGAATTATGATTTTATAAAATATAGTATGCTACAGTTCTAAACTTTATCCAGTCGCAATTTCGGTTAAATCTGATTGTTCAAGTGATAAGTTGAACTAATTATATTGTTTCTACATGTATTTGTACACATAATCATGTACTGTTTACTTTCGCTTTTAATGAAATCTTAAAACGTTTATAGAAAACCGTTTGATGCTTGAATTACGAAACAGAGTATATGCAAAAATCAATTTGTATTTCAATTAATTGTCGAAAATAAAAACAGTGCGCCCCCATTTGGCTTGACCAAAAAAAACATAAAGTCAGTCAACTTCAGTTTTGAAACTAATTGCCGCTGCGTTAAATGGATCACCTCAATACCAAATGCAAAATATTCCAACTCCACCTTCGGGATATGCCTTAGTAGCAACCCATGTCACCCTATCCTTGATGGCTTCAATTGGTCTTAAAATCTAAATCCTTAGAACCTGCAAAACCATCCTCGATCATGCACTCGCAGTAATTAAGCATCGTCTTGACAATAGCTACCTTCTTCATGCTAAGATATTCAACAAGAATGTTTCTCAGCATCTCCTTGTCTCATCCACAATCATTCCGATTAGATGGTACACCATCGATTGGTAAGAAACAAATTATGTAGGAATTTACAAAGCTTTTTGGCTACACTTTGTAGCTATTTAGTGTTATCGTACATGCTTCATCGGTGAATACTGTAATGACACGATTGGTTGGAGAGATGTTGTATCGGTACCGGTAGTGTCGTAAGTAGATATTTTTAGCTAGTAGGCGGACACTGAGGGAGCTAAATGCACACACCTAGGAATGGATGGGGTTTGCCTCAAAGTACAGTCTTCGAAATAAATTTACACACCATTTTCTTTCACCCGCTGAAAAGCGTCCTCTCTGCATCCCCTGGAGTGCGAATAGCTTGTACTCCAGTCGACTCTGAGCTCATTGTTATAGTACAATGGCTACGTCTCGAAAAAATCTATCAAAAAGCTAGCACAATAGCACAAAAAGCTATCTAACAATAACCACTCTCAGTCAAAATAGCCTCATAACAAATTGTATTAATAGACATGACCACTCAGTTCAAAACAATATTTGCTTCACTGGTGGCAGCCATATCTCATCTCTTGCTCTGAAATACATACTGTGCATTAATACTTGTTGTTATTTTCACGTGACTTTTAACTAGTAGATAGCTCAGAGAACTTTGGCACAAGACTTCGAAAACAGGAAGACGTTATTCAAAGGCAGTGTTTTTTCTGAACAAACTGGCTTCTGCATGTTTTTGGTCTATGCCTACATAAGAGTCAACGATTAAAATTAAGAATTACATGTAAATATAGCTGTGGTCCAAAGAAATAGTGCAAAAGCATGAATTAATCTTACTGTTTGTGACCATTTTTAGTTTTCGTGATTAGAATTTACGGACAAATTTTTTGAAAGTATTCTTATTCACTCATAGATTAATTTTAATAATAGGTAAACACTCTACTCGGAGCTATAGACAAAATGGCAAGACCAAGTACGAGCCGTATCTTCCCCGGAATTCCCGTGGACTAGCCAGAATCTCGGCCATGCATACCCAGACGCTACACTGTACAAGTAAGTGTACACTTACCAACAAGGTACAAACTAAAAGGAACATTTATAAAAGCGGGCAGTGAGCAGCCGAAGAGAGGGGCAGACTCGCTTCAGGCTTTAATAATAATTCCATCTCTGAATAAAAGCCTCCAAAATGAGCCAAAAAACTACAGAGATCAACGCGTTTGACTTCGATATTATGGAAATCGATCTCAGCGAACTGCCGGCTGGCGTTCTACCGAACCATGAGGACAGTTTCAGATGGCAAAGCTTCGTGTTCCAAGGGCCTGAGCAGCAACTATGTGTACCTGAGATTGATAACAGCTGGCTGCTAGATTTTCTGCAGGAACGTGTAGACAAAAGCCAACTGCAAGGTGATGAAAATGTTCAGCTGAGCAGCTCGGTTGCGCGTGAACAGTGCGAGGCGCTTGGAGAGCGACAATATACTAGTGGACTAGGAGTTTCTTGTGACAAGGAGACTAAGGAGCTTCTTGACGAGCTGATGGAGGACGCTGATGGAACTGGTCGTGGGAGTGCTACCAACCTGCCGAACGTTCCCATGTTTGAGCCGCAGCAGCAGCAGCAGCAGCAGCAGCAGCAGCAGCATCAGCGGCAAGTTCTACTCAAGGAGAATTCCCAAAGGCAACAACTGCTAGATGAACCGCCAAGTCCAACGACTGTGAGCAGCGGCTTCGAGAGCTGCGAATCGCTCCAGCAGTTTTCTTCAGCTCGCGAGGCAGAGATTGACGAAATGGTGGACTACATCAAGGAAGTCATTGGTGCGCAAGCTATTTTGAGCTTCATGGTATTTCAAAAGACATGCAAGGGAATTTACGAGTAGACTCATTAATTCCTTTTTTTCAACTTATTGCAGAAAGAAGCAGCAACTGCAAGCCGGAAGAAATGTCTTCGAAGCTTAAAGTGCACGAGGTCATCCTCACCATTCTGCTTAATTCGACATACGGCGACAAGACAAAGGATCTTCGACGGATTCTCGCCTTCTGCGACGAGAACGGACGCGAGACGTCTGGCGAATGTCGCCATTTTAAAACGCTCGACACGGAGACCATGGGACTGTTGTGGAAAAAAATCAAGGGCAACAAGAAAGCTACCTACGACACGTTTGCCAGAGCGATGAGGTAATGAACCGAACTTCTGGCTTTGCTGCTAATGAGAAGAATGAAGCATGAATAGATGAACAACAACCATTCTTCCCCACAGAGTTCGCAGGGAGAAGTCCAAAGGCTATTTCGACTACCTGGACACTGGGAAGCGCAGCAAAAAGCGAATCTACCGGTTCGGCGAGAAGACCATGGCCGATATGGACCGGATGAAGCGGACGCTGCGGCAAGTGTCCGAGCCGAGGGAATGCTGCTATTGACTAGGCGCTGAACTATCAGCTACGAAACAAAGACAGAAAGCACGAATATTCATTGTAGATATTTTTTCTAGATATCAATGCGAATCCATGTCTAATAGTAGCCATGAATGTATTTATGGTTCGTCATGCTGCTCCACCGAGCAAAACGATCATGTGTACAGATGCATTTCGATTCGGATGTTTTTAATTCCGTAATTTATTGTAAATTTCATTTTTTTATAATGCGATATTTATTCAGAAAAAAAGTTTTGTTAAAGACATTTAACAATTGGCCCCATACAAGCGCAGCTGCTTTTTATGCTTCATCATAGGATCTGTAAAATTTGTAAATACACCAACTATCAATTGCAGTTGAATTCTTGTGTATCTAAGCCTGTCTTTTTTATGCGTTACTTATCGAAGACTGTCCAAAATTGTCGCAAGCAAAAATTACGAGCGCATACCTGAATTTTGATATACCTTAGTACAACATGCCAATATTGTTGCAATGCACTCAGTTGTCGGCAGAAAAGGGAACTTTGTGTCGGAAAATCCATGGAAAAACCGTAGAATTGCCGTGACAATAAAGCAATTCATGTCTAGCCTAGCGTCTATTTTTGTACTTTGTACTTGCTTGCTTCCAGTTGGCGTTCGTAGCTTGAATAAAAAACTAGCCCTAAATTTTGAGGGAAATAACTAATGATAACAATAGCTTTTCATACCATAATTTCGGGATCCTCGGGACATATGCGCAACTATCGCAAAACTGAAGTAAGTGTATTTATTAATAATTTAAAATTGATCAGATTTTGTTTTAGCGATAATTAATTTCATTATCTTCTATAAGCGGCTACTTTAAGTAGGAAAGAGAAGAGAATGTGCTCAAGTGCGAATTTTAATTAAACATTTATGACTAAAAAGATTCCGATCATGCTTGTAGGGTCATTTATTACGACTACTTACCAAATTTTTTGCGAAATGGAATTTATGCAATACTAATTAAAACTGAGGCTGTGACAAAACAGGAAAAAATTGATGCTGCTTGTAAACTTCGTCAAAGCTTACAAGACTTGGTTAAAAACTGGTTATAAATGGATACAAGCAGATGAATAGGAGTACTGTAAGTAGTTGATAAACATTTTCGGGTATTTTTGAGACATTTCTAATAAAGTTTTCCGTTCCACCAGAGTTCAAGAGTTCCGAGATACGCTTGTAGTTGGGGTCGTCAGGGTTATTTCTAAAGTATCAAATTGTTCAGTCGGGGTCGAGGTGGCATGTAGCTACCATTCAAAAGTACTTTTGTTAGTCTCCGTTCAAAGGTATACTCGTATTAGTTGTGGTCACTTCAAAGATAGTTAAAATAAATTTAGGTAAATTCGTGTTCGCATGAACAGTCTTCCATTTTTCATCTCAAATAGAGGCGCTTGTCTCAGTCCTCCAGCAGCATGCGGTTCTGCTTGGCGCTCTGCAGCTCCTTCCGCGACTCGCGCATCTGACAAGCAGCCTGAGTCAGGTAGCGCCTCCTCCGCTGCCTGCCCTCCTTCTCTCGCAGCAGATCCAGGATGTCCACCTGGTGGCTGCCGCCGGCAAACAGTCGGGTTATCTCGGCAACCAGCTTTGTGGCCACGCCGTCGAGCATGTGGCACAGCACCGACATTGGCACCGTGTCCGAGATGCGCTGACAGGCCAGCAGCAGGTAGGCTTTGGTTCCCAGGCGAATTCGCTCCTCGTTTGATGGGTCGCTTGAGGCGGCTTGTGCTGGCAGCCGCCTGCAAGAAATGGTTAAGGATCTTGTATTAGGATGGACTGAATTTTACATTGCTGCACCAACGGGCTCCAGGTCCGAAGGCACCATGCCTATTCAAAGCAATTATTTACTGAGGAGTACGATGTGTCGCTAGGAACTCCTGCCATTGTGTAGTAACGTATCTCAGTTTTTCCGAAAACTGGCTGTCCTGAGTGAACAAGCGACGCTCGTGTGCAATAAGCTTAGCCATATCTGTCCGACACTCAGCCTCTTGGGCTTCGATCGCCTTGACAACAGTTTCTTTCACAAGTAGCAGCAGCCTTGGAAACGCTTTGAAACAATTTTCGGCCAGGTTTTCAAGCGTTTTAGTAACTTTAGACTGCACGTTATCGAGTAGCCACTTCGCCAGGTTCTCTATTTTTGGCAAATATTCTTCGAATACAATCTTTTGAACAACAGGGAACACAAATGTGAAAGTCGGAAGCTCGCGTCCTCTTCTAAGCTGCACCTCGTCCGACACATAATTGGGTACGCTTTTCGAGTAGTCAATGATCCAGGCTGAAATAGAGAGTTTTCCATGGACGTTGTTATATAATGTAATTTGGGCTGCTCTGGTGGCGAGCCAAGGAGCTTAAAACAATATATTTAATCGCCCTGCCTCTTAGCACGTAGGCGGTGGAGGTCAGGGCCATAGACATGGATATACTAATAAGAGTCGATCCACATCATCTCCCCTTTCAATTCAGTGTCCTTATCACTCGACAAAATTAACTTTTGGATGTCCTAGCCTACTGTACTGGAGTCGGGCGGGCGGGATGCCCTTCGTTGCTCTCGAGCTACTTCGAGGTTTCTCCTTGCTTGGTTGATTGGCCGTCGTAGTACAAGTCGTCTCCGTACGTCTTGTACTTTCGCCGTTTGTCGTCTTTGTCATTTTCCAGTTGTCGGCGGTCAGTGGCAATGTTGGCCGTATGTAAATGCGGTTTCTCCGTAGTATTCTGCCGCTCGCCAACTTTACCAGGTAGTCGCGGTGTTTTTCCGACCTCTACCACTACTCCTCTCCGTTGCCACAGTTTCGTTGTTGGCTCTTGAAGAACTACAGTCGACCCTATTCGGATTCCATCGAGGCTTCTCTTGGACTTGTTTGCTCCACAGCCTCGTGAACTTCTGATGCTGTGTCCTCCATTTGTTTAATCGTGTTGTACCATTCGGGATTAAAGCTTCTTCGATGAGCAGGAGTGAATCTCTCTTGCTGGGTGTCCATACAGCATAATAGAAGGAATGCGTCCGTCATACATAGGTGTGTTTCTATAGATAAGTATTCCTTCCGCCATTTTGTCCTTGTTTATGTCATTGTTGCGATAATCCCACGATCCTCTGATGATCTTTTTGGCTGACTTGACTGCCGCTTCGGCTCTCCCGTTGCTTTGGTGGTGGTATGGGGATGAGAATCTGGACTCGACTCCCATCTCTTCAAAAAGTTACCAAATGCGCTGGCCTCGAACTGAGGACCTGAGTCTGACCAGAACAATTCCGGTACAGCTGTCTGACAAAATAGCTCACGGCACGCGTTAATCAGCTTGTAAACCGGAGCATTTTGTCCGAAGTTCCATATGTTGATCCATCCAGAGTATCCGTCCACTATCATTAGGAATTGCCTGCCGCGGTGTTCACAAAAGTCAGCATGAACTTCCTGGAAGCACCTTGCTGGTGTAGTTCTCGGCAACATCGGTTCTCTGACCTGACTTGGACGGGTTTCTTGGCATGCATTGCATTGCTTTATTGTGTCATCGATCTGACGTTCCATGCTGGGCCAATAGACGACCATTCTTGCTCTTGCTTTGGTCTTAGTAGCACCTTGGTGACTTGAATGTAGTGTTCTCAAAACTTCTTTTCGCATTTCTTTAGGGATGATACAACGGCATCCATTGAGAACGACTCCGTTTTAGACGACAAGCTTATGTCTAATGTGCCAGTACGGTCTTAGATTAACTGGAAGATTAGCTTTATCGTTCGGGAATCCATTCTCTATTACTTGGATAAGCTCTTGCATTTCTGTGTCCTTCTTTACGTGTTCTTGTATTCTCTTCATGTTAAAGTCAATTTCCCTATCTTCCATTACCATAGTCAACAAATTCACACTACTTAGAGCTTGATTCTCATCAATCTGATCTTCTTCAGTTGCATTTGCAATCGGAGCTCTTGATAGTGCATCGGCATATACATTGTCTTTACCTCGTACCCATTTTGCTTCATAGTTGTAGCGATTAAGCTTGGCACGAAGGCGCTGCAACCTCGGGTTTTCGATTTGGTCTAGTTGGTAGCCGTTTAATATCGGAATAAGTGGCTTGTGGTCAGTCACGATTTGAAATGAATCGAGTCCTTAAAAAACAAGAGAGTCCATTTTTGCGAAGCCCACACAATTGCTAGAAACTCGAGCTCGATCATAGCATATCGCGTCTCCGCGTCAGCCAGAAACCGTGATCCTGCCTGAATCATTCGCCAGGCGCCGTCAGGTTGTTGCTGCTTGAGAACAAATCCGAGTCCCTTCAACCTTGATGCGTCGGTGTGCAGTGCGGTTGGCTTCGTGTGATCGTAGTATGCGAATGATGGGACTTTAGACAGATGGATTCGTGCCTTATCGAAGGCTTTTTGGTGCTCCTCGTTCCAGATGAATGAATTCTTCGCGCTCAGTAGAGGTCTTAATATCGAGGTACATTCTGCGATCGAATCTGTGAATGGTCCTATTTGATTCACTTGGCCCATAAATGCGCGTAATTCTGTAACATTTGATGGCTCAGGGAATTGAGCAATGGCTGCTGTCATGTCAGGGTCCACCTGATAGCACTTTAGTGTAAGGATAAATCCAGCAAACTTTACATTTTCTTGGCGAAGACAAATTTTTTCTTATTCAATGATATTCCACTCTCGTCACACCGATAAATAAATTCGCGAACAGCTTGGATTTGGCTTTCGTAGTCGGCGCTTGCGATTATGCAGTCATCCACAATGTGGCGAGTATCTTTCAAGCCCTGTAGAACACTATCCAGTCTCCTGTTGTAATATTCTGAGATAGAGCTGATCCCGAAAGGTGCCATTCTGAACATGTATGTTCCATAAGGAGTAATAAATGTTGTCAGTGGCATACTGTCTTCGTGGAGTGGTACTTGATGGGATCCTTTCAATGCATCAACAACTGTAAACCATTCTGCGTTGGATACATTGGTGCTGGCCACAACTTCCAGTGGTGTTGGTGATTAGTATCGAGGTCTCAGAACGTATTTGTTTATCTCTCTAAAATCTACGCAAAGACGAATTCGGTCAGTGCCCTTCTTCGGGGCTACGACTATTGGAGCGCACCAGGGTGTCGGCTCTGTTATTTTGCAGATAATTTGCTGTCTTTCCAAGGCATCGAGTTCGTTTTTAAGTTTTTCATGCAGTGGCAGTGATAGCCGGCGTGGCGTCTTCACGGAAAATGGGATCGCGTCCTATTTTGAGCACAATCGAAAATTTTTCGCCCTTCATCGGCCGAATTACTCCGTCGAAGACCCTCGGGAATTCTTGGATCAAATCCAGTTCTGTATGTTTTCTTCCGTCATTCGTCAGAACCTGAGTTATCTGGTTTATCTGACTTGGAAACTCTTTAGGGATGATTCCCAGTTTTCTACAGCTCTGCCAGGACAGCACTGGCGCGACCAAGTTCTTCAGCACATGAATCCTTGTCGCTGCGTGCTTCCCGTTCAGCGTTATTGTGGCGGAGAAATTGCCGTCACTCTTAATGAACTGTCCACTGGCTGATTTAGGAAATATGGCGTCATGCCTTAGTTGTGCAACACGGATGCGGAGCTTTTTGCAATCGCATTCTCGGATTGGATCGATATTGGATCCCGTATCGGGCATCATTTCCAGCTGCTCCCCATTTATCGAGACTACTACTGTTGGGGTTGCGGGTTCCAGTGTAGAAACCAAAGTTGAGATTCTCGGTGGTCGCCTTTTATCCGGATGACCAGTGCTGCGACTGGACCGGCACATGGAACCAAAATGTCCAATGCGACCGCAGTTAAAGCACTTCTTGTCCTTGGCGGGACATTCTGAGCGCTGATGTCGCCCTTTACCACAGGCAGTGCATTTCTTTGCTTCTGGAGTCTTTGATCGAGCCCCACCTGGAGTTTTTCCTCGGTGTTTGCGCACTATGGACACCTGTGAAGCTGTGCAGATTTCATTTTTTGGATCTCACAGGCTTCCTCTGATCTACATATTGTCAGCGCGTCAGCGAGAGAGAGAGATCTGGTTGTGCTAATAGATGCTTGATTGTCTCCGGATTTCGTACTCATAGCACAATTTTATCCCTCAGTAGGTCGTTGGAATGCTTACAGAACTTACATGTTCGCATCAGGTCCCTCAATTGCATGACAGTCGTTAAAATTTTCTCCGTCATTTTGTTGCCGTTTCCAGAACCTGTTCCTCTCTACGATGATATTAACCTGTCCGAGTACGTGATCTCTGATGAAATTCATGACAATCTCTGGGTCCTTGAATTGTTGATCCGTCAGAGGTAGATTCTTATACTTCGAGAAGGTAGCAGATGTAACTGCGTTCAACATGCAAGCTCGTCGAGCTGCCATTTTCTTCCGAGTTACGTGGATGCTGTCTGATTCCTCGTGCTGGATGCTAACTGAATCGAAGTATGCCTCAAGAGTATGCTGCTGATGATGCTGCTGATGCTGCTGATGATCGTTCCGACTTTTCTGGCTTCTGCCTTGAAGGCGATGCCGACGTAGAGCGCTGCTGCTTTGGGGGTATCTTGTGGTTTCTTTGCCAGAAGCTTTAGCCCACGGTTTCAGTGCCTGCTTGCGATGCCATGTTATATGCTTTGGTATAATGTAATTTGGGCTGCTCTGGTGGCGAGCCAAGGAGCTTAAAACAATATTTAATCGCCCTGCCTCTTAGCACGTAGGCGGTGGAGGTCAGGGCCATAGACATGGATATACTAATAAGAGTCCATCCACATCAGACGTCAAGCAACGACGAGTTTAGCATAAAGTGAAACATTTTTTAAACTGTGCATGGATTTTGTGCTAAAACAAAAGCAAGATTAAAATCGACGATTACGATACAAGCTTGTTACAAGTATTTAATGTTACAAGTATGTGTTACAAGTATTTACAACTAAAATCTATATTTCGCATAGAAGCGCCCCGTGCGCCAGTAAACTCGTAATCAATAAACAGCTCACCAGGCTGGCTCCTGCTCACAGAGTAGCCAAAGCTCGAACAATTAGTCAGACAGCTGCTGTACAGACTGCTGGAGCTGCCCGTGGCGAATGCGTCCCGCTCATCTTCTGGACTGGCCGTGGCGGCGTGTACTTTTGAGGCAAACTGCTGCAGCTTGCGCATCAGGTAGGCTCTCTTGTCGCTGTCTGTCTCGCACAGACTGTCCTCCAGGTCTTTCAGCTCCTCTTCGTAGTCCTTCAGCTTGCTCTGTGAGAAATAATTTTTTTAATTTAGTTCAGTTTGCGAGCTGTCAAATCAAAACGATTACGTGTACATTCGGTTGACCCTAAGCACGCATGCGCAAATGAAAACAAGCGCCAAATAGAAATCTGACCTAAAAGCATTCAGCCACATCAAGTCTTATATCAGAAGAGACAGGATTAGTCGATTATAGGTGATAGGAGGGAGAGAGTAAAAAAGAAAAGAGAGGGAAGAGAGAGGAAAGAGAAAATATGGGAGAGTGAAGAGAAGAAGGGAGAGTGGAGAAGAGCTGAGAAAATACATAAACCTTGAGTGGGCCGGATTGCATATAAAGTATTTAAAGTATTTAAAGGCCGAATGGAAAGGCTTTGAGGACCGAAGTTCGCCAACTCCCCCGTGGAGCTGACTTTCTCAGTTGGCTTACCTTCAGACTCTCCTCCAGAGTCTCAATGCCCGCAGCCACTGCCTTGAACAACTCATTTGTCAGCTTCTCTGCCAGCGTCTTTGTGCCAACAATATCCTTTGGCAGCTGGCTGAAGTGCGGATCGTTTTTGAAATAATCCTCCTCGATTTTGGCCACCTCGCTCAGACTGATGTTGTTCCTGAGCTCCTTGGGGCTGCGGCATTTCACCATGACAAAGCCTTTGTGCAGTCGCACTCTGCCTTGGTTGTTGACGATGGCTTTGATGTCCTCCTCGCTGCCAGGGTTGGTCAGGTCCGGGCAAGTCAGGACTCCGATCGTCCTGGTGCCCCCTGGGTCCACCTGTTTGGCTAGAGCAATGGCCTCCACTGTCTCGATGTCCACGCTGCAGGGTACAACAACCAGGATGATCACCTGGTCCTGGCTGATGTAAGACAGAATCAGCTGCTTGGTGACCTCGTTGATCTTCGGATTCTTCTCAGAGTACCTGGCAATGCCGGGCAGGTCAACCAGGGTGAGGTCGGACACATCCGCGCTCTCAATGGTCAGGTCGATCTGCTCCGTAGATACGCGCGTTCGAGTCGCCAGTGATTTCGTTTTGTACTTTGCGCACATTTCGTCTACTTCACATTTTTTCGATATTTTACGCTCGACGTGCTCGCCCTTGCGATTTTGGTAGCTGTTGTCGGGGTTGGAAGGGTGTCTTGTCAGAAAAGGCTCTTAGGAGAGAGGAAACGACACTTGTGAAATTACAGCTGGTTAACTTTGAAGACATTGGAATGACTTTTGAAATACTTTACCCACGTATCTTTGTAATTTTGCAGCCTGGAGTACTGGAAGAACGTTTTCTCGACGAAGGCAAATGATGTGCTGCCCAGCAGCAGTTTACAAAGGGGATGTGAACTTAAGAGTAAAATGGAGTTCGAAACATTCGGTCCTGATTTTTCTACGCCAATCCCTTCATTTGGAGCCAAAAAGCTGCCGTCATGCGAAAACCCGAACTTTAGCATTTGGGGATCTCTATGGGGAGAAATGGTTGTGGGGGAGCTTTGCACCTTTGACACGATATAGATGTGCGAAAATGATGTTTACCACCCTCCGTCTCAAAACTTCGGGTTAACCTCCGCTTCGTCGAGGTAGAAATCGTCGGTCTAATATGTGTGATACAAACCCCCCTTGACGAGAGCTGGGGTGGAGAAGATAACATAAACATTATTAAGAAACAAATAATGGGGGCATTAAATAACATTACTATCGCTCCTATTCTTCCTACAAACATGAAAAGTGCCAAAAGGGGAGCGTATATCATGGTCATCTCGTTTTTTAAGCGTTTGAAGCTCCAAATGAAGGCATTGGCGTAGAGAAACCGGGACTCAATGCTTCATGCTTCTTTTTGGAACCTGAAGTCACATGAATTCTTCCCCATTAATCCCATTTCTCCTCATAGGAATCCTCAAATGCTAAAGTGGTCGGGTTTTCGGCATAACGGCAGCTGTTTGGCTCCAAATGAAGGGATTGGCGTAGAGAAACCGGGACCGAATGTTTCGGGCTCCATTTTGACTCTTAAGTTCACATCCCCTTTACTTTTCAACTTGACTTTTTATTTCAATCTAAAGTGCCTGCTAGTTTTCAGCAGAAAGGAAGCTAGTTCATTTCGGGCCTGTGCGGCCACATTCATTTGGGACAAATATTGGCCAGTTGGTTGTCCGTGCGGGGCCCCTGTGCACCTTGTGTGAGTGTGTGGGAGTCGCGTGCCTGTGTACATTACTGGCGCTCTTGTATGTACTCAGGGGTCAGTAGAAAGGGCAGAATAGCCTCATTGCTGGTATTTCATATCATGCAGTGTAATTGAGAAAATGTTTTTTAGCAAGACAAATACCCGCGCTGTCAAATCTGTCAAAATTTGCTAATATTTGCAAGATATTTTTTATGTGCATTTAATGTCAATTCAGAAAGGAGTTCTAAGAAGGTGAATTGATAGAACTATAAAAATGCTCACCTAATCCTACCAGTCCAGTCTCCAGTTGGCTTTGAGCGCATGCTCAGCTGCAGCGGGCAGCGAGTCACAATGCCGCTACCGCGCGGCAAGTCCACGCCCGAGATGGCCTCCAGCACGCTGGATTTGCCACCGATTGGTCGCCCACAACGGCTACTGTGGGCAGGCGGAGCTCATTTTGTAGGCCGTGCGACCGGAGACGATCGATGCTGTTCAGCACTGGCCGGATTCGCTCGCGATACTGCTGACTGAGCGCTGGAGTGAACGTCTTGGAGGCGTCTGCAGCAGCGCTTAGCAACACAGTCTCAGTGGCATCAGGGCTCTTGACCTGTTTCGCCGGGGTCGGGCCATCAGAGGACTTGTGCTGCTGTGGGAGAAAAGGTAGTATTGTTCGTACTGCTAGTAGTAGTAACAGTAGTAGTAGTAGTAGTAGTAGTAGTAGTAGTAGCAGTAGCAGTGGAAAAGTAGTAGTCTTTTACTCAAATGTAGCGCGGTAAATTTTATGGCTAAGCACTACAAAAATGATTTACCCGCTTGTTTGACGACAAATTTGGCGAACTCCGCGATGACATTTCAGGTTTGTATAGTACGTCTGCTATACAGAATCCAAAAAATGACTTGCGTTTTAGAAACTCAAAGTCAGAGAAAACAAATTGCCGGCAGGGCAAAATATTTTGAATAAGAACAACGGGCAGTACAGTGCATATTCACACTCCCATTTAAGCACTGATACACCACTGTCCGTTGGAATTTCTACAGGGAACGATAATGATAAACTGTACACCCTTTTCATCCATGTACATATAATGAACTGCGCCAAAAATTTCCAAAAAATTCCTGCAGATGTGCGTGTGAACTATTTCCTGGAAACCTGTTTTTTCTGTGCTTTTTTTCTCGCAGTAAGAGCTAGTTTCATGTGCACCCTTCGTACTACTGACATGTTACGAAGGGTGGCATCAGTATGCCTAAGTGTATCTGTCTGTCTGTCTGTCTGTCTGTCTGTCTGTCTGTCTGTCTGTCTGTCTGTCTGTCTGTCTGTCTGTCTGTCTGTCTGTCTGTCTGTCTGTCTGTCTGTCTGTCTGTCTGTCTGTCTGTCTGTCTGTCTGTCTGTCTGTCTGTCTGTCTGTCTGTCTGTCTGTCTGTCTGTCTGTCTGTCTGACACGTAAATAGCACATGCAGCGCATGGCAAAGCTTCAGCAGCTCCCATCCATTTCAGCCAGAGATCAAAGGCGAGGCTGCAATTTGACCTGGACGGTTGACAAGCGGAGACGGCCGGCCGGCGAATTCTTAATGAGCCCAGCGCGGAGGCCGCTCCTGAGGAGGAGCCGCAGTGCAGGCCCGGGACCGACGCCCAGCCCCGACCTGGCGTGGCAACTGAGGGGTGGATGCGTTGGCCGGCCCGCACAGAAGGACAGTAAACGAACGCAGAACTGAGCTCTCCCCTGACGCTCTAACGCAACCAGAGCAACTCCGCAGTCTAACCGTCCAGCCCCCGCCCCCGTAGTAACGGGCCATGTCTAGTGCTGTTTTAATTGCATGCGCTGTTTGTGTAAACCCTGCCGTCGTTAGGAAAGCGGCTCCCCATCTCATCGACGGCAAGGGATGAAATTGTAGAAAACTCATAAATCCTAAAGAAGCCCTAAGAGGCACGCTAATCCTTTCGGTTTTGAAGTTTAAAATGTGTAGACAAAGAGAAGCATCTCCGGTAGTTGTCTTTTGTTCCACCGCTGTCTGATGGCAGAAGATAACCGGTGTTTAAAACATCGAAAACATCGCGTTATGCATGCATTGTTGCTGTGTATTTTGTTATTGGCAGAAAGACGAACTTTGCATCGGACATTTCTGTGAATATAACAGCAATTCATATCTGGTCGCTATTTTTGTTCTGCGTATTTGCTTTAGGTTGGCATTTGAAGCTTGAAATGAAAGCTAAACACATGTGTCGGAAGAAATAACAATGATATCCAAACACAAATAGCTTTCCCTAATTTAATATAATTTTAGGACACTGCAGTTGCAATAGGAAAATTTGCTCAACTCGAAATTTTAACAAAGTGTATTTAATAACAAGTTAAATTTGTTTGCTTTAGAGATTATTCCTTTTCATGACTTCTTGAGGCAAGTATTGCAATAGTTTAAGTAGAAAAGAGAACAAAACATGCTCAAGTGCGAATTTTAATAAATAGATTACGATTAGAGACGTGTTTAACCATGTTTTAGATCATTAAAACTATCATAAAACTATCATAAAGATCATACAAACATAAAAACTTTTAGATTATTAAGATTTATTGTGAAATGGAATTCCTGCATTAAATACTAATAAAAACTGATCGTGCTGCAATACAATTAAAAAATTGATGCTGCTTAAAAACTTCGTCAAAGCTTACAAGACTTGGTTAAAAAATGGTTATAAATGGATACAGCAGATGAATAGGAGTACTGTAAGTAGTTGATAAACATTTTCGGGTATTTTTGAGACATTTCTAATAAAGTTTTCCGTTCCACCAGAGTTCAAGAGTTCCGAGATACGCTTGTAGTTGGGGTCGTCAGGGTTATTTCTAAAGTATCAAATTGTTCAGTCGGGGTCTGTGCGGTGGCATACATGGAGCTACCATTCAAAAGTACTTTTGTTAGTCTCCGTTCAAAGGTATATTATTTGTGGTCACTTCGAAGATAGGTAAAGTAAATTTAGGTAAATTCGTGTTCGCATGAACAGTCTTTCATTTTTCATCTCAAATAGAGGCGCTTGTCTCAGTCCTCTAGCAGCATGCGGTTCTGCTTGGCGCTCTGCAGCTCCTTCCGCGACTCGCGCATCTGACAAGCAGCCTGAATCAGGTAGCGCCTCCTCCGCTGCCTGCCCTCCTTCTCTCGCAGCAGATCCAGGATGTCCACCTGGTGGCTGCCGCCGGCAAACAGTCGAGTTATCTCGGCAACCAGCTTTGTGGCCACGCCGTCGAGCATGTGGCACAGCACCGACATTGGCACCGTGTCCGAGATGCGCTGACAGGCCAGCAGCAGGTAGGCTTTGGTTCCCAGGCGAATTTGCTCCTCATGTGACGGCTCGCTTGAGGCTCGGCTCACTTGAGGCTCGGCTCTCTTGAAGCCCCCTTGAGACGCCCTTGTGGTTGGGCTTGCTTGAGGCTCGCGAGAGATTCGGATCGGCTGTGATGCTGCCGGGGCTCCGAAACCCGAAAAAAGGGTTGGGCTGAAAAATGGAACCTCCTCTTTTACATAGGATATATAATAACTATTCCATTTGTAGTGTTTTTAGATCCAAATGTGAGAGGCATAGCCAGGAGTTTCGTAGTAGCTAGGGACGCTTCTTTGAGTGCGAGGAACAAGGGGCGTCAGCTCCTAAAATCCTTCGGTAAACGCCCAATTAAAGCAGTTACTTACGGAGGAACAGGTTGCTTAGCCAACTCCTTTTGTTGCTCTGTAACGTAACGCAGTTTTTCCGAAAACTGACTGTCCTGAGTGAACAAGCGACGCTCGTGTGCAATCAGCTTAGCCAGGTCTGCACGACACTCAGCCTCTTGGGCTTCGATCGCCTTGACAACAGTTTCTTTCACAAGTAGCAGCAGCCTTGGAAACGCTTTGAAACAATTTTCGGTCAGGTTTTCAAGCGATTTAGTAACTTGAGACTGCACCTCACCGAGTAGCCACTTCGCCAGGTATTCTATTTTTGGCAAATATTCTTCGAATACAATCTTCTGAACAACAGGGAACACAAATGTGAAAGTCGGAAGCTCGCGTCCTCTTCTAAGCTGCACCTCGTCGGACACACCATTGGGCACTTTTTTTGAGTAGTCAATGATCCAGGCTGAAATAAAATGTTCGCCATGGACGTCAAGCAACGTCGAGTTCGCGTGGCCAGTTTAGCATAAAGAATGAAATTTTATAATGTGCATGGACTTTGTGCTAAAAAAGTCGCCGATTATGATACATGGTTGTTACAAGTATTTACAACTAAAATCTATACTGCATTTCGCATAGAAGCGCCCCGTGCGCCAGGAAACTCGTAATGAATAAACAGCTCACCAGGCTGGCTCCTGCTCACAGAGTAGCCAAAGCTCGAACAATTAGTCAGACAGCTGCTGTACAGACTGCTGGAGCTGCCCGTGGCGAATGCGTCCCGCTCATCTTCTGGACTGGCCGTGGCGGCGTGTACTTTTGAGGCAAACTGCTGCAGCTTGCGCATCAGGTAGGCTCTCTTGTCGCTGTCTGTCTCGCACAGACTGTCCTCCAGGTCTTTCAGCTCCTCTTCGTAGTCCTTCAGCTTGCTCTGTGAGAAATAATTTTTTTAATTTAGTTCAGTTTGCGAGCTGTCAAATCAAAACGATTACGTGTACATTCGGTTGACCCTAAGCACGCATGCGCAAATGAAAACAAGCGCCAAATAGAAATCTGACCTGAAAGCATTCAGCCACATCAAGTCTTATATCAGAAGAGACAGGATTAGTCGATTATAGGTGATAGGAGGGAGAGATTAAAAAAGAAAAGAGAGGGAAGAGAGAGGAAAGAGAAAATATGGGAGAGTGAAGAGAAGAAGGGAGAGTGGAGAAGAGCTGAGAAAATACAAAACCTTGAGTGGGCCGGATTGCATATAAAGTATTTAAAGTATTTAAAGGCCGAATGGAAAGGCTTTGAGGACCGAAGTTCGCCAACTCCCCCGTGGAGCTGACTTTCTCAGTTGGCTTACCTTCAGACTCTCCTCCAGAGTCTCAATGCCCGCAGCCACTGCCTTGAACAACTCATTTGTCAGCTTCTCTGCCAGCGTCTTTGTGCCAACAATATCCTTTGGCAGCTGGCTGAAGTGCGGATCGTTTTTGAAATAATCCTCCTCGATTTTGGCCACCTCGCTCAGACTAATGTTGTTCCTGAGCTCCTTGGGGCTGCGGCATTTCACCATGACAAAGCCTTTGTGCAGTCGCACTCTGCCTTGGTTGTTGACGATGGCTTTGATGTCCTCCTCGCTGCCAGGGTTGGTCAGGTCCGGGCAAGTCAGGACTCCGATCGTCCTGGTGCCCCCTGGGTCCACCTGTTTGGCTAGAGCAATGGCCTCCACTGTCTCGATGTCCACGCTGCAGGGTACAACAACCAGGATGATCACCTGGTCCTGGCTGATGTAAGACAGAATCAGCTGCTTGGTAACCTCGTTGATCTTCGGATTCTTCTCAGAGTACCTGGCAATGCCGGGCAGGTCAACCAGGGTGAGGTCGGACACATCCGCGCTCTCAATGGTCAGGTCGATCTGCTCCGTAGATACGCCGTTCGAGTCGCCAGTGATTTCGTTTTGTACTTTGCGCACCATTTCGTCTACTTCACATTTTTTCGATATTTCACGCTCGACGTGCTCGCCCTTGCGATTTTGGTAGCTGTTGTCGGGGAAGGGTGTCTTGTCAGAAAAGGCTCTTAGGAGAGCAGGAAACGACACTTGTGAAATTACAGCTGGTTAACTTTGAAGACATTGGAATGACTTTTGAAATACTTTAACCCACGTATCTTTGTAATTTTGCAGCCTGGAGTACTGGAAGAACGTTTTCTCGACGAAGGCAAATGATGTGCTGCCCAGCAGCAGTTTACAAAGGGGATGTGAACTTAAGAGTCAAAATGGAGTTCGAAACATTCGGTCCTGATTTTTCTACGCCAATCCCTTCATTTGGAGCCAAAAAGCTGCCGTCATGCGAAAACCCGAACACTTTAGCATTTGGGGATCTCTATGGGGAGAAATGGTTGTGGGGGAGCTTTGCACCTTTGACACGATATAAATGTGCGAAAATGATGTTTACCACCCTCCGTCTCAAAACTTCGGGTTAACCTCCGCTTCGTCGAGGTAGAAATCGTCGGTCTAATATGTGTGATACAAACCCCCCTTGACGCTATTTAAGTCTCCAGCAAAACGGGGGAACACAATGAGAGCTGGGGTGGGGAAGATAACATAAACATTATTAAGAAACAACATAATGGGGGCATTAAATAACATTACTATCGCTCCTATTCTTCCTACAAACATGAAAAGTGCCAAAAGGGAAGCGTATATCATGGTCATCTCGTTTTTTAAGCGTTTGAAGCTCCAAATGAAGGCATTGGCGTAGAGAAACCGGGACCCAATGCTTCATGCTCCATTCTGGAACCTGAAGTTTACATGAATTCTTCCCCATTAATCCCATTTCTCCTCATAGGGATCCTCAAATGCTAAAGTGGCCGGGTTTTTTCTGCATAACGGCAGCTTTTTGGCTCCAAATGAAAGGATTAGCGTAGAGAAATCGGGACAGAATGTTTCGGGCTCCATTTTTGAATCCCAAGTTCACATCCCCTTTACTTTTCAACTTTGATTTTTTCATTTCAATCTAAAGTGCCTGCTAGTTTTCAGCAGAAAGGAAGCTAGTTCATTTCGGGCCTGTGCGGCCACATTCATTTGGGACAAATATTGGCCAGTTGGTTGTCCGTGCGGGGCCCCTGTGCACCTTGTGTGAGTGTGTGGGAGTTGCGTGCCTGTGTACATTACTGGCGCTCTTGTATGTACTCAGGGGTCAGTAGAAAGGGCAGAATAGCCTCATTGCTGGTATTTCATATCATGCAGTGTAATTGAGAAAATGTTTTTTAGCAAGACAAATACCCGCGCTGTCAAATCTGTCAAAATTTGCTAATATTTGCAAGATATTTTTATGTGTATTTAATGTAAATTCAGAAAGGAGTTCGAAGGACGTGAATTAATAGAATAAAAATGCTCACCTAATCCTACCAGTCCAGTCTCCAGTCGGCTTTGAGCGCATGCTCAGCTGCAGCGGGCAGCGAGTCACAATGCCGGTACCGCGCGGCAAGTCCACGCCCGAGATGGCCTCCAGCACGCTGGATTTGCCTACCGATTGGTCGCCCACAACGGCTACTGTGGGCAGGCGGAGCTCATTTTGTAGGCCGTGCGACCGGAGACGATCGATGCTGTTCAGCACTGGCCGGATTCGCTCGCGATACTGCTGACTGAGCGCTGGAGTGAACGGCTTGGAGGCGTCTGCAGCAGCGTTTAGCGACACAGTCTCAGTGGCATCGGGGCTCTTGACCTGTTTCGCCGGGGTCGGGCCATCAGAGGACTTGTGCTGCTGTGGGAGTAGAAGTATGTTCGTGCTTTCGGTAATAGTAATGGTAGTAGTATTAATAATAGTAATAATAGCAGCAGTAGTAGTAGTAGAAGTAGTAGTAATACCCTCTTGTTTGACGACGAACTTGACTTTGACGAACTTGACGAATGGTGTGACGAACTCTGCGATGACATTTGAGGTTGATACGAGCTATTATGTCAACTGTACAGAATCGCAAAACTTAATGGAGTTTTTGAAATTCAAAGTTAAATTAGACGAAATACTGAGTGGGTAAAATGTATAAACCCTAAAAATGCAGTGAGAATAAGAACAGTGGGCAGGAAAGCGTACATATATACACTCGCATCTGTGCACTGAAACATCATTGCACGTTTTTTTCTAGAGTGTACGTTTTTGATCAGCGTATTTGTTATCAGTATAGCTACACTATACACTCCGCTCATAAGTGTACATGCGCGAAAGAGCGTAGATCTAAAATGTGCATACCAAGAAAAGCTCTCAAATTTCCTAGAAATAAATTTCTGCAGATTTCCACAAACTGTTTCGTACGAGCGTAAAAGTGTTTTTTTCGTTGTACTTTTCCCGCAGTAAGAGCTCTACTAATGACATGTTGCTTGCGTGATGTTTTAAAGCAAGTTGTTACGAGCGTAGTTTTGATAAAAAAGTGAATTCGCGTTTAGTGTATCAACTTACGATGGTCAAACGTCTGATGCAGTTGAAAGCTTACCAAGTACACTTTGATATCTAACTTACATGGTAGGCAAATATTTCCAAGAAATTCCAACAGAAGTACTCTTATTCTGATTCCTAGAAATCTCTGCAATATTAATGTGATATAAGCGTCCTTTTCTTGGAAATTGTGTCCTAGTCTAGGTTCTGCTCGTTCCGTGGTTTTTTTGTATGCTATGAGGAACTAACATGGTGGTATTCATTTTTCACGAGTGGTGAAGCCACGAGTGACTTACATTAATCATCGTCCATGACAAAACCATATGCACAACGCAGCACAAGCACACTGTCTCACGAATGTTTCTTCAACACATTTTCATACTTTACGTATTATTTCTAGATACAATGCATAACTGTTACGATCTAAAAAATGGAACGTTTGACTTTTCAAATTTCAGCACTTCTCTCGAGTCAGAGTTGGTCAGCAAACTTCGGCCCGCGGGCCACATGTGACCCACCAAGCCTCTCTATCGGGCCCTGGAGTACTAAGGCTTGCTTAATTGGCTTATGTCTCAACTCAGCTCTCTTCTCTTTCCAATCTTCTCTCTTCTCTAGCTCTTCCCTCCTATCCTTTTATCTTTTCTCTCGCCTCTTATCTCTCCTCCAATCCTTCTCCTTAAGTCTCGTATCTGGCTCGCAGGCATGAGCTGGATTTTTTATCTGGGCCTTGAGGTAAAAAAGTTTGCCTAGAGCCGTGATGTCGACCAGCACCTCCTGAATAGGCCTTTTCATTAGTAGATTTGAATGTCAGAAAACGGTTTGGCTCGTCAAGTATTTATTCATAAACTTTTTAACTGCCCCAGGTGTTTTTATTTTATGCGCAATTCAACGAAAAAACGTACAATTGCAATCCACTTTAGACTGGATGCAGGCTCGCAATTGAAAGCGTCGTATTGGCAGCTCAAACACAACTAATGTTACCCCAAGAGCTGTTCAGAATGGCAATGCAAGGCGAAAATTATTATAAATACTGGTTAGATAGGCAGAATCTAGGATAGAATTTTCAATTCATTTCAAAGACAAAGAAGACGGTAGTAGATTAAGCTACCCCTGCAATGTTTTCGAGCTTACAAATCACATTGCTAATTCAATTTATACTCTGTGATCAGTTTTTTGACAACTAGCTTCAACGAGCAAGCGTTTCACTCGATTCACGGCAGTTTGTGCGTAAAAAGCATCTATACGGACATTCACTCAAATATAACAAACAAAATTAAATGTGCGGCTATGTGCACCAGAAACCGGCGCTGCCAGGCGTTCAGCCTGGCTGACGGTCCGTGCCAGCTGTTCGTGTTCGACAAGTGCAGCAAGTCGGTGAGGGACTGCGGCTGCTCCAGGAGAGGCCGGGTGTTTGTGAAGCAGCAGCCGGGACTCGAGGCGGGCGCGCTGTGTCCGTCTGGCTACGGAGACGACCTGTGCGGAGCAAAGTACAGGCTGCACTTCGGTTCAAGGAACTGGTCGATGAGTAGACAGAAATGTGAGTCGGAGAGCGGTCTGGTGATCATGGCGGATGTTACTGACACCGCAGAGATGAGCAGAGTGAACATCATGTACAAGACATATTGCCCTGGAGGTCAGTTCTGGCTTGGTGGGTACCAAAAACCTGGCAGTCTGGAGCCTGGAGAAGGTTGGCACTGGGTCGCCTGCAACATTTCCTTGGACAAAAGTCTGTGGAGCTCTCTTCAACCAGATAACTATGGAGGTGAAAATGCTGTCGCAAGATTTGGAACCGCTTTTCCTGGTCTAGTGGACTTCAATTAGTTCAAATTTATTGAACTAAATGAACATTATGGTTTCCTTTTGACAGCCTTAGATGTACTCAATTTTAAAGTACATGTACCAGCGTGATTGAGCATCGTAGAGAAATTACAACATACTTAACACCAATTTACAGTATTTTACGATGCTCACACTGCAACTATACTACTGTTACTAACATATACTAAACCATTCTGGTTTCAAAGTGAGTGATTCGTCAATATTCTAATAACCAATCGTCAATTGCTCGTATCGATACTTTATAATTCACAAATTTCAGTGTCACAGTTTAGATGAATTGTCCAATTTTCGCTTAAAATGGCCCAGCTTCAGAAGCATAACCAGCTTCTCATATCGGTACCATCAGCTGCTGTCAGTGAAGACTCAACGGCCGAGGGTTGCTTTTCGGTAAGCCCATCGTGAAAGATATTATAAAGGGAGCGGAGTATCAACCTACAAGGCGCAGAGAGTCCACATGTTTGAGTCTATTTGAGTCTGAATAAGCCAACAAATTCGGTCACCAATATAAAAATTTCGTGTTATACATTGTTTTTTTTAAATTTCGTGTGATTTCAGATATGCTGGCCTTAGTTGATGGCCGTGCAAACGAGCCTTTAATTAAAGAGTTTTTCTAATTTCACATTTGCTTTCTGGTCCTGAAATGCAAGCCAAGGACTGCTTAACAACTCAGGACAGGACATTACACTCGTGAATGGTAGAAATTCTAGTAGAAATATTTGTAGTCCTTTATGCAAATAATCGCCAAATTCTTCAAAGTGAGGTAATTTTTACAGAATTAAAGTGAAATGCGAAAGCAGAAGTAGAAGAAGAATGGCCGACCAGCCAACCGCCACTCATTTCAGAACAGAAGCACGCAGTCGCTGGACAAAAGAAAGCGATTTCGAAGCAGAACAACCCCCAGTTACAGGTGCAGTATAGCTAAAGCTTTTAAGCTTCGTAAACTCTTTACATTTCAAATATCTGTATAAAGTACATATTCACAACATATCAAGACCCGCAGGTGCCGCGTTTCATTCTCATCATCAGTCGACAACATTTGCTAGAGGTGAGAATGAAGAAGCCCTAGTTAATGTTAGAATTCGCATATGTAATAATATTAATAATTTTAATTGATTACACCTGCCCCAATTGGCAGATGTACGAGTGTAGAATCCGACAGCTCAGTGGCAGCTATTGCGCGGCGCATTTGAAGGCTGCGTACGGCTGTTCAGTCGATGGACTGGGGGGGGGGGGGGTCGCCACACACCCTCAAATACCCCAACTAATGCTGGCACCCATTTTACAGCTGGGTGAACTGAAGCAATGCATAGTTTAAGTGTCTTGCTCAAGGACACAAACTGTTCCGAGTGGGTCAAGAATCGAACCCCCGACCTTTCAGTCCTGATTCCGACGCTCTAACCACTAGACTACAACCCCCTTTAATACAATAATCCAGTAAACTTAATCATGCCAGTCAATCACAACATGCTCTCCCTCTCAGTGAAAGCTTAAATTGAGCGACACCCACTTTGAGTCCATGTCACATTTCCGTCCGCACAATTGCAGCTCTTTTAAGACGAACATGCCCAGAACGGAAACTGTTCTGCCCAAGCTCTCTCGCACAATCTTCTCTCACTCAAAAAGACCCAAGAGGAAAGTCAAAAAACTTTTCAAAGAATTTTCCAATGATCTGATTCCTGAGCCTCTATACTCAGCACGTTTAAGAAGGCACAGCCATCGTAGAACAACGTTCAATGAACCATGCCAGAAACTCCAGCCGGTATTCATGCAATTCAGCAGCGAAGGCAGCAGTTTTATGGGCACATGAATCTCTGGCATCAATCCATGGCCCCTCTGGGGTCTATTGGGGGTTTGTCTTACTTAGAATCTTGAAAAAATAAAGATTCGCTCGATGGCTGTAGGCGTCCTGGCGCAACGCCTTTGGTGACATCGTCCCACAACCAGGTGATTCCGCCCATTCGGCTGGCTCCTGAGCACACAAGCACGCCAATACTGTACGCTGGCACGCACTTAGACACACGCTCACACAGGGTGTACAGCGATTCAGACTTATTAATCGTCAGGCATCGCACCATAAGCTCCTAGTAAACTTTCGTGCTCAAGCCCAAAACTAATGTGGAGAATCGAACCAGGGAGTCGTGGCGCGATATTAAGACGCCTTTGCCGCTGAACTGCTTTACCCGTCATTTAAAAGCATACATGTACATGTAATGAAGCGTGCAAGTTTGTACTAACTATATACACACTCGTACTTGCACTGTCGGAATCTAGGAAGCTCCAGTAACCTTGTGCATTTTCATACATACGTAGCCAGTTCAGGACAAATGCTTGCCGATGGTACAATTTACCTTTCAATAAATTTACCTAACCGTATAACCGTAACGTACTACTTTTAAGTCAGTAGTGCTTATTAATTGTTCACCTCTCTGTGCTTACATCACACAGCTCAATTTAGACTGCAAACGAGTAAACGCAGAGTGCGCCATATAAATTTTCATAGCAACGTGTTTTTAAAAAAGCGGCCGGTTTACTAAAAAGAGAAGAGATGAAGAGAGGGAGAGAGACTGGGGATAGAGCGCATATGCTGACCAAATTCTGTGAGAGAGAAAGAGAATTTGAGAGCGCGATACTTGTCAGATCGTCATCAAGTTGAGTCCACTATAGACGTACTGTAGATCTTGAAGAACTCGCCCATAGTCACAGGGGACGCCTCATCAGCAGAAGTGAGTATAATTAAACCGCGAGCGGGCCAAAACGAAAGAGTTTTAGTAGAGACGGCAGACTGAAAAAGAACAATAAAGCTCTCCTGTGTACTCGGAGAGCAGGTAAAGGAAGGTAGAGAGACCTCGGAGTATCATTAAGCCAATACTAATATAGCGATAAGATGGCAAACATTTGAGCTCAACAAATATTACTTCGTTGTGTGAGCTTCAACGTTTGCTTCTACTTACATGCCCCATCAGAATACTATTGAGTAGTTTTTTGTCAGTAATGTCGAACAGTCGACGAGACCAGATGGCTGGTAGCAGCTCGCGCAGGTCGGAGACAGCCGACCAGGAGGAGTTTCTTGACCTACTGGCGGCCCTGAGCACTAGCAGAGGCTCAGTTAGTAAGTTCTCAAGCTCATCGAATGTACTCTTTGCTGCAAACTGATCTTGCAGATTTCACTGAACGCGGCGGTGCGGACAAGAACGAATGGATCCCTGCCGCGTCTGCGACACGGGAAAATGCGATTACTTTAATACCGCAGACTCCAGGCATGTTTAGGTTGCATAGTTACTCTTTAATGAGTTCCTCAAATAAGACCTTATAGTGCTGAGAGTTTACTATTTCCTGCATCACCAATGTGGCTAGGCTCGATGCAGATACAGGCCGACGTTTCGAATGTCTAACGACGTCGCTGACAAATATGTACTTTTGCATTACACCGACGTTCAGGCGACGTATGACGTCATTATCCGTCGATGTAATGTAAAAGTACATATTCGTCAGTGACGTCGGATTGATTTAGGGGAACAGTGGCTCCTCTTATTGTAGTGAACTGGGGCTGGTACCCTACCTAACTATTTTATGGCTATGCATTGATTAAAAAAATCTTTTTACTGTACATGTACCTGCCGAACTGCATGTATACTCCCCCTCCGCAGGATCCCAAAGTGGTCGGCACACCTGGCAGCCTGGCCTGATACCGCCCTGTCTTGAGCCGCCTCATCGCATCCAGTCTCGCTTCTGCGTGCCTAAGAACACTCTGAATAAAGTCCCGGAACTGAACCATCCCGAACTCAGTCGAGGGCAGAGAAGCTACTTGCATTCGATTGCTCAGATCTACAGTCTCGACGACACCAAGCGGTCGCTTAGCAACAGTTACTATGGCTTGCTCATGAGCGAGTTGCTCAAAGGTATGGGATTTCAAATATTATTTGCATATTTTATTTTAAATATTCAAGTATGCACTCGCGTCGCGCAACAGGGAGCCCACGTATGGACGGGTTCGCATTTGGCCCCGCCTAAATAGGCCCTGTAGGGTGAGCAGCGCTGGACGTCCTCTACGAGCGGCTGAAACAGCTGTATAGGCTGGAAACAGTAGCACTTGGCTCGGATCACGTGGCGTCGTCGCTGGCGCAGGATGGAGGACAGGCATTGCAGCTGAGTCCCCTTTTTCAGGGCCTTGGTCAGCTTGAAGGGCCGCATGGAGCAGCCCCAAAGGCGCCGAATCCATGAGCTGCCGCCGCAGCGTCGCCTTGAGTTTTCACGTCTCAAAATATATTTTCTAAGAAAAATAAGAAAACATAAAAGCAGATCGGCACAGCGCAAATCTTTCCGCTTGGCGTCAAATGGCACCACAATGGCCGACCCGCCCCTTGTGCCCCTCTCCGCCCCCTTGGCCTGGCCTCCAATATAGAGCTGGTTAGGTGATACCCTTGTGGCTTGCAGCCCTATAGGTAGTCGCAATATTTTGCTTGATAGGAGACTCGCCCTCGGATACAAGCATTCCAGACTCGCTCCAATAGTTAAGCAATTTCCAAGACTTCTGGGTTTCCCCGCTCTTGGACTGCTTTCAGTAGTATGCCAAACATTTTCAATTCCAATTCTGTTTTTTCGCGCACTCCCGGGATTTGTCTGCTCGGTGGTGGCCTGGGTGGACTCGGTCCTAGCTCCGTCCCTGATTCCACTAATATTGGGTTGGCGGTGTCTTGTACCATAGGCTTGGATTAGTAGCCTCCAAAATTCCCCTGGCCTAGACGGCGGGGTCCAATCAGGCGGGTATCTCGGGCTTTATGCCCCTGGTAGTGCCCCTCAGCGGCAGAGCCCCTCTCAGGGCTGATCCGCGGGTAGCCCCCGGCTTCCCACCCCGTTTAACAACAACAATCTAACCAGATGGAACTATTTTTAAACATGCGCTAGGAGACAGGATCGAGTTTAATTTCGCCGCAATTTGCTTGGTTTTGCAAGTATATATAGCGTCCTTATACTTTTCACTTAAATGATCGAATAATATTGAATATTATCTTCTTTTCCACCTGAATTTAGTCAGTTTTTTATCTTTTACCCGTAAATCGTGCAATAACTGATTCATGGACAAATTTTGACTCCATCCAGGCGGCGGCCGAGAAGACAGTCACAAGCGCTATTCAGGTTGGATTTACGGCAACCACAAGCGACTGTTCGAGACAAATCCGAAGATTTGGAGATCCAGGTGAATATTTTGCTGAGAATGCCAACTGTAATTTGACACATTATACCTTCAATTATAATGAAAAATTATGCTGAAAAGCAAAAGTGTATGCAAATGTAACTCCTTCATCACCAGGAAACTAAAAAGCAGCCGAGATGATTCCACTGCTCAGCCTGCGTCAAGCGACAGGGCCAGTGCTGCTGCCCGAAAGAGCGAATCTCGCACTGATCGCTCTAAAGAAAAATCCCCGAAATCTTCGACCAAAAATCGAACGGCTCAGCCTGCCGATGCTGCGAAACCGTCGTCGCCTTCAAGCGAGTCTAAGGAGCCAAAACCGACGTCAGAGTCGCAGCAGGAGCAGCCTAGTCGACGACTTCAAAGCGCTCGATCGCGTCCCAGTCGAAATGGAAGCGGCAAATCAACTCGAACTCGAGCTGACAATGATCTGGAGGAACCAACAGTGCGGGTGTCTGGGACTGGAACGGCTGGCGAATCTCGGGCCCGATCTGCGGGTCGGGGGTCCCGGACCACCTCCGCTGCCAGCAGACCCAACAACAGAGCGGATAAGAACAGGAGCGTCTATGCAGACAGCGATGACGATGATGAAGTTGATCGGGGCCGTCGACCTAGGGACTTAAGCAGCATCATGTACTGAGGATTCCTTATTTATTTTCTTCTGACAGTTTCAATTTTTACCTTATGAGTTTGTATCTTTTGAAATTTTGATCATATTTTTAAGCAATTTTTCCACAGCTGCACTTTGAACTGTTTCTTCTATATTTTCTCCGTAATTCCGTAACTAACATGTTACATGTACAACAATTTACATGTAATTGAACTTGGAGCTACGAGACTATTTTTAAGACGATTCTATTTTTAAACTGCGGTTTTCCCTCTCTTTGAAACATTTTCCACTGCACTCTAGCAAACTAAATTTACTTCGGTAGAATCCTTTAGCTTGAGCAGAAATACATGCATGACGAGGTAGCTCGTAGTTACACGTATTCTTTAGTGTAACTTGCACCACTTGGGCCACTTACATAGGTATAGGCCTTACTCGAATGTAAAATTTCTTACTAGCCTTCGGCACAAACAAACAGAACAATGTAGATACGAGTAAATTATGATTCTGCTTGTGTCCATCGATCGAGTTTTGGCGTGCGCACAGATGGCTCGCTTCTCATTAACAGCAGCTTTCCCTGGCAACATTGGATTTGACCGCGGGTAACTCGATCCAGTTAGAGGAGTTAACGTCCCGCTCTCAGAAAGTGTAACCTGTTGATGTAGGATAATCCAGAACTTCCTGTTTGTGCTTCAGCAGTCACGACAGTATTCATATGCAAGGCTGATCGATCTATTAACTGCATATTCATGTAGTAGACTATCGTACATGTACCTTAAAGGCTGTGAAGCATGTAAATGCACATTTACATGCAAATAAACACACCTGCTGTTAATTATACATGTACCTGCAATCAAAGACGAATCTAGGAGGGGCTACACCTTGGGGGTTAAAGCTGCCTTGAACCACTGATCTACCAAACATCTATTAGAACACCCTATCGCGGACCCGCGGAGCGCCCGGAGGCGCTCAGCGCGCGCTGAATCAGACCGCACCTCCGGGTGCTCCTGGCAGGTTTGCGGTTGCGATTGCTGGTTTCAGCAGCGCGGACTGCCTTACCGGGCTTGAGTCAGCCGTTTGCCTCAGCTTCTTTACCGGAGGAGCCTGGGCCCCAGTTCCGGTTTCGGAAGCCTCAGCATGCTTGGCTTCGTCAGCTTTCCGCTCCTCGCAACGGAGGATGGTCAGCTGAGTTAGACCAAGCTGAATTGTGGCTTAGGCGGCAAGCGCTTAGCCCAAGCGTTAGAGAGCCCTAGGATCACTGTGCATGGTCCCCTTCTCCGTACGGGAAGTGCCGTGGTGTATAGGATCCCGTTGACCTCGAGGTCAGGGTGCATGCAGCTTTGGCAGGATCGCCTCCGAGTTGCACCAGATAAAGATGCGGCCTTCGATCTTGGCTGGTCATAAGCGCAGCATCAAAGGTGCGCCATGATGGGCACTGTCGAGTTGATCAGCAGTGAGGTCCTTGCTCCTCCCCGAAGAGGAGGAGCTTGTTGGAGCTTTGAGTTTTGAGGCGTAGTTGGTGGCAGCGGCAGCTCACGAAGGCTCGGTCACGCTGATGGCAGGTTTTCTGGGTGGCACATCAAACGGGGGTTTTTTGCTGGGGGGGGGGGTGGGCAGGGGTCGCTGGCTCCTTTCGGCCCAACAGCAGCTTTCGACCTCCCGAGGTTTCCCCTTCGCAGGTGGCCGACCCGCAGCTTCCCTGTCTCGGTGTCGCCGTCGCCGCTAATTGCGACGTTTGATTGTGGGCACTTCGGGCCTCCACGGAGGGCCCGGTTGCGCATGCGGGCTTGTCGCCTGACGAGCCGGCGGCGAGCCCAACATGCCCCGGTAGAACGGAGTTGCTCTGGCCGGAGTTGCCGGGGTCCCTCCCGGCTTCAGCGGGATTTGTTTGAGGCCGTAGAAGCCACGGCTGAAAGCGGGAAAGGGTGAGCAGAGTCACGAAAGAAGGGTGGAAAAAATAAAAAAGAAAACCGCTAGCTACAGCGGTCGGTTTTGCTCCCCGATCTTCAGCCCTTCGGCGCGGTCAATACCTTAGGCATTGAGGGCAGTATAGCAGTGCCAGGTCCCGCAGTCTAGCTGCGTACCAGCTGTTACGGTCAAAGGAAAACGACAGGTAGGCGCACCGCGGGATAACCCGTACCCTTAGCGGCTAAGGCTCAAGGCCAAAGCCACGGAAGGGTGACCGGCGCCGTTTCCCAGTCTGTCCAGTGGTCCTAGGGTCCACGTTGAACACTCGCGGGACGCTTTGGAAGAGGCTGAGCAGGTGTGAAACATCGACGCAGACAACAGCCCATAGGCCTAACGTCTGTTTCATATTTCACAGGCATGCTTGCCTACCGCTGCGAGCGGTTTAGAGCCTAACTTCGGATTTAAGTTGACGTTTCCTCTAGTCATGTTGATAAAATGATAATGGTAATCGATCGAATATTTTAAGTTCACGATCGCGTTTTAACGAAGATATAAAAAACTGTGCACTATTTCAAAACGTGTTTGCTAAAGATTAGAATTTGTGAACTCTCATACTCTAGGCTCTGCGCTTTCGATCTGACTGAATAATTTGATAATAGAGTGGGAGGCTGGATCTTTATCTTCATTATTCAACCGCTAGGCTATTTTTCAAAGCTTTGATTTAATTATTCAATGAAGTCAAGAAAGCTACCTCATTATCTCAATTTCAATGAGTTAGGCCCTACATCAATGGATTTGATTTGAGTTGAAATTTTGTTTGGTAATGTTTTTGCAAGATATTCAAACTTTATTTGGAATAAGCCTACAACTTCTATAATAAATGGTTACCTATTTGTTTAAAGCAGTTATAGATATATATAAATGGAAAACAAATGAAAAAGCTTTTTTAGCTAGCCACTAGGCCTAGCTAGGCCTAATCCCATGGCTATAGGGCTACAGGCTATGCATAGGCCTAGGCCTATGTCCTATGGCCTATGCCCTATTGAAATAAGCCTAGAGGGCCTATTAGTAGACAGCTACGCTACTAGTACTATTATTTTATGCCCTATGGCTCTGGTTAAAGGATTCCATTATAGTATGACATGAATGATTCTATTAGGCCTATCACCTTTTTTATTGAATTAAAATGATCTATAATAAGTTTATTGAACTTAGGCAATATAATTTATAATTAAATATAAATCTTATATTGCTACAGCCCTACCTTTTGCCTTAATAAAAATCATCATAACATAAATGCAACCTTTGAAATTATCTGCTATCTATAACTAACATAGGCCTACTTTAGTTTTTTTAGGCCTATTCATTTTTTTAAATTTGTTGTTTTGTTTTGTCTTTTCTATATTTGCTTTTCTAGACTAAATTTTCTTTTGCTTGCCATGTCTGCTCTTTTCTTTTTGCTCTTCCTTGAATCCTTGGTCTACATTAGTTTAATTTTAAAGGGCCTCTAGAGGTGTAGGACCAAGACTGTCTGCCACACTTGGAGAGCTAAGGGAGAAATTTGAATTTATATATTATTAGATAGTGCTAGAGAGGAGATAAGTGGGTAGGAGAGCCAGCAGCAAGAAAAGAACCTATGAGAGGAATAGTAATACTAGAAGATTGGTAGCTCCCCCTTAATACTAGTAGCCAGTAATAGCTGTGGTGGTTTTGGTGTGTGGCGGTCTTAGTCATGCGCCCCTCTAGTCATCTAGATAGGTTAGTAGATACATAGTAGTTATATATTCTTATATAAGGATTATTAATTTACATATTGGCTGGCTTACTATTACTATGGTTTCAAGCAAGTTACCAATGTGATTTTGTATTATTGCTTATTATACATGTGCAATCTCCTTGGCTTATACAACACAAGCCATCATATATAAGATCATATAATTTGTGCTAGAAATTTCTGGCAAGCATTTGACAGCTAGGCCTAGTGCATGCTAGCACAATTTTTTTAAAAAGTCTTGTGGTGCATATATGCTTGAATTTTGGTATATAGCATGGATTATATAGCATACTTATTTTAGACTTTGAAAAGATTGCACCATGCCACTATTGTTTTAAATACAAGTATATATTATGTGCAAATGCTGTCTGACCAGGCTAATCTAGCCACTTTAAATTGTGGTAGACTAGGGGTAAGTTGCAAAAATGCCCACTTAAAAGAATATAAAGTAGTACTAATTAGATGATGAAAGGTATTCAGCCTTGATAAGACAGTCATAGTTACTCTTGCCATTTACCTAAAATTGTGTTAATTTTGCCTTGGTTTCTTTTATAGATAAGTTGCATGGCCAGTATAAATCAGGGGGTATGCACATATATAAGCACAATAAATCACATTTAAGTTAGGCCTTATTTAAATTTTAGTATTTAAAAGAAGTTAAAAAATTTTTTTATATAGCATTAGGTTGTAAGTAGGCCTATATAATTTAACAATTCTTTTGCAAATATATTGTACATATATAAAGAATAATAGTTTTATCAAAAAAATGTTTGCACTTTTTTAATTTATATAAATGTTAGTGTTAAAGCTAGAATAAGCTAAGGACTAAGAGATTGCAGACTTACCACTGGCACACCTAGTGCACTAATGCATTTTTTGCCTGGTATACCCTAGCGATGGATTGAAATTATTTTTCAACTCAAATTTGAAATTGAAATCAAAATTGAATTTTTTGAGCTTAACAAATTTTTACTTTTTTGCTAATCATGCAAAAAGGTTAACACCTTGCCTCTGCCTGTATGAGCTTACATGTTTTATAAAAAAATATCTTTGATATGTTTAAACCAGAATACTTAAGATTTAACTTACTTTAAAAATACAAAATAGAAAATGCTGGTGTATTATGTATTATACACTCGTATATAGAAATATAGTAGAAGTTATTATACTTTACCACTGTTTAAGCTGAAGATCTAGATATAAGTAGCCTATATCCATTTCATTAAGGCTTTAAGTCTTTAGCCAATTAAAATTCACGCTGATGAGTTTAGCCAGTGGGCTTGTAGAGGTTGAGGTGGGTGCAGCACAAGGCCTGGAACGGTGTGTGCCCCGCACAATCTTTTCTTGTAGAAAAGGCAATTCTCACCTCCCCACTGAGTCTTTGAACCGCGCTTCCTTTCACTTCCTATAGATTTTCTTACTTGTGTAGCATGATCATCAATGTCTAAATTGTTAAAATATAACCAAAATTCAAAATGATTTTTTATGAATGGTGTTGAAATTCAAAATTAAAATTATTTCAATGCAAAATAAGTTTCAAAATTCAGAATATCGAAATTGAAATTGAATTTCAATCCATCACTAGTATACCCAGCACATTAATTAAAAATTATTAAAAAATAAAATATTTGCATATTTTTGGGTAACTTCTAGTGCACACATACATGATCCTACTATTGACTGGCTTTATAACTTATTTTTTCAATAGCACTATAGGCAGGGGGCAGAGGGGGCTGCTGCCCCAAAATGACCATCCTCTATCCCCTTAGGGGGGTGATGACCCTTCCATATCTCCATAAGGTGCCCCACCATAATTTTTAGTGTATGCTCATTATATGCACTATTTTGAACTTTTTGCATACTGCACTGCTCTAATTCTAAAAATTTGCTAGGAAGAGATAATTACCTAGCTGCCACTCCCCCTAATCAGACTTGCTGCACTGCCACCACTTTTTGACCAAATATTTAATTTATCTATGAAGGAAACCAAAGCAAACATTAACATAGTTTTAGGTAAATGGCAAGAATAATTATGACTATATTATTAAGACTAAATGCCTTGCCAGCTAATTAGTAAATGTCTATTTTTTGGGTTGGCATTTTTGCAACTTACTTTGGCCAGGCCCCTCATTAGCCAGCTGGCTCAACCAGTTGTTGCACATGTATGACTGCTAGCCTAGTCCATCTAAGTGACTTGTACTTTTGGTGACTCTAGCTAGCAAGCCACCTCATCTGTACTAAGATATACTGCCTACCACTAGTGTAGGAAGTGCTATTACTAATGCTGTGGGCAAGGGCAGGCCTAGTCTTGACTTCCCAATCATTAAGCATGTACACTTTGAAACTTGGAGGTTGGCCTTAATACCTGTTTATTTCCAAAAACCTGCAAATTTATATGCTTAGCACAAGGATCCACAACTTATTTTAAAATCACTCCAATAGGGTTCGCCATATAAATCAAATGTGTTATTACTGACCTATTCTGCTCCTTGATAAAAGTGCTTACTAGCTCATTCCATATAAGCACAGTCGTAACATGACAGGCTATTTTTACTTATAAAATGAAATCTAATAATAGAATATACTAAACCAATATTTTAAATGAAAGATTATTTTGTCTAGAATATATTTATAGAGTTTCATATAGAAATCATCATTAGTATAGATGCTATTAAACCTTAAATGACACTTATGGTTGTAACGACAGGATTTTTGACATATAGAAACCAAAAGGTAAAAGTCTTATAACATTTTTCATTTTTGATATTTTGCAATACATTTTTAAAATTTGACTAAGAACATATTTAGAAATCATACTCTTTTATTAGAATATATAAACTCAAAATGCGACAAAGATACAAAAGAAAAGGCAGCCTTATGGTCGTAACATCATGGTCCTAATATATTTTTTCTGTCAATTTAGTAACTTTGTGGTACTAATACATTAAAAATATAATAGATTATTTGGTCACCAATGCTTTTATCTGATGATGCAAGTACTATACTTTTATCTATAGTTTGTTTCAACCTTCAAAAGCTTTCTATCTGTTTTTAAAAGATACAAAATCTTAATAATGTATTTTGCTTCAAAAAATGTCCAAAAGTTTACAAAAATGACTTTTTGCCAATTGATAACATACTAATCCAACATTTTACCATTCCTTTATTCTTAGATTGTATATATTGCACATAAAAAACTTTTGGTAAAAAAATAGGCCTATAAGGCAATGGCAAGCAAAAATATTGACTTTTTTTTATTTTCCAAATATGTCTATCTTATATGGAATGAGCCTACTATTGTAAGAAATAATGATGTCTTTTAAGAAATTTAATAATATATACTAACTTTTAAAGTTATACTCTATTACTACAAGTATATAAAATCCTTTATATGACATAGCCATTGTCAATTTATAGATCATTGATAAAATATGCAGAATATAGGGCCTTTGTAAATGCCCATACTATCTTAAAGACTTTGGTGCCTATAGACTTTTGGTGCCTTTGGTGACTCATAAGATATACATGATGAAATTCATATCATAAGATCATTAAGTCTAAACTACCTATTACAATTTTCTTAGTACTAATAGATGGCCTTTATAATATTTAAAATTCTGTACTAAAATTTTAGAGTTTTTAATTCAAAAGAAGTCTTGTGAAATCTATTAATTAATCAAAAATAATGCCAGCACCAGACAGCAATGGCACTACTGGTAGGCGAGGGGTTAAAAGAACTCGCGACCAACAACAACAGCAGCAGCAGCAACAGGCCGCCACATCTTCTGCTTCTGCTTCTGCAACCGGCTCTAGCAATGGAGTCCACAGGCAGCAGCCACCGCAGCACTCGGCCGCAACTCGATCTTCATCAGCTTCAACTGCGAACAAATCCAAGGCCAGCTCTACCAGCTTGAAACGGATACAGAAGGAGCTCACTGAGATAACCATTGACCCGCCGCCCAACTGCAGGTCTGCGCCGAATTGCTGACACTGATGTGCTGGGAGAGAGTTAAACTCATGAGTAGATAGATAGATATACAGATAGATAGATAGATATACAGATAGATAGATATACAGATAGTAGATAGCGAGAAAGAGCGAGCGAAGCGAGCTCTTTCGAGCTTGCTTGCCGCAGCCAATCAAGCTGAAAGCACGCACACAAGATCACCGGAAACGATTAAGGCAGCTGGAAAGCCAATGGGCGCGGTAAGCGCTTTTATCCAGAGGAACTACCTGCTGGAACCAGCCATGCCGAACGAAAATCAGACTACTCAAGTAGTGCAAAAGAGTACGTGCAACTACCGAGAAATCTAATTTTCGTAACCGCTCCGGTGCAGGTCCTGGCTATAGATAGTAGATAGCGAGAAAGAGCGAGCGAAGCGAGCTCTTTCGAGCTTGCTTGCCGCAGCCAATCAAGCTGAAAGCACGCACACAAGATCACCGGAAACGATTAAGGCAGCTGGAAAGCCAATGGGCGCGGTAAGCGCTTTTATCCAGAGGAACTACCTGCTGGAACCAGCCATGCCGAACGAAAATCAGACTACTCAAGTAGTGCAAAAGAGTACGTGCAACTACCGAGAAATCTAATTTTCGTAACCGCTCCGGTGCAGGTCCTGGCTATAGATAGTAGATAGCGAGAAAGAGCGAGCGAAGCGAGCTCTTTCGAGCTTGCTTGCCGCAGCCAATCAAGCTGAAAGCACGCACACAAGATCACCGGAAACGATTAAGGCAGCTGGAAAGCCAATGGGCGCGGTAAGCGCTTTTATCCAGAGGAACTACCTGCTGGAACCAGCCATGCCGAACGAAAATCAGACTACTCAAGTAGTGCAAAAGAGTACGTGCAACTACCGAGAAATCTAATTTTCGTAACCGCTCCGGTGCAGGTCCTGGCTATAGATAGTAGATAGCGAGAAAGAGCGAGCGAAGCGAGCTCTTTCGAGCTTGCTTGCCGCAGCCAATCAAGCTGAAAGCACGCACACAAGATCACCGGAAACGATTAAGGCAGCTGGAAAGCCAATGGGCGCGGTAAGCGCTTTTATCCAGAGGAACTACCTGCTGGAACCAGCCATGCCGAACGAAAATCAGACTACTCAAGTAGTGCAAAAGAGTACGTGCAACTACCGAGAAATCTAATTTTCGTAACCGCTCCGGTGCAGGTCCTGGCTATAGATAGTAGATAGCGAGAAAGAGCGAGCGAAGCGAGCTCTTTCGAGCTTGCTTGCCGCAGCCAATCAAGCTGAAAGCACGCACACAAGATCACCGGAAACGATTAAGGCAGCTGGAAAGCCAATGGGCGCGGTAAGCGCTTTTATCCAGAGGAACTACCTGCTGGAACCAGCCATGCCGAACGAAAATCAGACTACTCAAGTAGTGCAAAAGAGTACGTGCAACTACCGAGAAATCTAATTTTCGTAACCGCTCCGGTGCAGGTCCTGGCTATAGATAGTAGATATCGAGTAGATAGATAGATATACAGATAGATAGATAGATATACAGATAGATAGATATACAGATAGATAGATATACAGATAGATAGATATACAGATAGATAGATATACAGATAGATAGATAGATAGATAGATAGATAGATAGATAGATAGATAGATAGATAGATAGATAGATAGATAGATAGATAGATAGATAGATAGATAGATAGATAGATAGATAGATAGATAGATAGATAGATAGATAGATAGATAGATATATAGATAGATACACAGATAGATAGATAGATATACAGATAGATAGATATACAGATACATAGATAGATAGATAGATAGATAGATAGATAGATAGATAGATAGATAGATAGATAGATAGATAGATAGATAGATAGATAGATAGACGGATAGATAGATAGATGGATACATAGATAGATGGATACATAGATAGATAGATAGATAGATAGATATATAGATAGATACACAGATAGATAGATATACAGATAGATAGATAGATAGATAGATAGATAGATAGATAGATAGATAGATAGATAGATAGATAGATAGATAGATAAATAGATATATAGATAGATACACAGATAGATAGATATACAGATAGATAGATAGATAGATAGATAGACAGACAGATAGATAGATATACAGATAGATAGATAGATAGATAGATATACAGATAGATAGATAGATAGATAGATAGATAGATAGATAGATAGATAGATAGATAGATAGATAGACGGATAGATAGATAGATAGATAAATAGACAGACAGACAGATAGCATATAGATAGATAAAAATTAGGATTGCTACGCGAGTAACATTTCATTCCCATCCCTGAACCGCAGCGCCGGGCCCAAGAACGACAACTTGTTCGAATGGGTGTCAACTATACTGGGTCCACAGGGCTCGGTTTACGAAGGCGGCGTGTTCTTCTTGGACATTAATTTTTCTACTGAATATCCGTTTAAGCCACCTAAGGTTTGTAGTAAATAATCAAGGGTAGGGATAGCTGAGTCTACTGAAGATTCCTGAAGTAATTTTTGACAAATTTCTTAAATTCTAAACTAGCCCTTTTCTAAACACGCAGGTAACCTTCAAGACCCGCATCTACCATTGCAACATCAATTCGCAAGGCGTCATCTGTCTGGACATCCTCAAAGACAACTGGTCCCCGGCTCTGACTATCTCCAAAGTGCTGCTGTCAATCTGCTCCCTGCTCACTGACTGTAATCCGGCCGACCCTCTGGTTGGCTCGATCGCGGCCCAGTACGTGCAAGCCCGGGAGGAGCATGACAAAACTGCTCGGCTGTGGACTAAAAAGTATGCTAATTGCAGCGTTTATCCCGGCAGCTGATTGATGGCATTGGTCACGCTCCGAGAGCTGAACTGTGCATTCTGCAAGTGATGTTTACTTGGCTGTTTAAAAGCTGGATTGCAGTTTTGTTTTGCACTACTGCGTGCTGGTGCCATTCAGGGAAAAACTCAATCCTTAGTTTATTATATAACCTTTGAATCTTTAAGATGGGCCACCGCCTCCCAGATCCCCAGTTGTTGTGCCAGCCTCCCAGATCCCCAGTTGCTGGGCCAGCCTCCCAGATCCCCAGTTGCTGGGCCAGCCTTATTGATCCTCAGTTTTTGTGCCAACCTCTCAGATCCTCAGTTTGGGGGCCAGCCTCTTAGATTCTCAGATTCTGGGCCACGATCTCCCAGATCCCCAGTTGCTGAGCCAGCCTCCCAGATCCTCAGTTGCTGGGCCAGCCTCCCAGATCCTCAGTTGCTGGGCCAGCCTCCCAGATCCTCAGTTGCTGGGCCAGCCTCCCAGATCCTCTTTTACTGGGCCACCGCTACTCTCTTGTATTTAGTTAACTATTTACACACAGATTTGTTCCCCACATCGAACATTTTGGCTGTCCAAACGGCTGCATCAGTTTAAATGCCAAGTTAAGCTTCGTGTCTCTATGCTAAAGTAGTAAATTTTAACTCTAATTTAAAGCAGGTTTTTCTCTTCACTTAATCTATAGCTTGGATAAAATAACTAATGTCAGTGTCTGTGTGTTATATGTACTCCTAGCAACTGGC
Organism: Macrostomum lignano; assembly: GCA_002269645.1. NCBI lineage: Eukaryota > Metazoa > Platyhelminthes > Macrostomidae > Macrostomum > Macrostomum lignano. The sequence continues at coordinate 287,534 of NIVC01001310.1, read as the reverse complement.
AGTTGAATTTTTGTAATTAATTAACAAAGTGCAAGGTTGGCGACCGTTGTTGCGGACAATATTAACCCTGGAATAGCATTTCTCGCTTTCGATAACGTATGATGCCTTTTGAGAATATGTAAAAGAACGAAATTGTGTAAAAAATCGAGCAAGAAAAGTGCTGTCTGCACTACTGGCTGATCTAACAGTGGCACAGTAAGTAAGTGTGCTTATATTTTTACTTTTCTTATTTACTTGATTGTCTGAAAACATCGTGTATAAAAGTGTGTAAACACTTTTTTAACTCGAGTAACCAAGGCAACGTCGAATCGTGTTAAAATTGTTTGGCAAAGTTCAGCGCTTTCAAATTCTCCGTCTTTATTTATGTCCATAGCTGTTCTATTTAACTGTCTTTTTATTGTTCTATTTGTATTTTGTGTAATATCTAAGTCGCTTGGGGATAGGCTTTAAATACAGTATAGTTTAAGAAAGTAACAAAATACGAGTAACAGACTTTGTAAGTAAGCTTGCAAAAGTACACGGTTGGTGAAAGCTGAATTTAGCCTGTTATATTAGTGTTTATGTTGTGAATGCATTGGTCATCTAGATCAGGGTTCTGGCAGACTCCAACTCGCAAAGCCTCTTCTCCCGTTTCAAACCTTACCGTGACAAGAATCGCTGAAAAATTCGTTTTCAAACAACTCTCTGGCGATTCTAGGGCGACTCTTGTAAACTTTTTTAACGACTCAAACGTGTCTAATGCCACGAACAGGCGACTGTTGCGTCACAAGCGCAACAGATTCGTCAAGCGCGACTCTGATTCGTCATATGCACTCTAGCAGGCCTTAAGTACGTCTCTACGGCCCCAGAGTCGCAGACAATAAAACGCTTTTAAGCGACTTTTAAGCGACTTTTGACGACTTGTACACCGTGACACCTCGTCTTAAAGAGTGGTCTACAGTCAATTTCTTTCCTATTCTACCTGCGTTTCTAATCACGACTCTGGGATGCTTCTTGGCCTGGGTAACCGTTTTCACCCGCTGAGTGTTTGTCTCTTCTTAGCTCTCCTCTCCCCTCCTCTCTAGCTGGTTAAATAAAGGCTTGTACTGGAAGTTGGGAGGATCAAATCATGTAGGGAAGCTTCTTAAAAAGCATCGATAATTTCCAATTCGTATTATTATTACTTTGCGCGTCTCAGTGTTTTCGCTTTGCTACACTTTTAACCCCGCAGTGCTTAGTGCTTTAGTGTTATATATATAAAAAATATCACTTTCGTTAATCTTTGTTCCGCGTGTTTTTAATTTTTCTTTATATTGGTAGTTCCACTCGCACTGCTCGTTGCTGTTTTTCGAAAAAATACACATATTATTATCATTTTTGTCACAACTCGCTTTTTTGTCATACTTATACTAAAGCGAGTGTAATAAACATCTCAAACTTTATTGTACTGTTTAATCGATTGGTTTAACTTAAAAATGAACTTTGCAGCAGCAGACTTTTGTGTTAGTTTGATCTACATTATACTATCAAGTTGTACATGTTCAAGCTGCCCTCAGCCCTGATCAAGCTGGTATTTTAACACCTAGACATTTAGATACCTAGACGTATTTTAACCATAGGCAGACGGATGGCCGTTTTCGTCCATTCTGTCTACCTCCAAGCTAGACGGCATAAAATCAATCTCTATGGGCCAAATTTGTTGGAATTTTTACCACAGCCGTTCCCGACGACAAGAGGCCTGGTCCGGATAGCTTTGCCACTCGTGTTCTTCCTCCATTTCGACGTCCTCAAGCTGCTGGCGCTTTCAACGTCACCATCCTCACTCTTCATCAAAATAAAACGATCCGTCCTCGTCGCAGTGAGAAAACTTTAAAAGATCCATAATTCAAAACACATGCTCACTCGTCTAAATGAAGGAGACACTAAGCGAGACTATAGGCGGGAAACAGCAACCGATAATTACACATCACTCTCTAGACAGGAGCTGGAATTTTACAGACACTCCCGAGCTGGAATTTTAAACAGACGATAATTAAACATTACTCTCTAGACAGGAGCTGGAACTTTAAACTCCCGATAATTACACATTACTCTCTAGACAGGAGCTGGAACTTTAAACACCCGATAATTAAACATTACTCTCTAGACAGGAGCTGGAACTTTAAACACCCGATAATTACACATTACTCTCTAGACAGGAGCTGGAACTTTAAACACCCGATAATTAAACATTACTCTCTAGACAGGAGCTGGAACTTTAAACACCCGATAATTAAACATTACTCTCTAGACAGGAGCTGGAACTTTAAACACCCGATAATTAAACATTACTCTCTAGACAGGAGCTGGAACTTTAAACACCCGATAATTAAACATTACTCTCTAGACAGGAGCTGGAACTTTAAACACCCGATAATTAACATTACTCTCTAGACAGGAGCTGGAACTTTAAACACCCGATAATTAAACATTACTCTCTAGACAGGAGCTGGAACTTTAAACACCCGATAATTAAACATTACTCTCTAGACAGGAGCTGGAACTTTAAACACCCGATAATTAAACATTACTCTCTAGACAGGAGCTGGAACTTTAAACACCCGATAATTACACATTACTCTCTAGACAGGAGCTGGAACTTTAAACACCCGATAATTACACATTACTCTCTAGACAGGAGCTGGAACTTTAAACACCCGATAATTAAACATTACTCTCTAGACAGGAGCTGGAACTTTAAACAGCTAAGTATTGCGTGTGATACGACAGATCGTAAAATGAATTTTTAATCAAATTAATACATGGAAATTACTACCTGCAATCTACAAGTACCTTTACGTACGAGTGTATGCTTAGTAGCTTCATAACATCGTTCGAACTTCGCGTCCACTTGTGGCGCACGGGGTATATTTGCTACTCTATACTTCATACAATTTCTTTACGTGCTCAGTTTTGGACAATAAAACCAAAGCTTTACAACTTAATTTTGTTTTCTTTTTTTATTGGGCGGAGCAGAACTTTATTATAGACTTCTTTTATATAATTCCATCATTACCTTACTTGGTCATTTCTTCCTTTCTGCCAATTTCAGCTTTTTTGATATTGCCCTCAATTTTTTCATTAACTTTATTCACTGTTTGTTATAGAAAGGTTTGCTTCTTCATTGGCAACAAATTCTGTTACGAGAATTGAGCACGTTTTGGCAATTCGTTGCATACTATTTAAATAACTATACGGGCTTGAACCAATTAAGCAAGTAGCCATTTGCATGTTTATATTGCAGAACTTTGCCGCTCTAGGACTGCCATTAGTCTTCTATTGGGCCAGGCTGTTCAGTTTATTTCTTGCGTGCCAAAGTGGATAAGTACTTTGGGTAGAATTATATAGAAGAGTTTGGCTGCTGGTTGGAGGAGGGCGCTTTGTGTGGCGAATTAATGCTATCAGATACTTTTAGATGCTTCTCGCACTTTTCTGCCGGAATTTTCGAGGGGAGCGAATTTTATACACTTTGCGCTTTCTTACTTGAGCTCTCCCTTGAAGTGTCGCTTGGCCTTCCATCATTTTATGATCTGCTATACCTTTTCAGATTCTTGGAATGCACTGTTATTCAGAGTGTTAAATTAAGCCCATTAGCCTAACAAATCATGAGACTGAGCTCCTATCTTCTTAGATCCGCAGTTGTTGGGCCAACATCTCAATGATGATCCCCAGTTGCTGGGCCAGCCTTATTGATCCTCAGTTTTTGTGCCAACCTCCCAGATCCTCAGTTTGGGGGCCAGCCTCTGGGCCACGATTCTGGGCCACGATCTCCCAGATCCCCAGTTGCTGGGCCATCCTCCCAGAGTGTCAGTTGCTCGGCCAGCCTCCCAGATACTCAGTTTCTGGGCCAGCCTCTCAGATCCTCAGTTGCTGTTCCATACAGCCTCCTAGATCCTCAGTTTCTGAGGCAGATCCTCACACTGAGGCTGCCGCCTTCCCAGATTCGCAGGATGAACCGACCTGAGTTACATGCATGTACTTGTAAATTTGGCCAAGCCACGTAATCATTGGGTTAGGCGAACCTTGCCCAGTGTTGTTTAATGAATCTTGCGTAGGCATGCGTGTGTAGGCATACAATGTATACTATACATTGTATAGAGTGGGCCATTAGGTACGAATCTATTTGAGACCAGTGGAAATGAAGCCCCCTCTTTTAGAAGCCAATGGCAATAAAATAAGCATGCAGGCTTATTAATTGTTGTGCCCAACCCCCGCTTGGCTATAAAAACCATTCTAGCCAGAAATATAAACGATTATAAATTTCGGCTTGACTATAAGTATGAGATTCTAAACAGCGCGACTGTTGCTTGAGATGAGTTCGAAACCGTCAATTCCTAGAAGAGATTCGCACACTGCAACTACTACTGACCGCAGTAGAAATGGTAGCCTATCATCGCATGCTGATATGGCCGTTGATGATTCTTCTATGCTACCACCTGCAGTACAGCGTTTTCTAGGCAACTACCGACGCCGCCTATCAAATGTGGCCGTCGATCGTTTAGAAGCGTCGCCCGGCGTCGCTTTCGGTGGCAAACCGTGTCTCACCGATGCCTTCATTCCGCCGATGCTACAGCCATCGCCCCCGGCCAGGCTGACGCCTAGCAGGCCTTGCGTCATTCTTGGTCCGGCCGGCAGTGGCAAGTCGCACCTGGCTGCCCGACTGCTCTACTGGCACTCACAGTCCGGACCTGATAATGGACATCGGGATTTGCAAACGCTCGGCAAGCTGATTGAGGGTTTCAATCTTGTGCTACACTTTGACTGCGCCTCCGCCGTCAGAGTTAGTAGCCATTTGTTTAATGGCAACGACAACTGCTGCGAAGTTGAGCAGCTTCTACGACTATCTTTGAGGGGCCTGTCAACCGGCTATGGCGAGGAAGACGATCCCGAAGCACTCGACATTGCTGCCGCCGTCAGCTGGGCTCGCAACAATCCTGACCGAGTGCTGGCAATCGTGGATTGCGCTGACGCTGTCCAGCTCCCTGCAGCCTGGGTGAAGTCCTGCTTCAGTGCCACCTGGCGACCCGCTGTTTTAGCCTTCGCTAGACGCAATAGTCAGTTGCCGTCGTGTGTTTCGAATCCCGTCTTGTATCACCTGCTGCTGTGGAATGACGCTCAGATGAGTCGCTACATCAGCATCGCAGCAAAGTCCGCCCTGCCCGACAGCGAAGCCGAGCTTCAAGGTCACTTCCTCTCTGCTGTTGACGAGGTTGTGAAAAACTGCAACGGTGCTAACGGATTTCTCAACCGGCCGGGCAATCTAGCACTTCTCGTGACGCTGTACCATCTCGATCCGGCGCGATTCGTCTCTGGGCCGGCTCCGCGGTCGACGACTTACCTTTACGACCGCCTGTTCCACTGCCTATTCGCTGAGGCGCCATCTGCTGCGGCGGCTGCAGCCGAGGCAGTCAATTGCGACGACGGGGACGACGTTGTAGTCGGAGCCGCGGAAGCTGCCGCAGACTTTGCCGACTTGAATCTCGTAGTCAGCGGCGCTCGTCTAGCTGCCTTTCTGACCGCCAAGCGGCTCTGCCTCCGCTGCCTAAAGGCCGCCTCAGAGGCTCAGCTTGGCAACGATGCGGCGAGCGTCGCCGTCATGGACAGCCTGGCCGATGTGTGGCGTCGCGCGATCGGTGACGATTCCGAGAGCGATGTTGCGGCAACTGACGCGGTTGGACCCACAGGAACTGCGCGCACTGTCCTAATAGACATTGCCGAGCTGTTGGGCTCCATGGCAGATGACTGGCTGCTTGAGTCGGCAAGTCGACTTAGTGAGATCGTCAGTAAAACGGAACGCGAACGATGTCAGAGTTTGTGGCACATTTTGAGTGGTCAGCGACATTGTAGACTGCAGAAGCAGAGCAGGACTCACTGGCTCGCTGGCTGGACTGAGATTACTAATGTTGAACTGACGTCATCAGTAGAGCATTCATCAAAGTCACTTACCGAGCAATCTATGGATGTCACTCCAAAAAGTCATCGACTGAGCAGCATCTGTCTGGACTTTGAAACCCTGCAGTGCCACATCGGGGTTGAAGAACTTCCTTCGACAGAAAACGGTCGATTGAGTATCGATAATGAAAGAAGTTCCGACGAAGACTACGCTAGGGAAGCCTGTAGGAATACCACAGTCAGCTCGTTTGACAATCTGGCAGCCGCTTTGGAGCCTTGGAAACGGCATGGCAACCTAGCACCACTAGACTGTTTAGCGGTTCGACTGGGCTCTGGCGAGATTTCAATTAACGCGACCGCTACCAGCGGTCTAGAGGTTCTGAATAAGATCGATAGATTAAGCGAGTTGCGAGTTCACTGTTCGACTAAGCTGGCGTCAAAGTCGGCGGTAGCAGCGGCAGTAGTGCGAGCGGCCGAGCGCAACGCCAATCAGCTTCGTCGACTTTGCCTCTCGGGTCGGTGGCTGCTGTTGCTCGGCTCGGACTGCTCAGCCAACGGCCTGGCCCGCGCGCTAGCTCGCCTGCCCAATGTCTGCTGCTTCTGCTTGGACGGAGACTCTAAGCAGCCGTTGATGCTAACGTCGGACAACTTGGCCAGCTTGATCAAATTTATCTCTAGCACTGCGTGGCATCAGCGACTTCTTCAGCTGGACATTCACTTAGATGGCTTTTCTTACCAAGCTGACGAGAATTATTGTGATTACGATGGGCGAGTGGTAAGTTTGGGTGACTTACCTGTCTTCTTATGCTGTACCACCCAATGCCAACTTATATCAGCATTAAGATTTGCTTTTGCATAGCGCAAAATCGATAAAATCTGTCAATCGAGAATAGAACTTTGATTGATTTGGATGTATTCTGTAGTATTTAATAAAAATGTGGCCTGATAAACTTTTGAGTGCATATCTCAGACAAAACTCAAACACTCAGCAACCTTGTGGGCTGCTGTCAAGAGTAGTGTCGATCGATGGTTTCGCCTCTTGGTTTTGGGTCATACACGAATGAGAAAGAAAAAGGGCAGGAAAGTACAGTCCGATATCTGGTGCCGCAGATGTCACAGGAATCATGGATCAAGATTGAAACAAAAGCTAGACATGAAAACCTCAAATCAAAAGCTTATCAATCTCCAACTAGTCAAATAGGTCGACTAGTTTAAGTGAATACGAGCTAGCTCGTACTTGGTTTGAGTGAACTGTTTGCTAAATTTGACTAATGTGACAAAGATTCAAACATGCAACTACGAGTATTAATAAGCGTAACATGGCTGTTCATACGAGTATGAAAACCAAACTGATTTATAGCGAAGCACGTTCGTTCAATACCGTCAGCACCGGTCAATCCATGAGCCGACATCGTCCGTGGCTGCACGACTTTTGACCGCCCTGACTCCAACGTTGCCGGCGCTGTGTCGATTGCGCTTTCGTTGCTGCAGCCTGACCACTGAAGCGGTTGACGCCGAATTGTCTGCAGGCGTCATTTGCATTGCCGACCTCCTGGACTCCGGCTGCCTTGAGAGGTTGACCAGCTTTGGCATTATTGTGACCGGCGAGTCGCGTCAGGGTGACTGTCTTCAACAGGTAAAGTGAAATCAGTATATGTTATTAATAAGCAATTCCTGTATTAACCAACTTTAATAGTTCGTTGCTAAATGTAATTAGAAACACAGGACCTCCACTTTTAAGAACTGGAAAAGCATGAAAGAAAGGCGGCTAAAAAAATCGAAAAACCTGATCTTTTCTCACCTTGTACCTTCGTACACGACTTGAACTCATTAACAGATCTTGGTGGTTCTTTGTTTTTTCAACATCAAACAGATTTGAGAAATCTCTTAAAGAAGTCACTGCATCAAAAAGCAGTAAAACCAGTCGAAAACACTTCCTTTATTAAATTCATACCGACATGTATATCCTTAGACATTTTCTGTGTTTTTAACTAAATCTATTAATTTAGTTGGCTCTGATGGATGCTAATCGCATGCCATTTTCTTTCATGAAACCCAAACTAATGTCTGGTTGCTTACGGAAAAGAACCCGGATGCTTTGACGCAGCCTAGTGGTTAGAGTGGGATTGTAGCCTTGGTGGTTAGAGCGTCGGACTCATTACTTGAAGGTCGGGGGTTCGATTCTTTTTCCACTCGAAACAATTTTGTGTCCTTGAGAAAGACACTTAACTCTGCATTGCTTCAGTTCACCCAGCTGTAAAATGGGTGCCAGCATTAGCTGGGGTAATTGAGGGTGTGCGTGGCGACCCCCCAGTCCTTGGACTGAACAGCCGTACGCAGCCTTCAGATGCGCCGCGCAATAGCTGCAGCTGAGCTGTCGGTTGCATATCTGGCCCAATTGGGGCAGGTGTAAGCAATTATTATCATCATTATTATTTGGTGCAGAGTCGAACGAGTCAACCGCTGAGCTAAATCTGTCCCCACCGCCTCAACTATGCAGGCTTGCCTGCTGCTGCTCATCTGCGAACGCCTAACTAGCTTCGGTTTCGCCTGCGGAACTCTCGGGGCAGCCGCGATGCGGATGCGGTGGCCGATGATGCGTCACACGTCGCGTTGCTAATCCAGGCGGCCCTCTGCGCTCCTGACTGTCTGCAGCAAGTGCATCTGCAGCTTGGCGACGTGCCCGAAGGTCGGATACGCTGGCTGGCTCGCTGGTTGTCCACCGCGACAATAACGCCGGCTATTTTTAGTAGCAGTGATCGGCGTCGAGGAATCCCATGTTCAAGAAAGCGACTTTGCATTGGCGGCCGAGTGACCGGCGTCGGGGCGATGAAGGCGGCTGAAGCCTTGAAGCAGCAGCTTCTTCGGCGCGGATTTTTAAGCAACGGCTGCGTTGAATTGGACCTGCGTTGAGGAAAAGGCTGGTTGAATTGAGAGCCAGTCTACGCACGTACTGTTACGCAAGAACTGCAAGTGCCATGGACAGCTAAAGTTGAAGGACGTTATCTGCATGCACTCGCTAATTGGTAAAATCTCGCTTTTCCTAGAAAGGCTTTGTTGTTTAGCATCATGTTAGATAAAATTGCCAAAAATTCGCTCACTTTTAAAACGTCGAAGTGCCAATGCTGCAAAAATTGTCAAAAGAAATTTCGAAACCTCACCTGGACTAGCTATAGCAAAAATTGCGTTGTCTCCAATTTAGGTTGATCTAAAAGTTACTTTCTGCAAAGAAAATTCCCACATTGTTGCAGACGTTGTTCCTAGGCCTTCAGTGCGTTTATTTTCGACTTCTCCTAATTTTTAGAGTTGCGCGAAATAAATTATTCGCAGATGTTCTCCTTTTGAATAGCCTTTAAGGGGTTGTAACATGGAAGAAATTAGGGGAAAGTCGAAAATAACGCACCAAAGACCTAGGAACAACGTCTGCAATAATGGGGGAATGTTCTTTCGAGAGAAAATGTACTTTTGGATCAACCTTATTTGGAGATAACGCACATTTTTAATATAGCTTCAAAAGTCCAGAAGCCCGGGGTCAAAAAATGGTCCGAATGACGTCCTGAAATCAGAGTCCTCTGGTACTACGCATTATGTACAAATGCGTACCACTACACTATACTACTGTTGTAAGTAGCAAAATTAGCTATAGAAATGAAGGGGTCATTTTTGAAAGTACATGTCAGTTTAAAACGGACTATCAAAGTGATTTCAATATGTGTATAATATTCAGAAATAAACCCTAAACTAAGCGAAATCTCGACATATTATCAGAATTACAGCGATCAAAACTAATTTTAAAAAATTAGCTCGGATCTTAACAACGGACGATAGTAGACTGAAAACGGACCCACAAAAGTCCATCAGTAATAAATTTTCTAACCATTTTGGTAACTGCAATTTGATCTTTTGCAGTGGTTTGACGTGAAAATTCGTGCTTTTTCTCCAAAAGCTGACGCGACCCTGTCTAAGCTAATGTCTTACTTTTATCACAAATATAAATTTATAACGGACTTTAGCTGCCATTAGGAAGTATTTGCCCACATGAAATATTTCCACATTTACTAGCTGTACAATTTACAAGTACCTTCATCCTTGTACCATTTTCCGATTTTCCCCATTCTTCATCAAATCTAAATGCTGAAATTTTATCTTCCATATTAAAATTTACAAAGTAGCTTACTTAGTTTAGTAGCCATTAAAGTTATTTTTTTAATTCCATAAGTTTATTATAATAAACAATATCAATACACGAGCGTACTAATAAGTTTATGAAACTAAGTAATTAAAACAAAAGCTATGTGTTTCTTAGAAATACAGTTCTTGTTGCGAGTGGGGACTTTTTTCGACACACTAAACTACGTACAATGAGATGGCCTTTTATGATTAGAAACAGATCGAAAGCTAATTTTTAATATAACAGACCTGTCTGATCGATCCATTGATTTTTTGGAAAGTTTTTTTGTAAAAAGTAATTGAGATTATTTATTTACTTTTGTTATATTTCATTTATGCGATACTCGAATGTACACTATTTGTTAATTTATCATGTCTGTCCCTATGTCGAAAATGTTAAAATGGCAGGGTGGCTCTCTATTTCGCTTTCATACAGCAGCTAGTTATTCTTGAATTTTTATAAATTGTTTTTCAACTTTACCAGAAGTCCATATTATTGTTGAACAAATAAGACTATTTCTATACTTTAAATCTTGAAGGTTTTAATTCACTATTCATAAAAATGAGAGGATTTGCATAAGTCCTCTCTTATTTACTATATGCTTTTGCATATAGTAAATATGATATCACTTCTAGTTCGTGTAACATCCAGTCGTGTAGTGTATAGTGAATTATATGTGTACACTTAATTGGTTATGATTATTGCTTGTAAAAGTTTCAGCTGGCAATGATGATCCACTTCTGTTGAATAATTTGTTCAATTGATTAAAAAAGACCTTAACGATCACAGCACCCTTTACATGCATATGACTTTTTGATTTTATTCGAAACATAATAAGTTTCAGAGTCTCATTGTGCATTTATTCAAGGTGACGCGTCTTTCAGCTCATCGCCCCTGTCAACATTGAGTTTCATGCTTTCGCTAATTCCCTGATCAGCGGTGACCTGACTGACTGAAGCCGCCATAGAAAATTGCCCGGCAAAATGCTGTTGCAGAACTGGCAGCGGAGGCAGGACACCCAGGCGAGAGCAGAGGGCCAGGTAACTGCTAATTGCTAACGTCTGCTGCATCAACAGCTCAGATGTTGATGAACAAGTCTGAGACGGCGGCGGTGGCAGCGGCGGCAGCGGTAGTGGAGGTGGCAGTTGCGGCGGTGGTGGCGGCGGCGGCGGCGACGGCGGCTGTGTCGGTGCCAGTTGAGCAGCCGAAGGTGCCGAAGACGAGTCTTCTCGTCTTCTTTTGCTTCCAGCTCGGCGACCAACTCTGACTACTGTTTTGGCAAATTGAAATGGTGAGTAGTGTGATTAGTGTATGAAACATTATTGTAAAACATTATAACTTCTCAGAATATAATGATATAATAGTAGGTAAATTCGATGGTCAGTGTCGATCATTATTGGTCACTTATGTTGTAACTCCATGTCTCTCGATGAAGCGCATTGGAACTTAAACCCGAGGCAGTGTCTGCCTACTATATATATTAACTAGGGTGTTCATTAGCAAAACAAATACCTTCAGCAAAATCGTCTCCATTGGCCTGTGAGCTCCCGTTCTCTGAGCAGTTGGCCGACAATTCCTGATTTCGAATTCGTCGACTTTTAGCTCGTCGATTTTGAAACCAAACCTGAAAATTCACAATAGTCAAGCGAGTCGCGGTCTATAATCGAATCCTATAGACGCGCTTGATATCAACAGTACTCCAAATTTACCTGAACTCGCGACTCGGACAGGCCGAGCACCCGGGCCAGTTCCTCGCGATCCGCCGAGTCTGGATACCGGCTTCGCTTGAAGGCGGACTCCAGCTGGGTCAGCTGCCCGGCCGAGAAGTTCGTCCGGCTGCGTCGCTGCTCGACGGAGGCGTCGGACTTTGAGCATTGGACAACGGGGTGCTCGTCGGGCACTGGGAGCTGCTGCATCTTCCTGGTCTGTTGTTCAGCTTCTCTCCCGTCAGCTTCCCTGTCTAAGCTGAGCTGTAATTATTTCACTCACTTTTCTCCGCAGCCATCGCACGGTATTTTAGCCGCCCACAGCGGGGTTGGGGTGTCAGTTTTGTTCGGCGAGGAATTTCTTGCCGAACTCGACTAGGCACCTCTCGTCTCCTGTTTCCCTCTCTCTCTTTTTCTCTCGCCCTCCGCCTCTTGCCTCCTTGAGCTGAGGCTGCAGCTCTGCTCTAATTAATTGACTCCCCGCGTGCCCTCCTCCCGCTTCAGCAGAAAATTGTGAGCACAGTTATCCCCTTCCAACTCTTTTCCCTTCATACAGCTCTCAAATCCCTTCGGTTCCTTGAATCTCGAGGCCTTAACGTGCGCGCGAATCGGTGGGAAGAGAAAAGAGGGGGGCAGGGGATCTGGGAAGAAAGAGCAAAGAGCGGAGGCGAGGTGGTCGCTGTCTGGGCCGGACAAGTCATGCTCAGACAGAGCCTGCCCGCTCACGGACTGCAACTCTAGGGAGTGGCCCCCCTACGAGAGCGCATATATTCCTGTCGTTATCTCTGCTCCTCCCTTTCAATCTCATCCCGAATCTGGCCGGGACTAGTGGGGTGTATTGATTTAGCTGAGTGCTCTCTGGCACAGCAGCAATGCAATTTCATGGCACACGAATTATAAGAGGCCGCCTCCTCGCGCCGTCAATGTTTTATGGTTAATTAATAAACGATTGGAAAAATGAATCAGTGAAACGCGATTGTCTGATGAGGAAGGATGTGATTTAATCAAATGGGGACTATTATACTTAAAATACTGTTTCATTAGATAGGAGCTGGAACAACAATCACCGTGGGATCGAGTTTAGACGTTCATTTTTTCTAAGTAGAGTAAATATTGGTTTTCGTTGAGTTACTGTCAGTAATCAGTACGTTTCTTAAGGAATAGACTCAATTTTAAGTTGTTTTATTACGCTCGTATTTAAACCAGCGCAAAATCTGGCCAAAAGAACCAAGACCTCCAGCTCTGATCTTTGTCCTGCACTTTTAGCAGCTGGCTGCCCTCCATGAAACAGCCGCTGCACACGACAATCTGGCCTTTGACCTGGCAGAGACGCTCCAGACCCTGGGCCATGGTGTCGCGATCCGGGGCGTAGAGCTTTGCTCGGCGCTTCAGATAAGAGATGGCTGCGAAGTCGTGCAGACGGGCCATTGTGTAAGCGGCATTGTTGGGCAAGGAGCGGAACACCTGCATAGGGAGATACATGTGTAGAAGTCTAAAATCTATGGAGACCATAGACACGGTGCACATTCTACCACACAATGCGTGGCTGAACAATCTACGAGCTATTGAAGCCATAGACACGGTGCACATTCTACCACACAATGGGCGGCTACAATCTACGAGCTATTGAAGCCATAGGCACGGTGCACATTCTACCACACAATGGGTGGCTACAATCTACGAGCTATTGAAGCCATAGGCACGGTGCACATTCTACCACACAATGGGTGGCTACAATCTACGAGCTATTGAAGCCATAGACACGATGTACACTCTACCACACAATGCATGGCTACAATGTATCGAGGAAATAGACACGATGGACATTCTACCACTTTGTTTTCAATCTATTGAGCCGAGACCACTACCATTTACAACTGAGTGCAAAGTTTAGAACAAAGGTTTTTCTCTGCCGATTAAACAGCAAAATTTCCCCCTAAACAAACCTCCTGCATAATTTGCGAGTTCGACCTGGCCTGCGCGCACCACAGATTCCACACCGCGGCATCGCCCGGGTCAGAAATGAGGGCCTCTTTCTCGGCCGGCGGCACATCCAGATGCTCGCACCAAAGAGCCATTCGAAGGCTACGAACGAAGCCGACGTCTTCAACACGAACGGCGAGTTCGGAGTTGCGCCAGCCGAGCAGGGAGTGATCGGCGATTCGAGCGCTGCCAATGATGGCGACTCGATCGTCGGCAATGAGCAGGTTGCTCTGCACGTAGATCTCCTGAGCCAGCCAGCCGTCTGGAAGGCGATCGAATTTTTGCAGGCAGCAAACGCTCAGGTACTCGTGCGGCGCAATGTGACGCTGCAATAGTCGATGCGTGAGCGAGTCTTCGCCGCGGAATATCGTCTGTAGAGAAAGTGCATCTGCTTTCGGCTGGTGTAGTCGCCGCGGGAGCCGCTCAATAATTGACCATCGTGTCGAGGAAACAACGGAATGACGATGTACACCTTGAATGGCTCGCCCCTGCTTCGAGCCTGTAATAGGAAATGAAAATTTTGTCCACGATTTTTCAGTATCGATTAGGCACCAACGCGCGTTCGATAGTTTTGCCCCAGTAGATTAAAAAAGTAAATTTTTGGCTCCTATTAGGCGCCCACCAGGAGACAATCCAGCCCTCCCAATTGGCGCCCATCCGGGAGATATGGGCTTTAGCACCAGGGGCTTTAGCACCAGGGGCTTTAGCACCAGGGGCTTTAGCACCAGGGGCTTTAGCACCAGGGGCTTTAGCACCAGAGGCTTTAGAACTAGGGCCTTCATCGCCAGGCGCTGAAGCACCAGGAGCGCCAGCACTCCATGCGCCAGCATTGACCTTCACTCTATTTGAAGCCTAAATTTATCAAGAAAATCCGGCACACATAGAAACATTACCTGTAAAATCCGCTTGTACAGATAGAAGCTAATCCTATTCTTCACTGTGACATCCGTTGGCCGATTGCGACCCTGGGAGATGAACAGCTCGTTTTCGATGTACACGAAGCGCTGCGCCTGCGCGATGGCGCTGTAGTACGCCAGCAGGACGCTGTTCTCTTCAGCGTAGCGACTTGTGCCACCCGACCAGCGACCCAGCGACCTCAGCATGGACACCTGGCAGGTGTGCAGTGCGCGACCCTGGCCGAGCCGCTCCATGCAGTTCACGAATTCCTGGGGCCGGGTACAGGGCGAGGAAACAGGAATAGAAAGAACCGCATCATGTTGGAGGCTGAGTAGGTTAGCGGTAATCGAGTATGAATCTGTCAAGGTAGCTGGGTTTCGATTCTGCACTGGACTTTGAGCTACTCAAAATTGAGCTACGTCAAAAGTTTCGTCAATTTCCTCACACAAAATATGTACAAACATATAAATGCAATAGCTTTAAAATCAAAAGGGCTAACTCAAAATGATTATTCACAATTTTACATCGAAATTGAAGTTCCTCACCTCATCTTCCACCAAAAGTTCGGACTTTTTGCCTTCCTGACGACGAAAGTGTTGCTGCTGTTGTTGTTGTTGAGGCGGCAGCAGCAGCTGCTGCTGTCTGGCGGCCGCTTCAGCCGATACGAGTCTCCGCAGTCCGGTGGTGTCCTCGTCCTCGTCTCCCACGGTGTCGCCGACTCCGGCGCCTGAACGCTCGCCAAGATTCAAAAATAGGAAATTTATTTTCGTCTTTGCGCTGGACAAGTTGTCGGAATCTGTGTAGACGGGCAGGTCGCTCAACGGGTGCAGATAAGTTCGACGACCGACGCGGGTCTCAATGTCGTCGAGGTCGTGATTGGCGTAACACCGGGGAGCCAGCAGCGGTAGGTTGAGTAATTTCGTGGCCTGTTCGTAGCTGGTGCAGACGCTGTACACTTTTCGAACTAGCTCGTATGATGAAGGGAATAAAAAGTTTTATGCAGCACACTAAGCAATCTTGCAATGAGAAAGATGCTGTTGGCTGTATTATAAAACCTTTAACCACGATTAGACGATTGTTTATAGATACAAACTAGTTACAAGTGTGCTTTCAGCTGTGTCGAAAATAAAATCGATGTTTGTGCCCATTCGTCAGATCTCTCAGCTCCCGTTGGCATCGTCAGGCAATTCGACAGTCTCGTGGGGTCTCGTCCACCAAATACTCCCTGCTTGATTTTAACCGCATGGATGTCAGGGCGGCAATCAT
Organism: Macrostomum lignano; assembly: GCA_002269645.1. Classification (NCBI taxonomy): domain Eukaryota; kingdom Metazoa; phylum Platyhelminthes; family Macrostomidae; genus Macrostomum; species Macrostomum lignano. The sequence continues at coordinate 271,601 of NIVC01001310.1, read as the reverse complement.
TGCCCTCTCAGGATATGGCTAATTCGCTAGACATAGGCTTACTCGGAACAGGCTCACCTACCCAGATCTCCCCGACGCTTTCAGGCCCGAGAAACTAATGCCCGCCTAATGCTACCGGCAAGCGACCATCCGCCTGCTTGACTCTACGGATGGGGCTCCTTGCGGACTTCGACACTGATCGCCAGGGGTTAGCAGAACGTGCGGCGTTGCCTTCCCACTGCGTCCGAATGCCCGAAGCCTTTCGTGGGCGAGTATTTCTACAACCTCAGGCCAATTTTCATGCATTCCAAATAAATTTAACGCGAGGATCACTATAGAGCCAAAGCCGCGCTTGTTACCGCTTTGCTACTCATAACCCCTCCCGTTCAACAGCTTAGTCCTTTCGCATGTTTCATAGCTTCTCCATTCAGGTTCCAGAGGTAAGATTGAGTCAAGCCGTTACTCACCCATTCGCACGGCGTCGTGTCTGGCAAAGTTCCAGCGCTCAACAAAGTGTCTGGCCGCGTCTCTTGCGCCGCAGCCGAACAGGGCGATGCCAACAGAATGAACTGGTAGGCGCGGGTGTCTAGTCGGGTCCAGATGATTCGGCGGATTGCACGGGTCAGTTGCATGCGCCTGGGTCAGCGGCATCAGATGCGGATTCCAGTAGTCTAGGCCTGGAAACAGTCGCGTAGTGAACCTGGTGCCGTCCTCTCTCATAGCGTAGTGCCGACGCAGCTTCGGCAAACTGCTAGCAGCAGACTCAACGTGTTCCAACAGAATTGAACGCGATGTAGCGCCAAGCTGATTCTTCTGTTGTTGAAACTCCAACATCTGATGCTGCTGCTGTTGCTGTTGTTGCTGCTGCTGCAATAATCGTTGATTGGCGCTGCACGTTCGGCCGTCTTTGCCGGTGCGCAGCTTGTGCCGCAGCGACGACAGCCGACGCTCTATGTCGGCCCGCGTAGAGCTAAAAAGACTCAAACCGGCGTTGCGGACTCTCGATTTGGCCCGACTGAGCACCAAGCGACGCTTGAGACGAAGCAGCAGATCGGAAGGAGCCTCGTCCGGATCTGAGCTGTCCGAATCGTCCGACAAATCCTTTTTTTCGAAATCAGAACAGACGACATTAGGAAAGTAAATTAAACTCTTTAAACTATTTTTACCGAGATCAAGGCGTGGTAAACTCATAGTGGTCAGTATGCAGCGTTTTTTCACTGTTGGTTGGTACCCTAATTGGGGCATCAAGCCTCTAAGTAGTACCTCATCTTGGAGGAGTAATACCCAGGAGGGAATTCCTACTTGAATATACGAGCGTATCTGAATTCTTTTTGAGTTGAGCGGGAGCCTGATAATTCCAACTGTGTCTCGGGGGGGATTCAATGAGACCAAAATTTAACAACACTGAAAATTCTTCATGGTCCTTGTTATATTATTATTTTTTCGAATTTCGGTCATATGAAGGTAGGGTCAATTTTGGCGTTATGAAATTTCGGTCTTGTGAAAACGACCCCTCTCTCTCAGTCTGATTCACCCCACGAGTGGATGTACAAAGGATGCATTTTTAATCACAAAACAAAACATATTCTGATTCTAATAGCATTTAATCAAATGCAAATTTTAGAAAAGTAAAGCTTAACTTTTTTACTGGGGTATCAATGGATAAAATGTTACCCAAAATCAGTTGATAAATACCTCATGGGGTACTAATTGGGGTAAAGAAAGGCTGGTGGTCAGCAAAAATGCTGGACGTGTTAATGCTGTGATACTCAGCTCCCCTGTTGATTAATACATGGAGCTATTTGTTGATGGACAGCCACTTGTTCACTGTTTTCATGATTCATTTTGAAAGCTGGCGCCAACAAAATTACGTAAACTAATTTGCTTCTGTTAGCTTATTCCTACGTAGAACTACCCGGTAGCTTAAAACAAAGCCTACATCGGAAGCAGAATAAATAATCTCCTCACCGCATAACCCTTGCAAGACAGACTCTGCAGTCGCATGCAGTCGGCAACACAAACATTGTCCTTGAACCGTTTGCCAACCATCGATGAAGCCCTGGTCTCGGTGGCTTCAACCTCCGAAACGACCCCGAATGAGTCTTCTAGACCAGCTTCGGCGTCGGCTTCCTCATCGATGGCGAATTCTTGCGTGGCCAAGTTGGAATTGTTGTTCATATAAGTAGCGCTGTGCCCGTTGTCCATCTCTGCCATTGTCGAACTATTATCGTCCTTCGTTTCTCTGAAACCGGCGTCAATGCGACTGCGCCAGTCTTTGTTGTCCCCGGTTGATGCATCGCTGAATATCGGCTTGCTGTTTTGCTCATCTGAGTTCAGTTGTTTTAAACCAATAATTCAAGTGCAATTAGTCAAATTGCTTAAACATAACAAATGTCAATAATAAATATTCGCTGGAGGGTTGTGGACTCCCTGGCGCAACGCCTTCGGGGACATCGGCTAACAGCCACCGGCGAGACGATTGTCGCCATTCCGCCGACTCCGGAGCGCATACTTCAGAAGTAGCTCCTACATGCGCACTAATATTGTATGCAGGCACGCTCTCACAGGGTGTGCAGCGGCCCTGACTTTCTACACTCTGTGTCCCGGGAGTTGACCCACTAATTTAGAGCTTCAGTCAGTTTAGAGCAGATTAACTGTGAATCTAGTTAATAAAATGGATTGTCAACTTTGACGTACTATTTGTTATTTAACTCCAAAGACTTTCGACTTTGTTAACGTTATGGTCTCAATGCGCGAGTCAAACTGGCACAAACTTTTGGTCATTGAAGCTACTTACGAGAAAAACTTCACTCTCCGAGGTATACTATACATACAAAACGTAAACAGTATCTACCCATCACTTACTTGGCCCTAAATTCTTCGGGCCGCGTAAACCGCCGCTAACTTTTTTCTCTTCCGCCCTCCGTCGCTGCTGTTTTTGCTGCAGAGTGTTCTGCATCGAGCACAGCTCATCAAATTCACGTCGCCAGTCTCTACGGGCTGGATTGTCCATGCCAGACCGGCCGCGGCCAGCCGCAACGCCGATGCTGGTCATGGCGGTAATCGTGCTGCCGCCGTGCTGGCTGACTATCGTCGACCCATCGGTTGTTCCACCGCCGCCGCCGCCGCCGCCACTGCCAGCGCCGCCGCTGCCGCTGCTGCCGCCAGTCGGCTCGGCTTTGGGACGGTTTTGATCGACAGGGTCGGCGCTGAACGCGCTGCCAGAGAACAGCTGGTCGACGTGGGCCGGCTCGGCCAATGAACGACCAAGAGCGTCTGGTCGAGACATGACTCGAAGGGCCGGGACCACTACCCTGTGGGCCTTTGAAAGGAGGATTGATCGACTAATTGGCTTTATGAATCTATTTTATCATCTCTGTTGACACATACTGTTTCACAGTCAGCTAAGAATGACAAAAAAATTCATACAACCATTGAGCCGCGCCGTGCCATTTTAATGCTTCTTAGACACGCTACATGTACGATTGTATGTAGAATGTCGTCCAGTGTTGGGCAACAGTCGATTAATATTTTCTGTTTGATTCCAAATTTGTTGGAAGAGTGGCAAGTTTTCATTTTGCTTGCTTACCAGTCTCTAGTAGTGTTCATACTCATCTAATAGTGTCAGTACATGTAATTATTGATTACACCTCCCCCATTGGGCCAGATATGCAACCGACAGCTCAGCCGCAGCTACACGGAGCATCTGAAGGCTGCGTACGGCTGTTCAGTCCACGGACCGGAGGGTCGCCACACACTGAAAAACTAAAACAATGCAGTATCTTGCTCAAGGAAAAATTTTGTTCCGAGTGGGTCGAGAATCGAACCACCGACCTTTCAGTGGTAAGTCTGACGCTCTAACTACCAGGCTACAACCATGGAGGAAAGAATAGAATGGAGTGCTAATCTGAGCCAGTTATTTTTATCTCGCTCGATTTTCGCTTTTGACATCCCTTTCCCCCCGTTCTTTCCTATTGGCTGAAAGCATATTTTGATGCGAGCTCATACTATGCTGGGACAGACCTTTCAGAGGGGAACGAAAACGAAAACGAGACGAAAAATACTTTGTCTATGGCAGTCACGAGCCAATAGGAAAGAACGGGGGGGAAAGGGATGTTAAAAGTTAAGATCGAGCGAGATAAAAATAACTGGCTCAGATTAGCACTCCATTCTATTCTTTCCTCCATGGCTACAACCACAGACCATATAACGGGTGTCCCAAAAAAAGGTAACACTTTGTGCGCTCACTGTGAGTGAGCAGTTAGGCCTATAGCACAGTAATTTAACAGGTCCACAGTAAACATTTGTAAGTTTTTCCCACAAACATTTGGTTGCGAAAAATTGCTCCAGGGGCGAGTTATTGAGCACAGAAGTGTACGCTAGCTTCTCTGCTAAGCTTTGCCATAGACGGAGGCCATAGACAATCTTTTGCGTAAGAAAAATGACAGAGCATGCATAGACTCTGAGACTGATCTAACGTTAAAATTTCTTAAATTTCTTAAATGTTAAGATTGTCATGTCAGCTGTGTATGGCAAAGCTTGACAGAAAAGCTAGCGTACACTTCTGTGCTCAATAACTCGCCTCTGGAGCAACTTTTCGCTACCAAATGTTTGTGGGAAAAACTTACAAATGTTTACTGTGGACCTGTTAAATTACTGTGCTATAGGCCTAACTGCTCACTCACAGTGAGCGCACAAAGTGTTACCCTTTTTTGGGACACCCGTTAGAATATAGACCAGTAAAGTGAAGAAAAAAGTGGGCCATTTTCCCCCATAAGAAACTGGTCCCTCTCGGCCACCCCAGCTCGATCGATATGTGGTACAGGGCGGGCCTCTTTTCCATTGTGCTTCTATTGGACACATGGAATTGAGATACATTTTTCTTATTTTTACATAAAACGCCACGAAAACCAAATACATAAAAGTAATGAAATTAAATTAAATTACCCCGAAATGTCCTCCAAAGTCCAAGCTTTCAGATTAAGAAAAATTGCTGTGCGCAGCAGCTTCTGTCTCCTTCCTGCCTTTCTTAATAAGTGCGAAATGTCTTTCGCAATTTTCTTCATGCGAATTCTGATGTAAAAAATGCTCATAACTTTCTTGACTCAATACCTGTGCTAACAGCTGCAGCTTGTGTGACTCAATACCTGTGCTAACAGCTGCAGCTTGTGTGACTCAATACCTGTGCTAACAGCTGCAGCTTGTGTGACTCAATACCTGTGCTAACAGCTGCAGCTTGTGTGACTCAATACCTGTGCTAACAGCTGCAGCTTGTGTGACTCGATACCTGTGCTAACAGCTGCAGCTTGTGTGACTCGATACCTGTGCTAACAGCTGCAGCTTGTGTGACTCAATACCTGTGCTAACAGCTGCAGCTTGTGTGACTCAATACCTGTGCTAACAGCTGCAGCTTGTGTGACTCAATACCTGTGCTAACAGCTGCAGCTTGTGTGACTCAATACCTGTGCTAACAGCTGCAGCTTGTGTGACTCAATACCTGTGCTAACAGCTGCAGCTTGTGTGACTCAATACCTGTGCTAACAGCTGCAGCTTGTGTGACTCAATACCTGTGCTAACAGCTGCAGCTTGTGTGACTCGATACCTGTGCTAACAGCTGCAGCTTGTGTGACTCAATACCTATGCTAACAGCTGCAGCTTGTGTGACTCAATACCTGTGCTAACAGCTGCAGCTTGTGTGACTCAATACCTGTGCTAACAGCTGCAGCTTGTGTGACTCAATACCTGTGCTAACAGCTGCAGCTTGTGTGACTCAATACCTGTGCTAACAGCTGCAGCTTGTGTGACTCAATACCTGTGCTAACAGCTGCAGCTTGTGTGACTCAATACCTGTGCTAACAGCTGCAGCTTGTGTGACTCAATACCTGTGCTAACAGCTGCAGCTTGTGTGACTCAATACCTGTGCTAACAGCTGCAGCTTGTGTGACTCAATACCTGTGCTAACAGCTGCAGCTTGTGTGACTCAATACCTGTGCTAACAGCTGCAGCTTGTGTGACTCGATACCTGTGCTAACAGCTGCAGCTTGTGTGACTCAATACCTGTGCTAACAGCTGCAGCTTGTGTGACTCAATACCTGTGCTAACAGCTGCAGCTTGTGTGACTCAATACCTGTGCTAACAGCTGCAGCTTGTGTGACTCAATACCTGTGCTAACAGCTGCAGCTTGTGTGACTCAATACCTGTGCTAACAGCTGCAGCTTGTGTGACTCAATACCTGTGCTAACAGCTGCAGCTTGTGTGACTCAATACCTGTGCTAACAGCTGCAGCTTGTGTGACTCAATACCTGTGCTAACAGCTGCTGAATGCGAATCTAATTCAGAGAATAGCGGTTGAAATTCAAAGTGAAATTCAAATTCAAAGTCTCTTGAACAGCGATTGAGCTTGAAAAGCAGCTATCAAAGCCGGAGCGGCGAATAATCGTTTCGGTGTTCAGCAGAATGCGTATATAGTTAGTTCTTGGAATGCTTGGACGCAGAATCCTGGAAGGCATCGTACACACTTGAGATCCATTTCCGTAAAGAAGATGGATGCGCGGAAGCTGGAAAAACTTTCTCACGTATTTGTATGCCTTAGGACTGTAATAGTGCAACGTGGAAGCAAATCGCCGAACTTCAGGAGGAAATTTTTTATCCTCTTGTTTTTAGTTGGCACTAGACAGCTCAACAATGAATTTGATGACAGAACCTGCAGACGGGATGCTGCAGCTTCATCCACAATATTTTTTGCCTACAGCACTTTCACAATTTCTGTCAGTGACTTTGACCGCGCCCTTAGTTGCTGGTGCTTCTTGTTCAGCTCCCTGAGCACAGCAATAGTTGCCACACTTTCTGGCGCTTTTCTGCTTTTTGATACACTATAGAAGCTGGCTGCATGGATAAGAATGCTTTAATTGGTTTTTTGCTGGATATTTTTGCAAGGAAATTCTAATTCAAATCAATTTCAATTTCAATTCAATTCAATTTCAATTCAATTCAATTCAATCAATTCAATTCAAATCTATTTACATTTATTTTGCCTCCCTGGGGTTTTAAACTCTTTGTAATAAGTAAATTTCAAGCTTGAAAACTTGCACTTGCCCATTTTTTGTCCCACATATCGATCGAAGTTGGAGCTTTGGGGAAGAACCATTTTTTGTGTTGCTTTTTTGTCCCACAACGCGCCTGGGCAGGCCCCCGAGATTCGCAATCTATATTCTATGTAGTCTGTGGCTACAACCCCCGTGGGGTACTTACATTTATATTGTATTGAAATCTTATATTGGCAACGAATTTCTATGTAAACAGTTCTGGTTCATAAAATCAATTCTCTCAAAATTTTGTTCCTAAAATGTTTCAGTGTACTTCCAGAAAAGCAGGTACTCGTACGAGTAGGTTTATAAGAAAAGGAAGCAACGGAGAGTATCTACCTCTTGCACCAGCTCGGAACGCATAGTGCTGCTGAATCGCTGATCTAGCAGGCGCGTCACCTCCAGATACTTGGTGTCGAGTGTCGGATCGTTGACGTCCAGGAATGGCGAGAACGGTTTCGTCATGCGGGTTGACGGTTCGGCAGAGAACTTGTCATAGTCTGTGACGCAGCCAAGACTGTCTGGCGGGCGTTGAAGGTCTCGCAGGTGGCCTTGCAGGAAGACCGTTCTGCCGAAATGTCTGTAGTGACGCATCAGATTCAGAAGGATATGTTCGGGTCTTCCAAGTGTCTAGACGAGTGCTTTGAGTGTCGAGATTCGAGTAGTTTGGATGTCTACTAGCTCGTATTCAGAGTGTCAAATTTAGATACATGGAGTTTCTATGTATGAGTGCCTTCAATAGCATCTTTTGTTTATGACTCAATTTGTAAATTATCAATTTATCTAATACAGAATTGGTTTAAAAGTCTGCAACAGCTCCTTGAAACTATCAACATATTTTGCATGAAAATAATCTCTCACAAGATGTCTCCTGCGGCATTGACTGTAGTTGGCACGGAAGCCTCTTGCAGCGTACTCTGCCGCTGTTGGGTCATCAAGTCAAACGATGACGACATAACCTCAGGGCCGAGCACCTCGTACTGAAACTGCGGTCTGGCCCAATAGTTTTCCACAATATCTTGCATTCGAACGTCGGGCCGTTTGATTCGGGAGTCAGCGGACACGAGTGCAGCGCGGTAGGTACGTCATTTATCCTGAAATTTAGGCAGAATGTAATTTTTCAGGTGACCATAAGGGCCGATGCCGTAAGACACAGAGTGTTTGCATGCACAACGAGGAAAAAAGTCAAGGGCCGCCGTACACTCTGTGTGAGCGTTTGCTTACTGGCACTCAGATGTCAGAGGTCAGAGAGGAACGGGCATGTGGATTGCTTGCCTCATCCCTGGTTGCGGATCGACTTGTCGCCTTGAATTTGCAGAAGTGCCCAGAAACCCCAGCTGTAAAAAGTAGATAAATCAAAAGTTTAAATACTTACACGTGGTAACTGGTATCCCAGACACCCCAGGTGAGGTCTACGGCAGAAAGAAGCGCAACTTTCTGATCGACAACGACCAGTTTCTCGTTGTGACAAAAGTGCAGCTGCTCAGTTCGCGATTGAGTACCGTGTTTCTGGAGACGGTAATTGTTTTTGAAATTGCAAATTACATTGCGGAAGCCGAAAGCCGTACGCGTCAATAAAGCGATCAACATAATTAGAATTCTTCAATCCTTCACCTGACTAGGAAAACAGCAATGGCACGGTCGCTTGTCAACTTCGCTACGTTTCCCGCAGTAGCCGTTGAAGCAGGCCGAATAGAGACGCTTTCTAGCAACTAGTGCTGCCCGGAGAACGCTCCAGCAGTCCTTGGCAAGGGCGAAGCACCCAGTTGACGGATCGGTCGGATGCAGCAGTACGTGCACATTTGGCGTTCCCTAGTGAATTAAATGAGTAGACTTTTTACAACCAATCGTGACCTCCCCTCCTGACTACGCCCCTCACTAGTCTGTGAAGCAAAGACTCTAGAATGACACTAGTTGAGAACCAATCAGATAACAGCGAGACTCAAAATAGTCAAACCTCAAAATAATCCACAACGTGCAAGGCAAAATTGACGCCAGCCATGCAGGTTGGATTATCCAGCAGTAGGCAGACTCGAACCCCGGACTTGGCTTTGTGCATTAGCGCCGAGCCCAGCTGATGCTGCCCGGTTGCGTCCGGCCTGCGCAGGTGAACCTCGGGCGAAAGCCGATTAGCGCAGATCCAAATTTCTGTAGCGGCCGAATCGATAGCGTCGGCAACCGCATACATGTAGGCACCTCCGTCCAGGTACCACTGGGCCTTGAGTTGGATTTGTTACAGCTAACTAAGTCTCCAATACTGAGAGTGTCTAGATTTAGGTACTGAGGGTGTCTACATTTAGGTACTCCGACTGTCTAGATTTAGATACTCAGAGTGTCTAGATTAGGTACTCCGACTGTCTAGATTTAGATATAGATAGATAGATTTAGATAGATTTAGTAATAATATTATTTTTTATTTAGATACCTCCTGATCTGTTAAATGTGATCGGCAAAATTTGTTAATCGGTTAGTCAGTAATCCCTTTAAAACTTCACCTTCACTCCGCTCCGGCTGGGAGCAAACGAGCCAAACGGACGTCGCCAGGTATGTGAGCGCGCAGCCGACGCTTGACCCCGCCACTGCCGATCAAGCCGGTGGGTCAGGCGCATCCTGCTGCTGACGCCCGCCGTGTAAGGATCGTCTTCGTCCTCCTCGACATCGACGCCTGCCGCTGTCAGGGTGCTGTCTCTGGTGCCGATTCTTCGTCGACCCTCCCGCGGCGAGACCACAGCCGCCGCGGCCGCAGCCAGAGCCGCTTGGCGCCGTTTTCTTGCCCGACGCTTTTGCTTGCGCTTCAATCGGCGCTGCAGCCGCAGTAAATTTCGGCGACTGTGCCGAGGTCGGACGGACCTTTTTTTCTGCGAACCCGACAGCCCAAACTCTCCGTTGACCTCGACCGGACCTCAAGTATGCGAGAAAATATGCAAGTAGGTAAGTGATACAAATTATGTGATTTACTCTACCCAGGCAGGCAAAAACTTTGGCACCTCTGACGCTGGCACCCCTAGTGCTGGCGTCCCGACCCCTACGATGGCTACATCCCCGTTGAAAGCTTACCCGACTTCTTCGCATCTCCATCGTTGCTGCTTAAGTCATCCTCAGATCCGCCGCTGCCATCGCTGCTAGGGTACGCTTCGCTTTTACCTAAACTTTTTTGATGAACCAGCAGCGACGACAGCGAAGTTGGCCTCTCAGACTGCAGTTCCGTGTCGTTTGTCGTTTTGTCGCTATCATTGTCGACGGCACTGTTCCTCTCTGTCGCATCAATATTTGTTGACAAAACGCTATCCGCACTTTGTATGCTCGCCCGGTCGTCTTCGTCATCGTCTTCGTCATCGAGATCGTCGTCGTCGTCGTCGTCGTCGTCGTCGTCTTCTGTGGTGGCCGTCTTGCCGACGACCACTGTGGCTGACTTCCGCTTGGAGTCGCGTTGGCTTCTCGAAGCTTCGCTCACTCCTCTGAGCAGCGAGCCAATCAGGGCAACATTCTCATCGTCCTCCTCTTTTTCAACATGCAGCGACTGCTGATGCTGCTGCAGTTGCCGATGCGGATGGTGCGAGACACTATTGCGCCAGGCTGGGCCGCGGTCTCTGCCGCGAAAGTCAACGGCTTCCTCGGTGAACAGGCGGCCGGGGCGTCCAATGCCGGACGTTTGAGTTCTAATCGTGTTAACCAGTACACGGCGTTTGAGTGGAGTCTCGCAGTCCAGAGTCACCTCACTGAGCGATTGAGAAGCGATTAAGGTTTTTTATTATATAATGTTAATACAATACGAGTTACGTGAGAAATGAGAAAGGGTCATGGATCGGTTGGCTAAAAGATGATTAAGACCAAGTACGCGGAAAGCGTGTTCAAGATAGATTTAGTTTTTCAACTTACAGATGTCGATTAGACACGGTGAATGAGGTAACACTGGCCCGCTTGGACCATCTCACAACGAACGATGTGTCAAATAGCATAATCTCCTCGATAACTTTGCTGTGAATATTCATTATTCCAAGGAACGTGTCGGCAACGAAGAGCCACCTGTGGTAAGGCAATGAAGCAAAGTCATTTACAATGAAATAATTAAGGAAGCCATCATAAAGTACATGCCTCTTGCCGCAAGCTGGCTCTTTGCCGAGATCCCAACGCCGCAGACACATTCGAACAAACGGAAAGCAGCAACTAGCGATACGGGAACGTATCGTGCTAAAACTTGTCACATGTCTATCGTCGAATTTGTCGAAGATTCGAACTACATCAACGGTAGATTCCGTCATTTTTAAGTAGGGGCAGTTTATTTGACAGCGGCCTAGGTCTGCAATGAGTTGAGAAACAGTTGTGGATTTTCAACCCTTAGCTGAGACCTAAGAGGGCCCTTTAAATTCTTGTACATCTGGACGTCTAGGGGCGTAGCTATGGTCTATATAATTGATGCGCATTATATGAAGCGAGTCTTTGAAGGAGCATCATTTTCTTTAAGGGGCGCTAGCACCAATAGCGCCAGCATTAGGGGCTCCAGCGAGCGCCATACCAGTACTTTTGCGAAGAGATTGGAAAAGCCTTCAAGGCTACGCCCCTACGTACAGTAAGTTCAAAAGACGAGCTTTTGAAAAAATTACTTGCCATGAAGTTCAATTTCGCTCGAAGACGATTGTTGATCATTTTCCAAGTTGAACGTAGTCACCTTCTGACTGCTGCCTGCCGAGAATAATGCCGTGCTGGTGCGCAGCGCGGCCGGCATAGACAGGACCGATGCCTGCGGGAGGGCCGGTGACGCCATTCCGGCCGAGGAGCTATTGATGCCGCCAGGTAAGTTTACAGAGGCCACAGCCAAAGAGTGGGCGGTGGTTTTCGGATAGCCAGTCGTCGTTCGCATGCTGGCACCCTTGGGTTTCCTGTAGGCAGGATTGGGTTGCAGCATTGGGCCGATGAAGGACAAGCGAGAGATGCCCAGGAATTCGCAGATAGCGGCCAGTGCGGCCGTGATGAGGCTGGACCGGCTGGGGTGACTCTCCTCGTCATAGGATTGGTACATCTGAAAGGCGTCGGCAGTTGGGCTGCAGCAGGAAAACAAAAATACAATGGACATGGTTAACCCTGTTTATACAATAGCCGCCAGGGGCTTTGGGCGAGGAAGCAAGCTGTCACAGCTTATTCCCTTGAATCCTGAGCATAAAGACGGATACGCAGGCAGGCTCAAAAGGTGTGCAGTGGCCCCCCGATGGTCTCATCGTCACTCGTCGGGCATGTACACATTCTGCGCTCCGGTACAACTTTCCAACGTTGATAGACTCTCGAACGTCTGTTTATTGTAAAAGTATTCAGCCAGCTTCGGAGTTGACACTCATGGGTGCGAAACGCATGGAAAGCACCAGGCAAATTCGAAAAGTTCGACGCGAGAGATGGGCGAGTTAACCGTTGAGCTACTGACTGAGCGGACCCTGACATGACGCAATCCGAGCTATCTTTCGTCACGTGGTTCTACACAACCAAACTGTGAAACGACTCGAACCTTCTTGTAGTTTAGCTATACATGCACACGTATTAGGAACCGGCGAGGTCAAGCGCGAACTCGGCGTTACGTCGACTGTCTGCTGGCTGACGCCGGCGCCCCGGACACTGCCGGTGGCGCCGCCTTTGTTCGCGCCCAAGCCATGAAGCGCGCCCTGTGACGCTGACTTTTGCCATCCTGACAGCGTATTTTGTTGTTGTTGTTGTTAGGAACAGAAGCATTTTAGTAGTAGAAACTTACCATTCGACATTTTCGCAGCAACTTATTTATGTCTTCCTACAATTGGCATCGAAGGTGAACAATTGCATGCAAATCGTATAAATATTGAAGCAGAACTCAAGTCTTGAACTGCACTCACAGCCAAGCTGAGCGTCAGAGTATCTATGGAAGCCACAGCAGTGTCCAAAGCGGCTAAATTATCCACATTCAGCTGCGGATCCATGAGCGCACTGGCCACTATCACGTTCAGTTTGATGATGGATTTTTTCAATTCGGCCGGATCTTTAAAGTGCAGATCCCACTGCACGTGGCCGCCGTAGCAGGCCGTGAGTCTGCGTGGGTTTGCAGCGGGGGTTATAACTGTCTTAAAGTAAACAGTAAAAAGTAGTTGCATTTTACTACTACTACTACTACTACTACTACTACTACTACTACTACTACTACTACTACTACTACTACTACTACTACTACTACTACTACTACTACTACTACTACTACTACTACTACTACTACTACTACTACTACTACTACTACTACTACTACTACTACTACTACTACTACTACTACTACTACTACTACTACTACTACTACTACTACTACTACTACTACTACTACTACTACTACTACTACTACTACTACTACTACTACTACTACTACTACTACTACTACTACAATTCGAGTCGGACTACTTGTAACGACTATGCTGTTGATAAATAATGTAATGCTAAAAATAGCTTGCCTCGCAGTCGCCCCCGAGTCCAGCTGTTCCACAGGTTGTTCATCATCGCTGCTAGTTGAGTCTCTGCGCCGACCGAAATGTATAGGAGGATGCTGCTGCCGATGCGGACTTTGGTTATTCTTGTGGAACTTACTGGTCGAGTTGTTTATTTTTCGCTTCTTCGCTCCAGCGCCGCTGCCACCGCCGTTGCTGCCGCCGCCAATTACATCGTCTAGGTCGCTGGCACCATCCCCTTGAGCTGCAAAGTTGCGATGCACGTACACCAGAGCCAGTTGCGATTCGTATGGCAATCCCAAGCTAGACTCGTTGAAATTGTAATAAAAGTCCCAGCCTAAGTGACAGTCCTGCTGCGCCTCACGTTCCCGTTGGAACTGCTGAGTGTTGGCCTCAATTTGTTGGCGGAGCTGCTCTCGACGCATCAGGCTGGCGTCCGACAGGTTGGCAACCCGTCTGGGCTCGCGCACCTGCGGCTTTCTCCATGGCATCGCTCTTCACTTGCCAACAGTACTCGCTAGCTTTTAAAGAAGCCCAACTCAAACTTTTCTACAAGACTAGAGCTAATATCATTTATTTGAAAATTGTTTACGCCGTAAAATATGCGAAGTTTGCAAATGAATATGATTGCCATAGACGCTAACGTATGGTCTACTCATGTTTAGTGCATTTAGATTATCGCAGAAGCATGTAATGCAATTAAATGTTTATTGCCTGCTCATGTGTCAATTTATTTTAAAGCCACTTAACTAACCAAAATTTACTTCTGACTTGTTCTGATGGATGCTGACTGAGATATTTTTCCATCAGGTTGACTGCTTTCTGTTACTAGTGTTCCATCATGTTGACTGCTTTCTGTTACTAGTGTTCCATCATGTTGACTGCTTTCTGTTACTAGTGTTCCATCATGTTGACTGCTTTCTGTTACTAGTGTTCCATCATGTTGACTGCTTTCTGTTACTAGTGTTCCATCATGTTGACTGCTATCTGTTACTAGTGTTCCATCATGTTGACTGCTATCTGTTACTAGTGTTCCATCATGTTGACTGCTATCTGTTACTAGTGTTCCATCATGTTGACTGCTTTCTGTTACTAGTGTTCCATCATGTTGACTGCTTTCTGTTACTAGTGTTCCATCATGTTGACTGCTATCTGTTACTAGTGTTCCATCATGTTGACTGCTATCTGTTACTAGTGTTCCATCATGTTGACTGCTATCTGTTACTAGTGTTCCATCATGTTGACTGAGATCTAGTTATTCTAGTATCTTTGGCTAATTCTGTACATACACAAGCTTTCAAAAAAATTAGGGGCCACGGCAAGGGGCCCAGGGCCCCGCCTCAATCGCCAAAAAGATCGCAGCATTGAATAAAAGCCCAAAATTTGCCACCTTGGTCGTCGTCGCAACTCACGTAAAATAAAAGCAAGTAAAACAAAAATAAAATAAAAGTAAAACAAGTAAAATAGAGTAAAATGGAGTAAAATAAAAAGCAAAAAATTTTTGGTCTGCGGTCAATTTGGCACCTCTGAATGCTTATAGACACCTTTTTGTTTATTTTTTTAAATTCAAAACTGTATCCTGAACTTGCCGTATCGACAGGCAGCTCTGTATACCTCTAAGTATTTTTTGAGGCGCGTGATTAGAGATCAACAGCAGTCTTGATCGCTTCAAACAAAGCTGTTCGCCACATCGGTGATAATTTTAATTAATTCATTGAATGCAGCAAGTTGCATGGCGTGGATCTCGTATTTATAGTAATCTCTGTTCTTTGGCACAAGCTCCGCTTTGATGTGGGCGTTCATAATTATAATGTCCACATTGTTGTTAAAGGTGTTGACTACTTTAAGCGACGTTTTCAGTTCCCCAGTCGAGGGAAAAGTCACGGTCCTGAAATTAAAGATTGGAGGAGTAACCAATATAACCACGATGATTTCTTGGAAAAATGAGAAACACAAATCAAAATTTACATGTCCGTCCAAAATCCACCGGCCAATTGAATGATCTCAAGCGCTTCTCTCATATCCCAAGGATAGTTATTAATGACTGAGGACAGCATGGAGATGGGGATATTCGCATGGTTGACTGCCCTGTCTCGCCTCAGCCAAGACTTGATGAGGCAGTTGTTGCAGATAACACCGGGGGGCACTGTCACCTTGTTTGAGTTGACCAGGTCTAGCAGTAGGCTCCGAGTGCTCACTTCGCCCGATGCAACTGGTGGAGTACATGCAGATACAAATTACATGTACGCCAATCATCGTTAGAATGCTCATTCGAAATGTACGTTAGAATGTGCATTACAGTATTTTTGCTGAGGTTACATCATGTAGAGTTGTGATACGTTGATTCAAAACACAAGAACAGACTCACAATTCAGGACACTTTCTTCGAAGGAAACCACAGTACCGCTCACTCCAGCCAGGATGACCAAGAGTAGAGTGCTGTTGTATCCAAGCGACATGGCTGCTTCAAAAATTATCGGAATAAAATTGTTAAAATATTTTAACTGTTTGAGAGCTGCATATATATTTCATTTAATTTTGCCTTGTCCAACACAGATTTATAGTAGACAAAGTTCCCAGGAAAATTGTTAGGCCTGACAACAAAGGAGATGCGATATGAGAAACGCACAGCTGAGCTGATACGAGCGATTAATAGGACCAAAATTCAAACAAATTTTATCGCTTGTAGACTGAAAATCGATCGAATGTTTGACAGCCGATGACAAGCCAGTGTATGCAAATGAAACATTGCTGCACTATACACTCGAATATAAAGTGAAGAGTCAGTCACACATGCTGGCAGTAAATTTCTTGAAAATTTACCAAGTAGAAGCAACAAAATAGTGACAAAAATAAATCAACCGCTAGTGAGCATTCATGACTTGTACTTCTTGTTCTGCAGTTGCGTACATGCAGTAATTATGACACGTTTATGTTTAGTGAAGATAATTTGATTGTCATTAACTTGGTAAATGCAAGAAATTTCCTGCGTGACAATGTAGAAATTTGCGGGCTCTATGTTAGGGATAGGCTGGGTGTTGGAGCTGAGCAGAATGTCTATGGTAGAAGAGTGTTTCTGATTCGTTGGTGGATCGAGAGTTGCACCATATCGAGAGTTGCACCATAGACTAAATTTAGGAAAGAGAGGGACAAGAAAATTTTTATTCAGTGTTTTGATGAGAGGAACTCAATAAATCAATGTTCTTTTTTGAAAGCCATTCGGAGACTTAATTACCCTCTGTAAGCGAATTACTTCATGAGAATGTTGAACTTGGCTAATCTGTCGGATCAAATGGTATCCGGATTATCAATGAAGGAGCTGCTTTGGGTGACGTCCGAATCTGCAACTCGATGTCTGGAGGAACTGAGTGGCGAGTTTGCTTAAAGATTGGAGACTGAAGAAATTTCGGACTTGAGTGAAGATGCGCCACAATAATCCCGGGTCTAGAGGAACTGAGTGGCGAGTTTGCTTAAAGATTGGAGACTGAAGAAATTTCGGACGAGTGGCGAGTTTGCTTAAAGATTGGAGACTGAAGAAATTTCGAACTTGAGTGAAGATGCGCCAAAATAATCCGGAGAGCGTAGAGCGCTACCCACGAGTGAGGCGCGATGCTGATTCGTTGCTTTTTGATAAAAAATATACTTGTTTGTTACACTGCTTCGTGCTGAGCTGAGCAAAAAGTGGGAGTTATCATAGACTATGGAAACTTTGACACGAAATTTCATTCTTTGTCACCCTGAAAAGGGACACTTTTATGAAAATTTTATAACAATTTTGAAGCTTCTGTGGCCCAAAAGCTATGGAGCCATGCAGGTTTCTTTTAAACACAGTCGAATAGAATGCTTTATTTAAAGGCAAGCATCGCTAAATACAGTCAGAAGCATTGAGAAGTTTCCACCCTCGCGCCAGCTTTGTATATTTAGAGTTTTAAAACTGGTTTTTGTCGCCAGACTTGTGCCATAGACGATTGGTGATTTCGTCAGCACGTACTTGTGTCATTGATGCTTCATGTGGTGGCGTGGGGAACAGCGTCCTACAAGATAACAACGCCCCACCGCATCGCGCAGCCGCTGTGGCGCATCTGAAGGAGCTGCTGCACCTGCGAACCTTGCGCTGGCCGTCCCGATCACCGGACATGAATCCCATAGAGCACGTTTGGGATTACCTGAAGCGCTCGATTCGGCGCGACAATCCGCCGCAAAACGTTGCCCAACTGCGCGAATCACTGTCTACTGCATGGCAACAACTACCGCAAGATTTTCTGCGACGCCTGGTTCTGGGGATGCCCTCTGCTGCATCTGGAGTGAGCGCTCTGCTACACGCACGTGGCTGCTATACGCGTTACTGACCCTGTTCTGGGCAAGTTGTCACCCATGCTCGCGTACTAATTGTTTCTTTGAATTTGCTGTTCCTTTTTGCTTCGTTCGAATCAGGATTATATATTTGTCTATGGCTCAAACCACGAAAATCTCCACCCATTCATGATCATTCATATTCATGATCGTGCTACGTCTTGATACAGCAGTAAATTCAATCGGTTCTTGGTTGGACGTGGTGCGCAATTGTTTAAGTTCTATTTATCAGCATTCACGGCACGTTTCCTTGTCTCATGTTAATATACATCTATTTAGAGTTAATGGCTTCAATGCTAATAATGTCATCCGTGTACGAGCTAAGATTTGGTAAACTGTAAAGTTTAAGGCTAAGGTTAGATTTCATATACTACTGACTACAAAAATAAAAAAATACATAGGCGGTGTGCGATATACCTATGTAAAGTATTTATTATTTCAGAACCTTTTATCACTACTTACTTCAGTGTATATAACTTTGCTCATTCTTTCTATTAGCAATCGAATCAACTGTTTTACAGATGGCAAATAGCATTCAAAGAAATTACACGGAGCGGAGAGATACGAGATTAAACACAACAAGTCAGTTGTTTGTTGATGTTTGCTGTTATAATTCTAAGTATCCAATTTAGAATATTAGAATATTAGGCTGAACTGACAGCTCTTACTTCCGTACCAGTCGGATTCAGCAATGCTCAACTTCAGACAAAACTGTTTGCCACGTCAGAGATAATTCTATTATACTCGTTCATTGCAGCTAGCAATATAGCATTTCGTTCGTAGGCGTAGTAGTCCCTATTCTTTGGCACCAGCTCCGCCTTAATGTTCATGTCCAGGATGATGATGTCCACATTTTTGTTATAGGAATTGATTATCCGCAGGCGCACTTTCAGTTCTCCGAGAGGTTGATGAGTTTTATCCCTAAAATTATTAATATATTTAATTAGTCACCTAATAATTAGTAATTAGTTCAAATGCTTAATTATGCTTCTACGCTTAATTATCTTAATTATTATCTCGTATAATAACAATTAAAACAAAATATTCGTTTTGTCTTACCAAGAGTACCAATCTCCGTTTTCGGTAATTTGAAGGATGTGAAGCATATTTCTCATATCCGAAGGGTAGTTATTAATGACTGAGGACAACATGGAGACGGGGACATTAGCGTGGTTGACTGACCTGTCCCGCCTCAGCCAAGACTCGATGAGGCAGTTGTTGCAGATCACAACGGGAGGCACTGTCACTTTGTTGACTAGGTCTAGCATCAAGCTCCGAGTGCTCCGCCCGCTGAATGCTTTGCCCGGTCCAACTGCGCCAACTGTGAATTTACATGTACATGCGAATGCAGATTGAAGGACGCGTTTGAACTGATACTTGCACATAGTTCAGGACACTAAGCTTATGCGTTTTAAATTTTTCCTATAAGAATTCGTACTGGCTTTCTAAACTTACTTTCAAAAGCTCATTGAAATAATTACAATCCTTCTACAATTCTTGGTAAATACAGATGGAAAGAATTCGAAATAGCTCTCACAGTTAAGGACACTTTCTTCAAAGGAGACAGCAGTGTTGCCTATGACAGACAGGATGGCCACAAAAAGAGCGCATTTTTAAGCGAGCACCATTTCTTCTCTGCTTTGCAAGTTAATTTATAATTAATATTTCGCCAAGATTGACAAGACTTATTGACTTAATTCCTATTATAAACTAAAAAAATTAAACTAAAAAGCCATTATTACGCCGAGAAGTGTCAATCTGTCAGGGAATTGTGAGAAACTCACAGCTGCAACGTACGCTCGCACGGAAAACAGCCAACGGTCAAATTAAGTTATGCGACATGCATAGACTGCATGTGTTGATACTCGATATTTGCTACATGCAGTCAACTGAAGTCGACTGAAACCGTAAACTTCACGAGCGAGCTTCTCCAGCGAATCTCCAGTAACTTGGAAATGCATTACTGTAGGATCATCACTACTGACTCTAGACCATAATAGTTAATATCGACAATTAGACTACGGACGATAGACTCTTTGGATCTATACTTAGTCTCGGACTCTGAGAGCCATATAGACTTTCGGCCCAAAGACTACTTTATAACAACTCAGGACGGTACACTCGCGAATGGTAGAAATTCTAGAAAAGGCCGCTTGATTTGGCTGTCTATGTTTTTTTAATAAGCTTTTTGGATAAAGAAGCAAGTACTGAGTGATAGATAATAATAAAAGTTTTGCGCTATAATAATTATTTTTACAGTTCTACAAAAAATAAATTTATGCAAATATTCCCAGCATAAGAATTGTAAATGACGATTGAAAAGTACGATATGCAACGTAACTGTATAAGGAAAACATAGATGGCTATAACAAAGTTTGAAAATATACAGGTGTTTTGAAAGAAACATTCAGCTAGGCTACAGTTTGCGGAGTCGGCGAGAGCAAACGGTGGTTCATTGTCTGGACGTCTCGGAATCTCTGCGCACCATGCCTTTATAGATGGAGTTGGCCATGCAGTCTTCGAGACCAAGTACCGAGCGCCACCGGGTGGTTTAAAGCTTAGCTGAAATTGGCGTAGAAGATATTGCTGACGTGGATCAGATGATTCTAGTCAGATCGACTGCTTGCAGAGATTTCATTGCTCCGCGTCCTGTTGGCAATTGCTTCCAGCTGACTGTAGCGCTGCAGCCTGTGCTGAAAACCTAATATGTCAGAAATTTCTACAAGCACATCGCGCCGATACGCCAAGACTGTGAAGTCGCTCTTAACTCGAACGGAGGACTCAACAGTGCGCTCATGAATGAGCAAAAAATTGACTCGCAAATCCTGACATTGAACAACCCAGCTTCCGGAGGTAACAAAATCCAGGCTCAAAGCTGACGTAATGAATAGTGCCCACGAGACAATTCTGTCGACAGCATTGAAGGCAGTCAATTCATCAGGGGCCCTAGCTCTGTCGACTAACAGCACGCCTCGCCGACCAGCATCTCTAGAGCGTCCTAAAATATTTGAAACAGGCTGATACAACTTAGTAAGTAAACAAAGTACACAACCATTCATACTTACTTGAGACAGTCTGACGCAGGGAAGTCAATGAAAAATCTTTAAAGATTGAGGGTGGGTCGATGGGCGTGTATGGCGGTTAATTCGTTCCAGTGGTGCATTTTCAGGCCAGTGATTTTTGCAGACTCCCATGTAGATGCTAGCCTTCTACAGATAGAATGGAATGATCATCACAATTCAGTTAATATACGTATCTTTATAGTAGAAACGAAAAATTAGGTTCAAAAGGCTACATAAATTACGGCCTTAACTTGCACAGGCAACGCATTGAGCCATGCCTCAGCTTCAGCTTCTTCCTTTGGAAAGCCAAAAACAGTGCATTTTTCACCGCTCTTATAATTGCTTCTGCATCCAGGGATGCAGCACTTCATTTGGCATTTTGATGAAAAAGAATGTTGCTATTTATCAAGATTTTAGACGAAACAAATTATTGCTACAAACCAGCAGTGCTGGTCTGAACCAGCATTGAGAATATGAAAGAATGTTAGTGAAAAGGCTTCATTACCATAGACACAGCTAAAGCAAGCGGCCTTTTCTAGAATTTCTACCATTCGCGAGTGTAGCGTCCTGAGTTGTTAAGTAGTTCTTGTCTCGGCCACGGACTCTGGGTCATAGAATCTTATAAATCTATCCTAGGTCATGGACTCTGGGCCATAGACTCTTATAAATCTATCCTTGTCATTATACATGTATATAGACTCTGAGAATTACGAGTACCTATAACTCTGCCACATTGATTGACCATTTTTTCTAAACCTATTCTTCATCGCTACTAGCTGAAATATAATTTAGCTTTCCATAAATTATTGTTATTTGTTATTCAAGTGTCAAGCATCCAAACGCAAATTTTGTGTTCAAATATTTGATAGTCGCTTCCCTTTGTTGTTTTTGGCTGAAAAGATTGCATTGGCTTGCGATTTTATGCATGCTAGCTAAGAATAGGGGATATCGCTAGACTGGGTGAGATTGAGTGATTGATTGTGCTAGTTTGAGTGAGTAATGTGCTGACTGGGTGAGACATGAGCTAGACTGTATGATATATTATAGGCTATGATAAAATAGGGGTTACACTATATATAGAGGTTAATTTTCATGATTTAATTATCGTCCTTGAAAAGAATGCGCGCATCAATGCGGGGAAAATGCAGTCGCGAGGTTTTCATAGTTTTTAGCACAATTAGTTCTAATTGCTTTTGATAGGAGCTGCAGATCCAATGTTAATCCTTTGATATGTCTTGCCTTTTACATGTATGGCCCTATTGACACCCGTGGAGCCTTTCGTAGCATAATGTTGTAGTAGTTTCCCGTCCTATTGAGATTTCACCAGCGGAGCCATATGTCCTTGATTCGTTCCTGCCGCACTTAGTAAATTTTCATCAAGTCAATGTCATGGGTTACGATCATGTATTTGCTGTTAAAGTTACGTGTCCGTAGATTTTTTGAGCAGCAATGCATATTAATAAGTTTTTTGAAAAGTAGCAAACTATTATCTTTTTTATATCTTTAACATTAATTAAATTAAAATTTGTATTTAAAGTGCACATAATGTTGTTATAACTTTTAAAGCCGTCCAAAATGCGATTAATTAATTTCAAAATTGCAATTACGGTGAACAATTTTTCCTAACTGGTGCGAATTTTAGCCAAAGGTGGTAATTATTTATTCTACAATTTATCTTGATTTGCAAAATGGCTGAATCTGATAATGTGATCACAGTTCATATTAAATCACCAAAAGAAAAACGAAGTGTTCAACTTTCTCCTGAAGGTACAATTAAAGATGTAAGTATCATACTCAGTAGTCGATCTAAATTTAACCTCTATCTAAAATTCTAAAAAAGCATGCATTTGTGGATGGTAGTGTGTGTCACTATGAGTTTTTTTCTTTATTGAACATATATATATATCATGGTTTATAATTTTTTTATGAAATTGATTAGTCTAGTTGGTCATTGCAACAATGTGCAAAGCAAAAAATTGACCAATCTTCATTAAATATTTTTAGGCTATTAAAATATCACATTGCTTGCATTATTGTGCAGCCTTATATTTAATTATATTAAGGCTAAAAATTTTCTATAACATACTGTTAGTTACCCATAGTTTGGATTGTATATTTGTGTATACTAGGCATATATACCATACGCATAGTCCAGATCATGCTGGGTGCACACCTGAACAAAATTTGAGTAATTACAAATGCACGCCAAAAAATGTAAGTGCATGCCCATTCTCAAAAATACACCGGTTTTGTGATAATAAATGACCTTTTTTATGTTGTGACAATAAAATACCCTTTTTAAATTGCATAATAAACCCTTACTACCAAATAATTTGGTTGCTTTTTATGCTTTTTCGGCAATACTATTTGCAGCAGAAAATTTATACATGCAAAAATTTGTTTAAATGCTCCTTTACAAGCTTGAAAAATCTGGAAAGCTTGAAATTTGCACTTAAAATGAACTATTTTATTCTTTTTTCAACTTTACAATAACTCTTATGCATGCTTCTATAAAGTGCATGCCAGGTGTGCACGCATATTATTTTTTCAGGAGTGATGCATACCAACTATGCATGCCTAATTTTGGTATGCAAGGCCAATGCACGCCCGAAATTTTGGGCATATACTACATGATTAGGAGTGTGGCATACATGTCCAACTTGTCCAAACAGATTATAGTCATTTTGGTGACGAGATGTTTCAATGACATTCCTTTTGGTGACAAGCAAAAGTTATTTTGGTAACAAGAAAAATACAATTTTAGTTATAGCCATTCTTTTTTTAAATAGAAAATTACTTAAAAATCTTTAAGGATATTGAGCCTAAAATTTTATAATTTTTAAATGGTTAAGTATTGTAGTATTTAATTTTGTTTAATTACAACTATAAAATTGCAGTCTTTTGAATTATGTTTTCTAATTTAAATGTGCAATCAGCATTGAGTAAATATCTTTAAGTTATCTCTGCATTTCATAAAAATTTTCTATAGGTTTATTGTTTATGGTTGAATATTCTGGGACAATCTGGGTTTTTTTTTGCCAGAGATAAGGTGCGAAATCGCACCTTGTGCCAAATTTCAAGGTGCAATTTTAAGGCTCAGAGTGCAATTTCTCTTGAGTCTTGTTTAGAATGTGAGGGTTTCACGAGAGATATTCAGACAGACATTCGAAACGATCGTCTGGAACTTTAAACAAAATTGACCCGCTTCAACCATCTTTTTGGCAAATACTTACGCAAGTGTTGGGCGTCGAATAAGCTTTAATTTATTAACTGAAGTAAAAATCCTTCTGACATACATTGATTTAAAAATTGCTTAGCAACACTAGCTCTGATTAGAAATTGCTTTACTGTTGACTAAAATTGTTTTGATCGTAGCAGCCTAAAAGCAGATACTGGATTTAAAAATGCTTCGATTTACTCTATACGCATGTCTCAGCTTTAAAATGACACCTCAGGCATCGCATAAGACAGCTTTGATGCTGAGATATTTGACACTAAACATGCATTGCTTTGCGCAATCTCACATTCAGAGATTTCACTGATTTTTTGTCGATATTTGTGCAGTTGCCGTGTCCTTGTTTTTCATCAGAAACTTGTCAAATTCTAGTCATGTCCAGTTTAAACCTGGACTTCTCTTAAACTGTCTTAAGTATTTGATTTTTAATGATTCCTGCCTTTATATTGCATAGATTGTACCTGAGTCAGTGAGTCTGTGAGTGTACATTTGTACATATGGCAACCAATCATGACTTTTTCACCGCTTTGCAGTTCAAATAAATATAAGAGTGTACGAGAAACATGTTCCAACTGTTATTGAGAGAAATTGACGTCGCGTTTATTAACAGTCAGTGGCAATTAATATGAAGCAAATAGTTTATTGTTATGTTTTTACTTTTTTTGCGTGGCAATTCTGCTATCCAAATCAGAATGAGGTAAGCGGTGGGAATAAAATAAAAAGAAAGAATTTTTTCTACTGTTGTTGCAACCCAATAGCTATATGTACTTCAAACTTTTTAGATTGAACTGGCGATTTCTAATGTACTGCTAAGCTTTCCAATCCCTACGGACTACAGTAGCAGTTCTTAACTTTTTTTCTGTCTTGACTTCTAGACTCGGAATTCGGAACAACCTAAGGAGCCGCATGAAAATATTTAATTGGATAAAGATATTTTCTATAAACAGCTCAAGTCGTGACACATCTTCTTCTCACCTCAGTCCATCAACTGCTGCTCCTTCTGAGACCAAAGCGATCGTGAAAGTAAAACAGATCAGTTTAGATCCCATGGCCATGAATACAACCATTTCAATTGTGAACCTGCTTCGCTTACAAGTACGAGCACTAGCCTTCCATTTGATGCCATTAGCTCACTTAACTCTGAAATAGTTCAAGGACGGTTCCAAATGTTGAGATCTGACGTAGAAGCAGTCCAATTTGTGGAAATTTATCAACTGGACTCCATGAATCACTCCAATGAAAGGCGGCGAATAGCTGCAGAATGCGTAAACAAGTTTAAGTGAGTCACAAAAACCCCATTTACTGTAACTACATACACTTGTACGTTAGCAAGGCTCCATGCGATGGTTAATAAATGGAGAAGTAGACAAGCATCTGAACAAATATTGAATAAAAATCAGTGAAGTTTCCGAATGTGAGTTTGAGCAAAGCAATGTTTAGTGTCGAATATCTCAGCATCAAAGCTGTCTTTTGCAATGCCTGAGGTGTCATTTTAAAGCTGAGACATGCGTATAGACATGACTAGAATTTGATAAGATTCTGATGAAAAACAAGGACATGGCAACTGCACAAATATCGACAAAAAATCAGTGAAATTTCTGAATGTGAGATTGCGCAAAGCAATGCATGTTTAGTGTCGAATATCTCAGCATCAAAGCTGTCTTTTGCGACGCCTGAGGTGTCATTTTAAAGCTGAGACATGCGTATAGAGTAAATCGAAGCATTTTTAAATCCAGTATTTGCTTTTAGGCTGCTACGATCAAAACAATTTTAGTCAACAGTAAAGCGATTTCTAATCAGAGCTAGTGTTGCTAAGCAATTTTTAAATCAATGTATGTCAGAAGGATTTTTACTTCAGTTAATAAATTAAAGCTTATTAGACGCCCAACACTTGCGTAAGTATTTGCCAAAAAGATGGTTGAAGCGGGTCAATTTTGTTTGAAGTTACAGACAATCATTTTGAATGTCTGTCTGAATGGGTCTCCCTAAAACACGCCCGCACCGCCCTGCAGCGCTACACATTAAAACAAATTGGACTATAACTAAAGACACTTCAGAATGCGTTTTCTGTTAAGCTTCAAGTTTTTATTAAATTTAGTTTTTTTACTTTGAAATATAAAATTCGGTGAACAATAAGTGATATTAATAATAATATTAATAAAATAATAATATTATAATTTAATAATGAAAACGAGAATATAAAAATAATAATATTTAAAAAAATAAATAAAAATATTTATTCCATTACTATTTTAACTTTTCCTTGCAATCAAATACTGCATTGACAAAAAATGTTATAATGTGTAGCAGTTCGGGGCCCGGTGTGGGGCGTGTTTTAGGGAGCCTTTGTCTGAATATCTCTCGTGAAACCCTCACATTGCTCACATTTCAGACAACTGGGAATGTATATTTTAATATCTTACATAAGGCTATAGCTATAGGCTATATCGCCTATATGACTTAATAGGATTTAAAGAGTTATTTTGTTTCATATTTTAAGGCAGTGCATAAAAAATAGCTTAAGCATGGTTAAGCCTTTAAAGAAAAATGGTTATAAGACCGCACCTAAACCGCACCTACTTTTTTAATTTCAGGGTGCGATTTTAAAATTTAGGGTGCATACGCACACTCTGCGCACAAAAAAAAACCCTGGGGACAATTCAAAATGATCTGCACAGGAAGAAAACAATATAATTAGTTTCATTTTCTTTCCTTTAATATTATAATTTTTAGACAATTTTTAAATGTATTACGAAACATAAATCTTAACAAAATATTTATAACCTAATATTATAAAGTGCCTCTTATCACTAGAATTACAATACTTATAAAATCTTAGATTTTTATTGAAAATGAAGTGTGTCTATCACAAAATCAACTTGTCACTATAATTTCTATCATCAAAATGACTTGTCACTGAAATGATTGGTACCTCTCCACCCTATTGGAATAAATGTTAAAAACCTGCGGACGCACGCTTTAGAAAAGAGTCAAACTATTTTACCGCGCTTTAGGATTATTAGAGATGTTCCGAAAGATCTGCAGTTTCGTCGAAATCAAAATTTGCTAACTTTTCAAAATCAAAATTGAAATTTCCCAAAATCATAATTCAGAAAAACAAAGTTTAGTATGATCAACACTCACTTTTTTACTTTCAATTTACTGCTTAAGCAAAAAGTAATACATGTATATGTAGTAGAAAGTAGTTTATTTTTAGCAACTTTTTAGACACTACCAAAATTTTCACTTCTAAATTTTATTTCGAAATTGAAATTCGCTCTAAAAAATTTCAAATTTTGGAAAATTGAAATTGAATTTTTGGAACATCTCTAAGCTTAATAAATTACGAGTGTATAAGCCCCTTCAACAGAGGTATTATACCCATTTCCATGTATATGTATTTGCTAGAGCAGCAGCCAGTAAGAAAGGGCAGCGCGCGCAGGCGCTGCGCCTGTGCGCGCGCTGCGCTTTAGAAAAATTTCAAAAGTGCGCCGGACACCGTCCGTGGTTTTACAACTTTTTCCTATAGGGCCTCTCCAAACTAGATAGGTGAAAGGGCCACCAGCCAAGGCAAGTCACAAAATCAAAAAGGTAACTAATTTTAGTTTTGACAACATTTAATATAAGCTAAAAGGAAACCCAAGAGTTAAATTAATGGCTTGTGTCTTTAATGTTAAAGCTTATAGGCATGTCTGATAAATGTTAAGTATATATATATTGCCATACAAAGAGTTTGTATTAAGTAGAAAGGTATTAATAAGTTTTTTTAAAGTATAAATTCCAGCTTTCATTTTTTAACTCACTTGAGTTAAACTTAACTTAACTTGAAATGGAATGTGGGTGCAGAAATGTCTATAAATAAAGCTGTTCTAAAATATAATACATTTAATATATATATTCAGCCCTATTGCCTGATCCATGATCTGGGGCTCTGGGCCCAAGTTGGGATAGCTGTCTTACTGACAAATAATAGCTAACTTAAAAAGTGTATAGCATAATACAGGATTAACTTTAAGACTTAAAATTTTACACAATAGTGTCAAAATAGTTGAGAATTGTTTGTGTCAAATTTGAAGACAATTGGTAAAAGTGGAGTGGCACTATGGAAAATTTATTTAAAAAGTTACAAATTTTAAGCAGTTTTTTGTACTTTTAGGTATGAAGACTTAGATTTAGGAAATTCTAAGATAGCATAGGACATTCACCATAGTGAGTTTAGGATGGGTGCAAATTTTGGTATAATTTGGTTGAGCAGTTTTATACATGCCCAGCCTCAAAATTTCACCTATCTGGTGCAACTTAGTTTTGTCCAGATTTGCAACTTACCTATGCACCACCACACTGAAGGACAAGGGGGTAGCACACCTCATGCATGCTTGTGCTTATTGAAACATGGAAGTACCTCATTTCTCTTCCCTTTCTCCTGCTCTCACTCTCTTTACTGATTGATTTATCATTCACTTATTCACTTATGCAGCATTGTAGACTGCAGTACTAAACTGCATTGTAGCCTGTACCCTGTAGGCTACACTCTACATACTATACTATATATGTCTGGCAAACTAACTTGTATATGTACACTTGTGCACTCACATATATATATAGGTGTATATTCTTTGAGTCATTATATATTTCACTTAAAGATAGACCTGCATTTGACTAAATGAGGGCTGAGCAATAAGTTTCCAGATGTGCCCAGACAGAAATAGTTAAAGAGAAAAAACAGTTACATCTTTTCAAAGTACTCTCTAGCAGATTCAATGTAAATTTTCATGCATTTAACTATTTGCTAAAGCAGCTGGACCAATCTGAAGCAAGCACCTCCTCCACATGCCAGATGAAGGCCTCTACTGCAGCTTCTGGTGATCCATAGCAGATTCCACACATCCTGCGCTTGATTTGTGGAAATACAGAAAAGTTGCAAGGGGCCAAGTTGGGGCTGTAGGGTGGATTACTGAGCTTTTGAATGTGCTCTCCGGCCAGGAACTCTGCCACCTGTCAAGCCTTGTGGGCCGGGGCATTGTGATGGAGAAGAATGCCCCAAACTCAGTTCTTGGGCAATGCCTGGAGAGAGCGCTCAGAACTTCTGGCAGGCAAACATTGGCATACCAGTCACCAGTGACTGTGCGCTGCTGCACAAGTAGAACTGTGGCCAGATGACCAGTTTTTGCCACAAAAATGGCCACCATCTGCTTTGCCACGCTGCACTCTCACCAAAGCTTGGATGGTGGGGTGCTTCCGATTGCAACTTAGTTCCTCCCAATTGTGACTTAGTTCCTCCTGATTGCAACTTAGTTCCTCCCAATTGTGACTTAGTTCCTCCCAATTGTGACTAAGTTCCTCTGTTCTCTTTTCTTCACACTCTCTCTCTCTTTCCCTCTCTCTCTTTTTCCTTTCTTTTCCTTTTCCCTTCCTCTCCTTTCTTTCTTCTCCCAATTTTTCGTTTTTCCCATTTTCAATTTTGCGACTTACCTCGGCCGGCAGCCATTTCACCTGTTTGGTTCGGACAGGTCGGATGGGTGTTGGGCATGTATGAGCAGTTTGGGAGTCTATAGCAATCAAAATAGTACATAGACAGATAGACAGAGTTTTCATTTTTATATGTATATATATTAGGGACATGATCATTCTTGTTTCTTTCAATGTGAACCTTTTCAATATTAATGACAGCTACTAGTACTCTATAGGTTTTATTTGACATACCTATTGTCTCTATATATGAAATGCATTATATATTATACAAACATAGCCATTGTGTGTATAATTTCTAATATTATAGACATAGCACCCAGCTATCATGTGCATAGTTATGATTCTATTATAACCATAATGCCTAGCTGTTATGATTATATATGTGTGGACCTAGTCAATATTAGATATAGCTACCATTTCTATAAGTTTTCATGCCATAACTAAGTTGCAATTGAGAGGAACTAAGTTGCAATCAAGAGGAACTAAGTCGCAAATCTGGACAAAACTAAGTCACACTAAATGGGTAAAATTTTGAGGTTGGGCATGTATGTTTGGATCATTAGAACAATAGATGTAATGAAAATTAATACTAATTTTGGGATAGCCTTTGTAGTAAATTGTATGCCAATAAAATGATATGATTAATAAGCATATTTGGGGGCAACTTAGAGATTTACCTGGCGATTTCTATTGGCAACATTAACATGTAAGTTGCTATTGGACAGAATAGTAGTCACGTGACTTACATATATCAGTATGTGCTACCAATAAAAACAGCCAGGTGAATCCCTAGGTTTGTTGCACATGTATGTTAACTAGCACTGAAATAATGCAATAAGCAGATGGCCAATAATTGCAAAAAATAAACATATATCAATTGTTAAAAAGATAAACAAAGCAAAATAGTTGGCCCTAACATATATTATTGACTTAAAATATTTTACTAGTATTTGGAATGTCTCACTTTTTAAAAAAATACAATTGTTTTAGATTCAATTTTTTCCCAAATTATGGTAAAGTTATCAAATAGCACAAATGTAATATCAGTTAGTATTAGTAATTAGAATTGGTTAGGATTAGATATTTTAATTATTTTATTTTCTAAAAACTTTCTCAATATAAACAACTTTTAAAAACTTAAAATATTTTTATTAATATGCAGCACTAATTCGATGACAAGGCATTTTCATAACTTAAAATTGTCATAGCTACTTTCGCCGTTTACCTTTTACTTTTTTCTTAAATTCGGATTTGAATCTGATATTTTTGTACATTCGGATTCGGTTTTGGAAACTTGCATAAAACCACATTTGGTCCATCGCTAGTCTTGAATCTTGATCGTCTCAATGTGGCCCATAAAATACATGTACATAAAAGTTATATATTTGTAAGTCGCATTTTTGGTCAATAAGTAAGTTGCACGGCTAGTGTAAATCAGGGAAGTTGCGCATGTATGTAAATAGTGCTATTTGTAAGTTTAACAGACTTAATCATGATTATTAATTAAATCATAAATTAATAAACAATAATTCAACCATCTTTCCTATGCCTAATTTTATCAATCAGCTTCGCTCTGCTGTGTCCAAAGAATTTGACACTGACTCCAGCCAGTTATGCCTCATCTTTTCTGGGAAAATTCTCAAAGACGAAGAAACTCTGCCAGCTCTGGGCATCAAGGACGGTCTGGTTGTCCATCTGGTTATCAAGACTGCCCGACCTGTAGCGGCTGAGCAACCAGCCGCTGGTTCCGGCTCTGCCCCAGCAACCAGCAGCGTGCCTAACAACCAGACTGCCTCGAACCCGCCCGGCGGCATGCCTCTGCCCGATCTGTTTCGCGCGGGTGTCGAGTCTGGCGGCGGCCTAGCAGATATGCAGTCCCAAATGCAGCGGGAGATGATGCAAAATCCGCAGATGATGCGCCAGATGCTGGACAACCCCCTGGTACAGTCCATCATGTCCAATCCGGACACTATGCGAGCTATGATCCAGAGCAATCCGCAACTGAGGGATCTCATGGACCGCAATCCGGAGCTCAACTCGTTGCTAAACAATCCTGAGGTGAGACAGCTGGGTTTTTTGTTGTGCTTTGCCAGTTACAGAGTAGTGGTTGCCTGTTACTTTGATAGTTGCCGCGCAAGCTCTGTACCCCAGTAACCTAGCCAGCCTAGCCTATTGTAACCTGTTACAATAAAACGTTTCTTTGGGGTAAAACAATATTTATTTTATATTATTTTTGTATTAATTTTCCCAATGACTATTTAACAGCTTCCCAATGACTATCTACCAGCTTCCCAATGACTATCTACCAGCTTCCCAATGACTATCTACCAGCTTCCCAATGACTATCTACCAGCTTCCCAATGACTATCTACCAGCTTCCCAATGACTATCTACCAGCTTCCCAATGACTATCTACCAGCTTCCCAATGACTATCTACCAGCTTCCCAATGACTATCTACCAGCTTCCCAATGACTATCTACCAGCTTCCCAATGACTATCTACCAGCTTCCCAATGACTATCTACCAGCTTCGCAATGACTATCTACCAGCTTCCCAATGACTATCTACCAGCTTCCCAATGACTATCTACCAGCTTCCCAATGACTATCTACCAGCTTCCCAATGACTATCTACCAGCTTCCCAATGACTATCTACCAGCTTCCCAATGACTATCTACCAGCTTCCCAATGACTATCTACCAGCTTCCCAATGACTATCTACCAGCTTCCCAATGACTATCTACCAGCTTCCCAATGACTATCTACCAGCTTCCCAATGACTATCTACCAGCTTCCCAATGATTTTCAAACACTTCCCTATGATTGTCTACCAGCTTCCCAATGACTATCTGCCAGCTTTCCAATGACTATCTGCCAGCTTTCCAATGACTATCTGCCAGCTTTCCAATGACCATCTGCCAGCTTTCCAATGACTATCTACCAGCTTCCCTATGATTTTCAAACACTTCCCTATGATTATCTACCAGCTTCCCTATGATTGTCTAACAGCTTCCCTATGATTGTCTAACAGCTTCCCTATGATTACATGTATCTAACAGCTTCCGTATGATTGTCTAACAGCTTCCCTATGATTATCTAACAGCTTCCCTATGATTGTCTAACAGCTTCCCTATGATTACATGTATCTAACAGCTTCCCTATGATTGTCTAACAGCTTCCCTATGATTATCTAACAGCTTCCCTATGATTGTCTAACAGCTTCCCTATGATTGTATAACAGCTTCCCTATGATTATCTAACAGCTTCCCTATGATTATCTAACAGCTTCCCTATGATTGTCTAACAGCTTCCCTATGATTATCTAACAGCTTCCCTATGATTGTCTAACAGCTTCCCTATGATTGTCTAACAGCTTCCCTATGACTATCTAACCCCCCCCGCCCACTCCGCCGCAGATTCTCCGTCAAACGATGGAGCTGGCCCGTAGCCCAGCCGCCATGGAGGAGATGTCGCGCAATTACGATCGCGCCCTCAGCAACCTGGAGAGCGTGCCAGGCGGATTCGGCCATCTGCAGCGAATGTACCGCGACATCCAGGAGCCGATGCTCAGCGCCACCGAGGAGTCGATGTCGCGCAATCCGTTCGCCAATCTGGCTGGCGGCACGCGGCCAACAGGCTCGGATCAGCAGGGTACGGAAAACAACCAGCCGCTGCCAAATCCCTGGGCTTCGGCTGCTTCAACTGCTGGTGGTCAGCAGCAGCAGCAGCAGCCGTCGTCGGGCTCTTCGACTTCGGCTACTCAACCGGGAATTCGCAGCCTGCAGGAGCAGCTGCTGCAATCTAATCCGGCTATGCTGTCTCAGGCTATGCAGGCTCCCTATATGCAGTCTATGATGCAGGTGCGCGCCAATTAGCTATCGGGCAATTTTCCGGGTTGTTGTAGGGGAATTTTCAATATTGATTTTAGGGGAATTATCCGGGTTGATTTTAGGAGAATTATCAAGATTGATTTTAGGGGAATTATCCGGGTTGATTTCAAGGGAATTATCCAAGTTGATTTTAGGGGAATTATCCGGGTTGATTTCAAGGGAATTATCCAAGTTGATTTTAGGGGAATTATACGAGTTGATTTTAGGGAATTATCAAGGTTGATTTTAGGGGAATTATCCGGGTTGATTTTAGAGGAATTATCCGGGTTGATTTTAGGGGAATTATCAAGATTGATTTTAGAGGAATTATCCGAGTTGATTTTGGGGAATTATCAAGGTTGATTTTACGGGGAATTATCAAGGTTGATTTTACGGGGAATTATCCGGGTTGTTGTAGGGGAATTTTCAATATTGATTTTAGGGGAATTATCCGGGTTGATTTTAGGGGAATTATCCGGGTTGATTTTTTAGGGGAATTATCCAGGTTGATTTTAATGGAATTTCAAGATTGATTTTAGGGGAATTATCCAAGTTTATTTTCGGGGAATTATCCGGGTTGATTTTAGGGGAATTATCCGGGTTGATTTTAGGGGAATTATCCGGGTTGATTTTAGGGGAATTATTTTTCTGATTGATTATGAGAGTTCAAGGGCTACTTATTATTAATATAGATTTCCGCGTTGCTAAAGCCTTTCCCCCGCCATGCCCAATTGTTTCCAGGCGCTGGCCGCTGACCCGCAGCTGGCCGAGTCCATGCTGGTCAATTCGCCTCTGGTTGCCGGCAATCCCGAGCTGCAGGCCCAGATGCGCCAGATGTTGCCGCAGATGATGACCCAGATGAGCAATCCGCAGACTCAGGCGGCGCTGAGCAACCCGAGAGCTCTGCAGGCTATCATGCAGATTCAGGAGAGCATGCGGGTGCTGCAACAGGAGGCTCCCGGCTTTGTGCCCGGCATGATGCCCGTGAGTTTCCGGAGCTCTCATTGTAGCTTTTTTAGCTAGTTAGAGTCTGGTGAGCTGTGTGCACCTGGGGCACCTTCAGCGACCTTTAACTTTGTCACGCAACCGGCGAGAGGCATTGCTGCCCATTCCGCCGACTCCCCTGAGCAGGCATACAAGCGCGCGGATACGTACGCAGGCACACACTCACACAGGAGTGTACAGCGGCCCCAACTTTATTTATCGTTAGGCATGTACACTTCACTGTGCTTTGGGGGGTTGGCTCTCAAGGCCGTTAATTGCACGAGCAGAGAGCCAAGCCGAGATTCCAATTCAGCCCCAAATTAATGTGACTGCACTTGGAATCGAGCCTGGGCCGCTGGCACATCAGAGCGATCAAAAACTCATAAAGATAAGCCTAAACCTAAACCCACTCTTTAACTCATAAACACTCACACGCGCACAAACCGCAGGCTGGCACCGCAGGCAGTGAGCAGGCCGCCCCAGCAGGACAGCAGCAGCAGCAGCAACAGCAGCCGCAACAGCAGCACCAGACAGACATGGCCTCGCTAATGCAGTCAATGCTGGGCATGATGGCCAGTCAAGGCGGTGTCGCCAACCCTCAGCAGCAGCAGCAGCAACAGCAGCAGCTGCCGCCCGAGCAGCGCTACGCCTCCCAGCTGGAGCAGCTGGCCAGCATGGGCTTCCTCAACCGGGAAGCCAACCTGCGAGCCATTCAAGCCACATTCGGCGACGTGAATGCCGCTATCGATCGGCTGCTGCAGTCTGGCGGGCAGTGACGGACTTACCGAGTTTGATTGACATGAGGAACAATGTCCCACCGATATCGGTTTTGTCATCTAATAACATTATAATTTATTATATATTGTTGCCCAATCAATTAATTACTATTTGACATCTGTTAATTAGTCTTATTGTTGTTTTCTAATACAAAAAATGTTTGAAAATTAAATGTTTTGTTAATATCCTAAGCTATACTATTGGCACTACTAATAGTAACTGAAACGCGTTTTTTTGTCTATCTTTAAAAGCGGTCTATATAAAACTGGGATTCTGCGCTGCGTACGTGCTATTCCATACCACTTTATTGTTTGTCCTGCCCTTTTAATCATCGCTGCTTGTCATTTCGCGTCATTGCTAATTATTTACTCTGACCATCTTTAATTACAGTTTTATGCCCTTCCAAGATATCCCGCTACCTGTGTCTGTAACTAATCCAAAATGATAAACTTGCTTACTCTCATTATCTCCTTATAATTTCCCTTCAATTGGATGTTCTTTCGGTTTTTTTGTCCGGGCTAATTTCTTCTTTTGTATATCCAGACCTTTGCGCACTGCTTTTGTTTATTTTTATTTCTTGGAAATGAAAAATAATTCTGCAAAAACAATTGGCGCTGTCGGGCCAATGGCTTGATCTCTCGAGATATTTTTTCTATAATCCCCCTAACGACTAACCCAGTTATAGTAACTTGATCAATCTAGATAACGATAATTAGCGCATTGCTTGCAATAATTTCCCGGAGTCCGAACAGACCAGGCGGACTCTCGTGTTATTGAGAAATGTTAATTTTGCTTTGCCCCAAGCGGTTTTTTCCGGTTCGCTTAACTATTATAAATACAGACATACTTCACACCCATTCAGCTACTTATAGTAGGGCTATATGCGAACAGATTTTCGCAATTGGGGTGAAGCAGTTCAAGTTTCAACACAGACTGTCGGATTTTATTTTTTATTAGCGAGTTTTAATTAATCTACTACTTATAGATATCTGATAGCTCTGAAAATTAGTAGTAGAAAATGAAAATCCAACGAAAATATCTTGTACTTCATGTTTTCCAGAACACAGTCACCGTAGTTTAAAGATTCAATTCATGCTGTAATTATGGTTGCATTGTATATTTAATGATTCAGGCCAACAGTGTAACCAAAATTCAAATCAGATGGCGATGTGGCGCGATGACGTCACACTATATGTATAATGCACAATCGCAATTCTGTTTATGTTATTAAAGCAAGCCCCTACTGCAAAGACCCTTCAACAAGGGCCGCCCCAGTCGAGCCGCTGCCAGGCCGCCTTGGCAGACTCCAGCTCGGTCAGCAGGGAGTCCGGCCGCCCCATGCAGGGCAGCACGCAGCCGTAGGCCAGAGCGGTGCGCACCATCGTAGCTGATGATCCACCAGCCCCACTGGCGTCATCCTCAATGGCAGCGGCGGCGTTCGGCCAGATGCTGGCCGAGCCGCAGGTCAGCCTCGTGAGGCAGGCCGACACGGCGCGTTGCAGGCGCCAGGCCTCGGCGTGTTGGCCAAGTCCGGTTAGAGCCGCGCATAGTTGGCGCGCCTGAGTCTGGCGCCGGGAGCGCCGCGCTAAACAATCGGCGAGGCTGTTCAACAAGCCGAGCTCTTCAAGCGGATGGCCGGGCTTAGCGCCGGCCGTTTCCAATTTCCGTTTGGCTTTTCTACGACTTTTCCGAGTGCCGGACGAGGCGGAGGTCAAGGAGGCAGACGAGGCCCGGCTGACCGTGGAGCCCACATCCGAGAAGGCGTCATCGTCAGGGCCGACCGCGCCAGCCCGCTGCTGACGCCCCTGCTGACCGGAGTAGTCCAATCCTATCGGAAGTACAGTTTTTAAAGCATAGCTAGACACTACTAAAAATAAGGTTCAATCAGTAGTATAGCTGAAATGTTAATTCACTATTTTAAAATAAATAAATGCGCGCTTACCGCCCCCGGCTGCCCGGGCCTCCCGCTCGGTTCTCAGCCGGATCAGGCGGTCCCGCTGCTCGGCAAACTGCGCCGTGTCGTTGGCCGCATCGTCGGCTTCGCGTTCGACGGCTTGGCGGGCAGCTTCGATCAGAGTGGAGCGCAGTTCGGCTGCTTCGGACTGACTGGCCGCCTGGGCGATCTGTAGTGGTAGTAGTAGTAGTAGTATTAGTAGTAGTAGTAGTAGTAGTAGTAGTAGTACTAGTAGTAGTACTAGTAGTAGTAGTAGTAGTAGTAGTACTAGTAGTAGTAGTAGTACTAGTAGTAGTAGTACTAGTAGTAGTAGTAGTAGTAGTAGTAGTAGTAGTAGTACTAGTAGTAGTAGTAGTACTAGTAGTAGTAGTAGTAGTAGTAGTAGTAGTACTAGTAGTAGTAGTAGTAGTAGTAGTAGTAGTGGTAGTAGTAGTAGTAGTAGTAGTAGTAGTAGTCGGCGTTAGTCACTGCTTTCTAAGCATTTCCAAAGCACGCAATACGCTTTTGCTGAGTCATCCAAGGGTTGTTGACTTACCAAGAGTTCGCACCGTTGCCAAAGGCAGCCATCCAAGGCCGCTGAAAACGCTGAAGGGCCGGTGATCGCTACCTGGTAAATTAATTAATAGCTAAGTTAACAGCCTGCAGCGAAGCGCTACTTAATAGCTGGGTGTCACTAATGGACCGGTGTCCAAGATGATATTTGGGGGAAAATTTTAAGTTCAGTAAAATGGAGCAATCGGGTTAAGTATGCAGAAACACCTGCGCTTGATCGGCTTAATTAAACGGCAAAGACATACAGATAATAGGTTCAAATTGCAGTCAGATTTGACGCTAAGTAAAGACCACACACGGCTTGATTAACGATCAGCAGGTGACTTAGAGATGTTGGAATGACTTGATGGCTTTTAGAGAGATAATTCCAGAGATTTCCACTCGGAAAATTCCAAGAGAAAAAACCTGTCGCCTACGAAAAAAGGCAAATGCGCTGCTACCGAGCGAACTGGGATTAAACTCCCTAAAATATTTGCGGACCCACTCACTGGAGCAGCCGGGTCGGGCCTGAGCGAGCTCAACAGCAGTACCGCGTCGGCATGCCGACCGGCCTCGCAAAGTCGGGCTGGAAAAGTGCAGTGCGGGAAAAGTACAGCTAAGTCCTTGTAAGCATATCTGGGAAAGTATTTGATTAGATTATATATATGCAGTTGGGACCGAGAGCACTGACGCATCTGAGCACACAATATGGATACCACACTGCCCAATATAGATACCACACTGCCCCAATATAGATACCGCACTGCCCCAATATAGATACCGCACTGCCCCAATATAGATACCACACTGCTCCAATATAGATACCACACTGACCCAATATAGATACCACACTGCCCCAATATAGATACCACACTGCCCCAATATAGAAATCGCATTGCCCCAATATAGATACCACACTGCCCCAATATAGATATCGCATTGCCCCAATATAGATACCACACTGCCCCAATATAGATATCGCATTGCCCCAATATAGATACCACACTGCCCCAATATAGATACCACACTTCCCCAATATAGATACCACACTGCCCCAATATAGATACCACACTGCCCCAATATAGATATCGCATTGCCCCAATATAAATACCACACTGCCCCAATATAGATACCACACTTCCCCAATATAGATACCACACTGCCCCAATATAGATACCACACTGCTCCAATATAGATACCACACTGACCCAATATAGATACCACACTTCCCCAATATAGATATCGCATTGCCCCAATATAGATACCACACTGACCCAATATAGATACCACACTTCCCCAATATAGATATCGCATTGCCCCAATATAGATACCACACTGACCCAATATAGATACCACACTTCCCCAATATAGATATCGCATTGCCCCAATATAGATACCACACTGCCCCAATATAGATACCGCACTGCCCCAATATAGATACCGCACTGCCCCAATATAGATACCACACTGCTCCAATATAGATACCACACTGACCCAATATAGATACCACACTTCCCCAATATAGATACCGCACTGCCCCAATAGAGATACCGCACTGCCCCAATATAGATACCACACTGTTCCAATATAGAAACCACACTATCCCAACACAGATCCCACACTATCCCAGCAGCTCTCACCTGCCATTCCGTGAGCCTCCTTCTCCAGAACGTTGCTACCGGCCGCAGCAGCCAGCAATGCGGCGGCCAGCCACATCTCCGGGCACAATGCGGCCTTGAAGGCTTCTGCAGCCTCGGTGTACAGGCCCGCTTGGTAGTTCACCAGTCCACACCACTCCATTTGACCGGAATTTTTCAGCTCGCTCGCCCAGGCTGTCGATAGGCGCTGCATGAGTTGAAGATTATCGGGTAAGACTTTTGTGTTTTATAAGTACTTGTGTTGTCAGATTTCTTCAGGCATGGATAAGACTACTGTTAGACCGGGGTGGACTGACATACGAGAGGGGAGTGGGATGCGCAGAGGAGTGGGGCGGAGCAGATTGGACTAGGGTGGGCAGAGAAGTGGGGTGGGGAAGAGAGGAGTGGGGTGGGGCAGAGTGGAGTGGGGTGGGCAGAGGAGTGGGGTGGGACAGAGTGGAGTGGGGTAGGACAGAGTGGAGTGGGGTGGAGCAGAGAGGAGTGGGATGGGGTAGATTGGAGTGAGGTGAGGCAGATTAGAGTGGGGTGGGGCAGATTGGAGTGGGATGGGGTAGATTGGAGTGAGGTGAGGCAGATTAGAGTGGGGTGGGGCAGATTGGAGTGGGGTGGGCAGAGGAGTGGGGTGGGGCAGAGTGGACTGGGGTAGGGCAGAGTGGAGTGGGCAGAGTGGAGTGGGCAGAGTGGAGTGGGCAGAGTGTAGTGGGGTGGAGCAGAGTGAAGCGGGTGGGGAAGAGTGGAGTGGGGTGGGGCAGAGTGGAAAGTTTATCAGATAAAAGCTAGGTGTGAGACAAGCAATTGGGCCGGCCGTCCACTAGAATGTACAATTAGATATCTTGCTATACAGGCGAGTACAAAGCGGCAATTTGATATCATTCTGCATATGATGACTTATTTTATACAATAGCATTCAGATTGTGGCAGTTGGGATGAATTTATTAAAAAGAAAGCAAAACAAGTTTTTTTCATAGCCAAGTCAGGCACTGGTTTTTCTCAACTCTAACACGCGCACGGAGGCACTCTCTTCTAGGAGAAGATAAGGAAACGCAGAGAAGAAACTTGCTGATGAAGCGGCTTTGCGTGTCACATTCGGTTCAGCGAGCAGGGAGCGCGCGGGGAATTGTGCGGGAAAGAGCCGGGGGTGTCTGCAGAGATGGTGGCAGGACTCTACTCTCCAAGATTTAGTTTAAGCCCTGCCCTGCTACCCCAGCTGATCAAACAAAGTCCATAAAAAGCTACCCCTTGCAATGTCGAGTTTTCGTCTTCTTTAAGAAGAAATCCTTCGGGAAGGGAAGTGGGATGAGATTGTGGTGGGAAGTGGCTGCATGATTTGGCGGATGGCGGTGTAGACAGGCAATCAGCTGAGGTTCAGTACAGCTGTGTGGCATGCCTTATAAGCGTCCTTTCCCGTGCCAATGATTGCACAGCAGCAATGCATTTCCAATTTGAATTGTTTTGCTGCAATCAGCGATTTTATTTAAATAGAAAATTGCTTTATCTAATCGTACTGATTAAAAAAAATCTGGTAGGCAGACAAGTAGACAGGCAGACAAAAAGAAAAAGACAGACAGACAGGCAGACAGACAGCTAGGCAGACAGACAGACGGAAAGACAGACAGGCAGACAGACAGACAGACAGGCAGACGGACAGACAGACAGACAGACAGGCAGGCAGACAGAGAGACAGACAGCTAGGCAGACAGAGAGACAGACAGACAGGCAGACAGGCAGACAGACAGACAGCTAGGCAGACAGACAGACAGACAGACAGACAGGCAGGCAGGCAGACAGACAGCTAGGCAGACAGACAGACAGACAGACAGGCAGACAGCTAGGCAGACGGACAGACAGACAGACAGGCAGACAGACAGACAGACAGCTAGGCAGACAGAGAGACAGACAGGCAGACAGACAGACAGCTAGGCAGACAGACAGACAGACAGACAGACAGACAGGCAGGCAGACAGCTAGGCAGACAGACAGACAGACAGACAGGCAGACAGCTAGGCAGACGGACAGACAGACAGACAGACAGACAGGCAGACAGACAGACAGACAGCTAGGCAGACAGAGAGACAGACAGGCAGACAGACAGACAGACAGGCAGACAGACAGACAGCTAGGCAGACAGACAGACAGACAGGCAGACAGACAGACAGACAGACAGACAGACAGACAGGCAGGCAGACAGACAGCTAGGCAGACAGACAGACAGACAGGCAGACAGCTACGCAGACGGACAGACAGACAGACAGACAGACAGGCGACAGAGACAGGCAGACAGACAAACAGGCAGGCAGGCAGACAGACAGACAGACAGACAGACAGACAGACAGGCAGACAGACAGACAGGCAGGCAGACAGACAGACAGACAGACAGACAGACAGACAGGCAGACAGACAGACAGGCAGGCAGACAGACAGACAGACAGGCAGGCAGACAGACAGACAGACAGACAGACAGACAGACAGACAGGCAGACAGACAGACAGGCAGGCAGACAGACAGACAGACAGGCAGGCAGACAGACAGACAGCTAGGCAGACAGCGAACTCATGTGACCAAAGCGGTTGCCACAGCAGGTACAAATTTTCCCAGGCTAGATACAGTCAGTTTTAGGTAAAATTAGATAGACAGACAAGGTGGCAGCTAAGACGCAACTTAGACGCAACTAAGATGGCAGACAAGGCTCGCCATAATAATAGTTAAAAAGCAGCATGGCTCTAACAAAAGCTACGCAGTCGATACCCATAAAAATAAATATATTAACTATAATATTCAAGCATATACACTAATCCTAGACTAAGACTGGAAGTACAAAATACAACGTGCAGTAAAATATTGAACTCAAGCTAAAATTTTAATTCTTTTAAAGCAGTACGAGAAACCTTAAATCTGTCTTACACCTTAAATCATGGAATCTAGGCATCGGGCATTGTAATCATTAGCCTTTTCACCTCAGCTTGGAAAATAATGTAGTCAGAAAATGCAGCGTATAGAAACTCGCTAGATAGATAATCATGTAGCGGGGGGAAGACGGGCAAAAACTCCGGTTACTCCATCGAGTCTAGAACACTGAGTACTATAGATAGATAGATAGATTAGATAGGTGGATAGGTGGATAGATAGATAGATAGATTAGATAAGTGGATAGGTGGATAGATAGATAGATAGATAAATAGATAAATTAGATAGGTGGATAGATGGATAGATAGATAGGTGGATAAGTGGATAGATAGATAGATAGATAGATAGATAGATAGATGGATAGATAGATAGATAAATTAGATAGGTGGGTAGATAGATAGATAGATAAATAGATAGATAGATAGATAGATAGGTGGATAGATAGATAGATAGATAGATAGATAGATAGATAGATAGATAGATAGATAGATAGATAGATAGATAGATAGATAGATAGACAGATAGATAGATAGAAAGATCAACCTACAGGTATTTTATTGCAAAAATGAAAAACCATTTATTGAATGCAGATATTACCTAGAAACTCGTGACTTGGTAAAAGTAGACAGACTGTTTTAAAAATGCTTTAATATAGCACGACTGTCAGACTATTTTGTAGTAGACAATGTTAGTAAAAGTTTTTTGTCTGTTCCCTAGAGTACACGAAAACTGCTGCTATACATTGTTTTAATCAGAGAATCTCAAGTCCATTAGGGAAATTATCG
Source organism: Macrostomum lignano (assembly GCA_002269645.1). Taxonomy (NCBI): domain Eukaryota; kingdom Metazoa; phylum Platyhelminthes; family Macrostomidae; genus Macrostomum; species Macrostomum lignano. The sequence continues at coordinate 228,502 of NIVC01001310.1, read as the reverse complement.
AGTATTCAATATGCATTGTCCCTCCGGTTTACGACTACTGATTGCCACGAATATACTGCCAGTGAAATTTGTCATTTGAGGGTTTCTTATAATCAAAATAGAAAAATTCTCATTACCTTAGGCCTGTGCAAGTGAAAATAATAAGTTGTACGTACGGTTATTGCGGTTTGAGGAAATTGGCTAGCTTTTTGCATAGAATTTTTTCAGCTGGCAGCTAGGAGCCTAGGATAATTTAATACATGGTCATGCGCAATCCTTATAGAAACATAGCCGGCTTTATTGTACTGCCTAAGACAGAAGCTTCTAAAAGTGAAGAGGAGGAAGCAGCTTTTCAGCAACACCCTTTCCCTTCTCAAGCGACGAGTCAGTGGGGAGAAAGAGAGATAGAGAGGTTGAAAGAATCCAACAGCAGGCAGCTGAGGCGCAGCAGAGATGAGGACCAGTAGCCGCGTATCCTTGACTCGCCATCTTGCCAGTCACAGCCAATGACAGTCAAATTGAGGTAGAAAAAAGCAGTTGATGGAAGATAGAACTGCGCTAGTTCGTGTAAAAGCGTTGGTGCAGCTTTCATCAGTCAGTTGCTTAAAGCTCCGGTGCTTTGGTGCTTTCAAACTATACTACCTTGCCTTTTGCTTCTGTTTTTCACAAGTCAGTTTATCACTACTTTATTTTTAAAAGTAAGCAAAAGCCCACCGATCTTTCCGGATCGAATCGTCTTGCTGACAACGACAAGGTCCGATAGACATTTGATTAAGACTCGGTAGATTGTAGGAACGCTATCCGCGCGGTGAGTGATTGATTGTTGATTACTAACATTCATAATGAGCAGAGGCTTGTCAGGTGCCAATTCTATAGATAGATTTTAATCAATCAAGCATATAGCTCGTAGTTTGCCTATGTCACTGAATCTTCTTCACTGTCACTGAAGACGTCTTTCTCAAGACAAGACATTACGTGACTGAGTGGTGCTAGTGCACTTACGAGCGTACGAAGCGACTCGAACTCTAAAACCCTCTTGATTCCGAATTGAAGAAATCGAACCAGACAGTGTATGGAGACTTAAATTTCCGGCCAAAAGATAAGAGGTGTGTAAAAATACTTCTAAGGCAACCAAGCGTACTAAAGAGTACACCAAAGGTTAAATTCAGCTGTCGGAAGTATAGTGCCAGCTTTAGTTCGTTAACTTAGTCTAGTAAGAATCGAGACATGATTGCAACAAGAAGTTCATATTGACTGAATTAGCCATCTCTATTTCTGTTGCAGATCAACTGGCTGGCCAAGGTACTCGAGGATGACAAAGGAACTACTAGTAAACGATATTGTCACGCTGACAGCTGCGGCACTCGGTTTGGTAGTGAACAGTGCCACACTGGTTGCCCTGCTGTTGAACAGGCACCAGCTAAGCACTAAGGCTTACCTAGTGATCAGCCTGTCTCTAGGGGGCATTGTGACTGTGGCTGGTAGTGTACTGCATACACTATTCAATGAATATGCTGTCTCAGGCATTGATTGCCTATCTAAAACCCAAGTTCTAATGCGAGATGTCAAGTATGTGGGCATCATTCTGACACTGCTAGGACTGAACGCTCTCTGTTTTGATCTGTACGTGGCCGTGATGCATTCGATTCGCTACCGAGTGGTCTGCAGCAAGAGACGAGTTCGAGCGCTAATTTGCATCAAATGGTTTGTCGGCATTCTTCTGGGTAGCGCCAGCTCAATTAGCCACCTAATAATCGGTATTGGACAGAAGCAGAAACCGCAATGCAAAAGTACGCCGAAAAACTTTCAAACCATTCAAGGAAACTTTACATTGTTCAAACAAATCCTGACGGTATTTAATCAAAGCAAAACGAACGATAACTTTTTACTAAATGCGTCATTGTTCGTACCGTTTCGACTGCCGCTATATCCGACTCTGCCGCCTTTGCCCACTCGACAGCCCACTCGCCAGCCTCCGCCAACGCAGCCTCCGCCTCCACTAAAAAGCAAAGATTTCCTGCTAAGCCGTTTCTACATCAGCGACTGCATACTGGTGGCCGTGCTAGCCCTGTCCGTGCTGTTCATCACAATCAGCCTGTCAAAAATCTATCGCAAATTGAAGCGCCGGACTCGACGCAACGGCAATCTGACTTGCGAACATTCTAGCGCCTGCACTAGCGGCAGTAACAGCGACAGAGGAAGCGGAATTCGCAGACACTGCAGCATCAGCGGTTCGCGAGCCAAGAAGCGCGGCGCAGTCACTATTTTGCTATTGTTTGTCGGATTCAACGCTACAGTGCTGCCCTACATGATTGGCGAATTTTATTCAATCGTCGTCACTATTCAAGCCAGGACAAACAGCACAGATAGCACTCAATCGGACCTGGAGTTCATCATGTACTTCATGCCTTATCTAGCCGCTTTGGCTCTCGGCTATACGGTGTTAAATCCAGTTGTGTTGTCGCTGCGAATGCGAGAAGTTCAAGCAGGCTATGCGATAATGCGACAGAAGTTGAGCCAGAATAACCAAGAACAACAGCGACAACAACAGCAGCAGCAGCGACTCCAACAGCAATGCCAGCTCCGTCATCGACAGTTGCACCAGCACCGTTCAGTAACTGACGCGGCCTGCGAATCAATGCTGGATAACACTGATAGTATCTATGCAGTAGCTACTGACAGTCCATTGCACTATCGGTCAAGACAATTGTTGCAGCAGCACAGACGGAGGCAAGATTGTTGCGGCAGCCGAAGCAGCAATAACAGCAACAGCATGGTGTCATTTAATTTTGGATGCAACCCGAATGAGCAGAGCACTGGCGAGCCCGAGCAGAACGAGGAACAGGAAACCGAAGCTTGAGCGACCGTTACATTACATTCCATTAACAAATAAACAATTTTTACATTCCGATTCAAGCTTATAAATTTTATTCAGATAAATCAACTTGTTACTTATCTCAACTAATCGCGCACTATTAATAAAACGAGATTGTCGTACGGAGTCTGAAATCCAACTGTATGACTGCATATGATATATCATATTTAGAGTCACATCCTTTGGCTCATACATTATCTATTCACCCAAATGAATATAACATGCAAAGATAGCGGATGAGAATGCTGACCATACGTGCTTAGCAATCAGCAATTTATTGGAATATACCGCAGCAAAATCTTGCTTAACAACCTGAGGGGGCGGATTTTGCTGTAAAAATCAAGACTTCGGAGAAATAAATTGATTTGCATGTGCATTGCAAAGACAGACAGACAGACACTAAGACAGACAGACAGACAGACAGACAGACAGACAGACAGACAGACAGACAGACATTAAGACAGACAGACAGACAGACTGACACTCAGAAAGACAGACAGAGAGACAGACAGATAGATAGATAGACGGACAGACAGACAGACACAAAGACAGACAGACGGACAGACAGACAGACACAAAGACAGACAGACAGACAGACAGACAGAAAGACAGACAGACAGACAGACAAACAGACAGACAGAAAGACAGACAGACAGACAGACAGACAGACAGACAGAAAGACAGACACACAGACAGACATACAGAAAGACAGACAGACAGAAAGACACACAGACAGACAGACAGAAAGACAGACACACAGACAGACAGACAGACAGACAGAAGACACGCAGACAGACAGACACAGGACAGCAGCAGCCCTACCTGATACCAGTCCGGCTGCCTGTCCCTGTGCAGCCGCAGGCAGGCCGTAGCAAACAGCCGGCGCTCCTTAGCCAGCCGCAGAGCGGTCTCAAATCGGTGCTCCAAGCCGCAGGCGGTGAAGTTAGCCACAGCCAGGGGGTACCGAGCCAGCTGCAGGTCGATGACACCGCGCCGTTCCAGTTCGCCCATGCCGTCCAGCTGCTGCAGCAGGCTCACGTAGTCCTTGGGATCTCGGCGAGTTCGCTGAGCCACCAGCAGGGCCAGCTCCAGATCGTAGGTGCCCAGGGCGCAGTTGTAGAGGCCGTGCACATCGGCCAGGTACAGCAGGTGCCGAAATCCAGCGTCAAGTAGGTCCGCTGGTCCGCCGGCTAACAACTGCAATGCCCGGTCCATGCGACCCAGCTTGACCCAGGCGGACAGGCGGCAGGTCAGCCACTGGCTGGGCGGCCTGGACTCCAAGCTGGCTAGCAGAGCGGAACCAACTGCCACGAGCTTATTGATATTGGCGTTCGAGTCTTTGTTCGAGTCTTCGTCTCTAATCACATCGGATAGTTGAAACGAGGACGAAGTGGACGCGACAGAGCTCTTGAGGAGCGAAGACCAATCGATGCTGCTGCCGTGCTGTCGGCAGGCGTACGCCCGGCTGTACATCCCAGTTGTGACGTCAACGTTACTGGGGGGTTTCGCATATGGTGAACATACAAATTAGGTTTGCTTTCAAGGAAGTCCTAAGAAGGTCAAATCAGGAGCTCCAAAGAATCAAGGGAGGTCAATTCAAGAGACTCCACAAATAGAATCGAGGGGGTCACAAGGGGGGTCAACTCAAGAGACTCCACCAGAGAATCAGGGGGTCACAAGGGGGGTCAACTCAAGAGACTCCACAAAAGAATCAAGGAGGTCACAAGGGGGTCAACTCAAGAGACCCCATTAAAGAATCAAAGGGGTCACAAGGGGATCAACTCAAGAGACTCCTGCAAAGAATCAAGAGGGAGTCACAAGGGGGGTCAACTCAAGAGACTCCACAAAAGAATCAAGGAGGTCACAAGGGGGTCACCTCAAGAGACTCCACCAGAGAATTAGGGGGGTCACAAAGGGGGGGTCAGCTCAAGAGACTCTACAAAAGAATCGAAAGGGGTCACAAGAGGGTCAACTCAACACTCCACCAAAGAATCGAGGGAGTCACAAGGGGGGGTATCTCAAGTGACTCCACAAAAGAATCAATGGGTCAGAAGGGGGTCAACTCAAGCGAGTCCACAAAAGAATCAAGAGGGGGTCGCAATTGGGGGGTCAACTCAAGAGACCCCACTAAAGAATCGAGGGGGTCACAAGGGGGTCAACTCAAGAGACCCCATTAAAGAATCAAAGGGGTCACAAGGGGATCAACTCAAGAGACTCCTGCAAAGAATCAAGAGGGAGTCACAAGGGGGGTCAACTCAAGAGACTCCACAAAAGAATCAAGGAGGTCACAAGGGGGTCACCTCAAGAGACTCCACCAGAGAATTAGGGGGGTCACAAAGGGGGGGTCAGCTCAAGAGACTCTACAAAAGAATCGAAAGGGGTCACAAGAGGGTCAACTCAACACTCCACCAAAGAATCGAGGGAGTCACAAGGGGGGGTATCTCAAGTGACTCCACAAAAGAATCAATGGGTCAGAAGGGGGTCAACTCAAGCGAGTCCACAAAAGAATCAAGAGGGGGTCGCAATTGGGGGGTCAACTCAAGAGACCCCACTAAAGAATCGAGGGGGTCACAAGGGGGTCAACTCAAGAGACCCCATTAAAGAATCAAAGGGGTCACAAGGGGATCAACTCAAGAGACTCCTGCAAAGAATCAAGAGGGAGTCACAAGGGGGGTCAACTCAAGAGACTCCACAAAAGAATCAAGGAGGTCACAAGGGGGTCACCTCAAGAGACTCCACCAGAGAATTAGGAGGGTCACAAAGGGGGGGGTCAGCTCAAGAGACTCCACTAAAGAATCAGGGGGTCACAAGGGGGGTCAACTTAAGAGACTCCACTAAAGAATCAGGGGGTCACAAGGGGATCAACTCAAGAGACTCCTGAAAAGAATCAAGAGGGAGTCACAAGGGGGGTCAACTCAAGAGACTCCACAAAAGAATCAAGGAGGTCACAAGGGGTCACCTCAAGAGACTCCACCAGAGAATTAGGGGGTCACAAAGGGGGGGGGGTCAGCTCAAGAGACTCCACTAAAGAATCAGGGGGTCACAAGGGGGGTCAACTCAAGAGACTCCACGAGAGAATCAGGGGGTTACAAGGGGGGGGGGTCAACTCAAGAGACTCCACCAAAGAATCAAGAGGGAGTCACAAGGGGGGTCAACTCAAGAGACTCCACAAAAGAATCAAGGAGGTCACAAGGGGGTCAACTCAAGAGACCCCATTAAAGAATCAAAGGGGTCACAAGGGGATCAACTCAAGAGACTCCTGCAAAGAATCAAGAGGGAGTCACAAGGGGGGTCAACTCAAGAGACTCCACAAAAGAATCGAGGGGGTCACAAGGGGGTCAACTCAAGAGACCCCATTAAAGAATCAAAGGGGTCACAAGGGGATCAACTCAAGAGACTCCTGCAAAGAATCAAGAGGGAGTCACAAGGGGGGTCAACTCAAGAGACTCCACAAAAGAATCAAGGAGGTCACAAGGGGATCACCTCAAGAGACTCCACCAAAGAATCGAGGGGGGCCACAATGGGGGTCAACACAACTCAAGTTGTGCTCTATTTGTTTAATTCAACACCAGGAGTACGCATATTGATCCGAATTGACATTTTGAACTCACTCAAGTTCAGCCAGAAACACATTAATGTAGTCCTCTTTGCCAATAGAATCAATGAAATTTGCAACTGAAGTCATGAACGACAGCGGATTGTGATCCACTAAGAGATTAAGGTTGATTCGATGGCGGCGCATCAGATCGAATGCTTGGCCGTAGTTACACCTGTTGGAAGAAACATTGGGGCGATGCGAAGGTGTACGTCGTGTGAGGGAACTGATTGGCAGGTTCAGAAATGACCTAAAGTATTACAGAGTGCTTTACTTTGTTCATATTATTCGTAGTTCTGTTTATAGTTTATGGGTTTGGGTGTCAGATTCTGAGTTTTGCTCTCAGTTTGTGGGTTTGGGTGTCTGTTTGTGGGTTCGGTTGACAGTTTGTGTCACTTCGTTGGTATGTTTCAGACAAATTTAAGGTACGAAAAAGATATTCATAACTTTAAATCAAATTGAAAGAAGCCCCGAAAGATACGAAACTGAAAGAAGTCTGCAAGTTATTTAATTATCATTTTAAGCACAGATGAGGTGTATCAGAATTTTGGAGCAACTATGCTGTAAAACTTATCTCTTATAACCTTGCAGGTGTGCATTAATTAGCTTTTTGAAGTCGCTGCCCTGGAATTGGGAAAAGTGCGACCGAGTAAAAAGAAGGTGAAGACAAAGAAGCGGTATGGGCGGCAGTTGCGACATGGCGAGGAGTTTCAAGGGTGACTCGTTGCTCTAGAAAATCTGACTTATGTCAAAGAAGTTAATTACAGCTTAAGATTTTTCATTAATTAATAAGGCTGCGCCTAAATGCTGAGAAAGGCTAGCACATATCAGCAATCTGATTTGCCAGTATTTGCAAGGGTTGAAAGATTTTCTTTTGCTGTCTTGAAAAACAGTATTAGTCTGGGGATAGGAATTATACAGATGACTGGACTGAACAAAATGCGAATGTAAATCGCTCTGTGATACGGGTCACTAAGCAATTCGATTAAATACAGCTTAAAGACTTTCCCTCACGAACGACCTTTGCATTTTTCAGTTTTTTCAGTTGTCAATGCAAATCAGCATCTATTATGAGGTAACATGCGTTGCGATGGAAGCTATCAGCTGCATATTAACCACGCCCGATTTGACTTAACTTGCCGATTTCGCTGACAGTGTTCAACAAGATGACCGGCGGCAAGTTATAATCGAAACTCTTTGATGTTGCCTATGCAGGAAAAGTGACTTCTGTTGCGTACAATTTACAAATTGATTAGCCAGATAAGTACCCAGCTGTAGACTCAAGATCACTTGGCAATTAAGGATGTTGGTAACGGAATCCAGCAAGGCAGAAGCTATTACAAAATTTTAATGTTGACTTGAAATTCAGCCAATTTGAATTGTTTTGAAATTCTAATACCCTAGGCATTGACGCAATATAGAAGTACGAGTACACTCTGCGGTGAATTAATTCACTGACTTGTAAATTGTCAAAGTTATGCAACACCTCCAAGCCAAAAGTCAATCAACTATGAACATATGGTAGAACTTGGTCATAAGAGTCAGTTGGAAGTCAATCTTTACAATCAGAGAGTACCGAGCTAAAATAGAAAGACAATATTGCTATCGCTTTTTGCAGCCAGTTTGAGCTTAGGAGCACTTGACTTAATCCATTGTTTAGCAATTTGACGATCATTATTCACATTTTTAATGCAGAACAATCCATTACTATAGCATTTTGCAGTCAAGTTTGAACTGCGGGCATTCAAATTAGACAAGAAGGGAAGAGCCAAATTTCAGAATCCGTCCCCAAGTCAAGCAGAACTTTATGTCTGTGGCACAAACTGAAACACACTGACGGGCACTCAATTTAGACAACGGGCATTCAAATTAGACAAGCAGCGGAAAGTCTATGTGTGCCAGAGAGAAAGACCATGGACAATCCGATTCGTCGCTATGCAAGAATTTCCAGAGAGAAGCGTGACCTCATTATTGGGGCATGCCAACGTGGTGACTCTGTGGCTGAAATTGCCAACATGTTGGATGTCAAGAGATCATCAGTGTACAACATCTGGAACAAGTTTGTTCTGAGCACCCTGTTTTGTTTGTTCACACATGCTTACTTTGTTATAACTTGTTCTTATCTTCATAGTTCAGGGTTCACAGAATGGTTGTCTGACAACAGACGCAACACGATCTTGAATTGCCCAGCCAATGCGCCTGAGAACTTGTCTAATTTGAATGCCCCTTGTCTAAATTGAGTGCCCACCAGTGTGATTTTGTCTAGGCCATAGATAGCATTTGTGCCAGCAGTGAGATCTGGTCAAGCGTCTAATTTGAATGCCCGCAGTTCAAACTTGACTGCAAAATGCTATACAAACAATGCATTGTCTGTAGGATCGTCAAACAGAAAAACAATGCAAAGAATCAGCGGTCGCAGCACGTGACAACGATTTGTCTATGGCTCGCGCCTACCGGCGCTCGCCAGATAATCGTTGTCACGCACTGGGACCGCTGATTATTTATCCAGTGGCAGAACGCTACACTCAAGACAACTGCTGCCCCCAGTCTATGGCCCAAAAGTTTGATGAGCAAAGACTTATCATTGGAGCTCTACACCTTTTCTCGTTCTATTTAAACAAATCTGAAATATTCCTTTTTACGTTCTATTTGATAAAAACTGCAACCAATTTGGCCACGGCTCAGCCTGACGCAGCCGCAGCAATTTTCCATAGACAGCCACCGCTAGCGGCAACCAGTTTGGTGGAAGCTGCGAGCTGTTTTGCCGGCTTGAAGATAGCAGCTCAATAGCTCATAACAATAACGATAAAGAATGTTAACAATACATGCACGAAGTCAGAACATTATGTCCTCAGCATTCAAGCACCGATTGAAGTACGTCTGGGAATGGTTGATCCAGCGCAGGCACTTGAGAGGCGTGATGCAGTTCAGTGCTTGCTGCACTTCTCTCTTCAGAATGCGCATCCTGTGCTGATGCAGTGTCGCACCTGCTGCAGCAGCCAGTCCAGTATCTGCCACCTCGCGCTGAATGGCAGGTGATTGCAATTGCGTTTTCAGCTTGGCCTTCAGCGCTGAGCCTGCGTACTCCGCCGGGTTGATGATGAGAGAGCACGACTGATAGTGGTCAGACTCACCACTCCTGTACGCTCTCACGATTCGCTCTCGATCCAGCTGATTTATCTTTTGGTACGGCCCACGATTCGCCATCAGAGCAGCTGCTATCTTCAAGCTGGCAAAAAAGCTCGCAGCTTTTACCAAATTGGTTGCCGCTAGCGGTGGCTGTCTATGGAAAATTCTATGTCTATGGTCAGGCTGAGCCGTGGCCAAATTGGTTGCAGTTTTTATCAAATAGAACGTAAAAAGGTATAGTGTATTAATACCCATGCTTTAAGGGCGTTGATAGGAAAATCCCCTTAAAACCTCTACGCGACGGGTGGTGTTTAGCATCACCCCTGTTGCCGACGGCTGTCCCGAAATCGGGACATAGACTATTGGACAGTCGCTAAAGTTGCTGCTGCAGCACCCCCTTTCCCGCCGGTTTCTCTCTGTCGCGACTGTCTTAGTCATTTCTTAAGTTCATCTGCACTTGTCTCTGTTTACTGTTTTTTCCCTCTTGGTCCAGTTCAGTCTTGTTATTTTTATCTGTTTCCCTCGCTGCCTTCTGATTGGCTCTTCAACCTCGCCTCTTTTTTAGTCACGAGCTCCACCCCCTCATTTTATTATCTTTACTCCCCCCTATTTTTCGTTTAAATCTTTTAAATATATTCGTTTAGGGCCCTTTCCAATTACAATTAAATAGCCTCTCATATTTTTCCTGCACTTTCACTCTAACTTTATATTTACTGTCTCACTGGCTGTTGCGCTTCCTCGCGTTGTTCTTGCCATGGAATCTGAAAACGAATACGCAGACATTTTCACTGATGACGACTCGCTGGAGTCGCTAGATGGAATCGAGGACGAGTTGATGGAGGAAGAAGGCGAAGAAGCAGAAGAAGAAGAAGAAGAAGGCATGCAGACAGAGGAAGTTGGTGATGTACCAGAGTGGCAGTTTGTTCAGGCTGGAATGGATGCTGTGCCGAATGAAGCCGAGTTTCTGGGAACACCAGGGGTTCGCCCAGATTGGAGGCCTCCAGCTTCAGCTGATGGAAACGAAGGGGAGTTTCTGCGTCTGTACCTCACAGATAGAATTATTGCAAGCGTGAAAACCTGGACGAATCGTAGGGCGTGGAAGATATTCGAGGAGTGCGCTGACGAAGAGCAGTTGCCGAAGCTGGTAAAGAATTGGAAAGATTGTACAGATGATGAGGTGAGGAAGCTGTTCGGGATTGTTCTGTTGATGGGCCTGGACAAAAAGCCGGAGATCAGCAGCTACTGGAGCCAGGACCCTGTTTTCCATTGCTCCTTTCTGTCCATGCCCAATGCCCTCTCGAGAGATAGGTTCAAGCAGCTGCTTTCCTGCCTTCGTTTCTACGACTGCACGGATGTTCAGGAAGGGCCCTTGGCCAAAATCCAGCCATTTCTACACCAGCTGCAGCAGGTGTGCAGCAACAACTACATGCCGCGTCAGCACATTTCCGTGGACGAAACGCTCGTCTTGTACAAGGGGCATCTGCTGTTCAAGCAGTACATCCCGACTAAGAGGAGCAGATACGGTGTCAAGCTGTACTGCCTGTGCGAGTCGGAGACTGGCTACTTGTGGAATTTCGCAGTCCACTCCACGGAGCACGCGAATGCACAGTTTGGACTGGGACTCGAGTGCGGCGGCCTCTCTCTTAGTGAGCGAATTGTGGCCGAGCTGTGCCGTGAACTCCTGCACATGAATTATAACGTGTTCACGGACAGCTGGTTCACGTCGCATCGGCTGGCCGTTTGGCTGCTAGCGAATGGAACTCGGCTGACCGGCACCGTGCGCAACAATCGAGGCGTCCCGTAGTTGCTGCAGCAACTGCAACTGCGACCGACTGCGGCGGCTTTCGCGAGGAACGGTGAGGTTCTCGCTTGAAAGTTCGTGGACAGGAAGAGCAGCGGAACAAAGACCGTGTATCTCTTGGACACTGCTGGGCAGGCTGCCTGTGTGAACGTGCCACGAGTCCGTCGGGGAGGCGAGCAGCAGGTGATCGCGAAGCCAGTGACAGTGGTCACCTACTCGAAGAGTATGGGCGGCGTGAACCGTATGGATTCGGCAGCGAACCCCTACCTGGCCAGCCGGAAGACGCTGCGCTGGTTTCAGAAACTTGCGTTTTACCTGCTGCTGCTTCTAGTTCGGAACTCGTGGATCGTCTACCGCCAGCACGGAGGTACCAAGACTTTCGTGGCGTTTCTGCGCAAAGCGGTCAGCATCTTGGTGGAGGAGACTGGCAGGGGCAGGCGCCATTTCGCTGTCAGGGCAGGCCGTCCTGCAGCAGTCGGACCGGCAGGTGACGGCCCTGCAGTACAGCATTTGCCGACCAAAGCTCCATTGAACGCTGCCCATGTTCTGCCGCGCAATCGATGCCGCGTGTGCAGCGAGAACCGAATCGCGACGAAGACAGTGTACATATGCCCTGATTGTCCGGGAGTACCAGCACTTTGCATAGGCCAGTGCTTCAGAAACTGGCACAGCCAACCGCACTGACTTTTACAGACCTTCTCGTCTTCATGTTTTTTTTTCATTCACACCCCAGGTTGACTTTGCTCTCTCCATTCCTAACCCGCTCCCCTTTTTGTCCGCACCCTTGAATAAAATTTAAGCAAATATTTATGGAGTACCCTAACAAGGAGGTTTCTGTTGCTTTGGTGTCCATCCAAAATTATATGTTCTAATCCTGGTTCTGTTCTGTTAGCACTTTCACTTATTTTAAATTAAAATAAAGCAGTGTGTCCCGTTTTTGGGACATAGCCGTCGGCAACGGCAGTGCAGCGCAGCTGCAGTTTTTACCATAGAACTTAGTTTTAAGTTTTCGGCTGCAGCAGAAGTGGCTGCTTGTCCCGTATTCGGGACATCCGCCGGCTTACCGTTAAAGCATGGGTATTACTATTATTGTGCCATAGACATTTGTGTCCTTGACAAAGTGGGACAGAATAATCGGGCGTTAAATGTCAATATTCTATGGGTTTGAGTTCGGTATGTTATTAAATCCCGAGAGCCTTCGGCTCTGATGTATGCGATTTAATCACATACCGACCTCAAACCCATAGAATATCTTATACTTAGACAACTCTAAATTCATTTTCGAAAATATATTTTTATACTTTCAGTTGGACTTTCAAATTAGACAAAGCAAACTTCGATTTAGACATCAGATATTCGCTTTAGACAGCGGATATTCAATTTAAGCAGTTCCTCATTCAGAGCAACTTGTCTATCGTCAAAATTTAAGCCCTAGGGAAAAGCTAATTTTACACACACTCATATTAAGCCCTTCAGACCTTTGCTTCCTATCACTTTTGCCTCTGACCTCTTCGCTTACATGTACTCAGTTAATTGTCTATTGGGGAAACCGATGTCTTAGCATTTAGCACAGATAAAACGGCGGTCGTTTGGCAAAAGAGAACAAGAGAAGGATACTGTTTCGAATTGCTTCTTTCGTGAAGAACATTTGTCTACAGATCTAACACACGAACATAGAGGAAGAGGTGAACGGAAGCGATTAAGAAGTCAGTGGAAGCAACGAAGAAGAGGCCGGAAGCGACGTTGACGGCCGCGGCCCGTACGTGCGAATCACAAATCAGGATCGAGCGCGCCTGCTAGATGCTCATAACAACGGCGAGGACTTTCTGCATTTGGCGGCACTGATGAATATAAAAAGGACGACGGCATGCTCAATCATTCGAACAGGGCGGCGTGAGAAGAGGACGAGAGGCGGTAGGATATATATGAATTATGAAGTTTGACGGTGATATGGGACAGTACTGCTGTGAGTTGCTGGAAGACAACCATGTCTTCTGACATTGGAGGACATCAATGCTCGTTTGCAAGCACGGTTTCTTAACAAGCCAGTTGTTGGTTTGTCAACATCAAGTCGGCATCTTGAAGGTCTCTTGTATTCCGTGAAACGAGTTCGTGATGCTCCGGCCGAGAGAAACTCACCGGCCGTTCTGGCGGAGAGAGAGGCCTTTTGCCACTGGTGGTGCTCCCCTGAAGTTGTCAATGCGCCAAAGGTATACAATGATGAGTTTGGTTTTGACAGTTGGATGCGGCGGCAGCAGGGACAGGCTATTCAAGGTCGAAGAGCGTATTGACGAGTCGCGGGACAGAAGGGCCCACGCATCACCGTTTGTCTGGCTATGTCTCCTCAACTTGGCGTTGTCCACTATCAAGTCTATACCAGCGGCATGACCAAGGATCGGTTTGCAGAGTTTTTGAAAATCACGACTGGAAACGTGCAGGCAGCTTGGCCAGGGCAAGTGGTCTATCTGGTTTTTGACAACGTGAGCAGCCATAACGACGCTAAGCTGAATGAGGTTGTTGGCATTTATGAATTCCGGCGGCTCTCTCGCTACAGTCCTTTCCTGACGCCAGTTGAAAGTGCTATCTCGGCATGGAAGGCGGCAATTAAGCGAGAACTTGGTGAAGATCACGACGCCTTCATCAACCCAACCGCGGAGGCCCGCGCTGCCCGAACACTGGTGCAGTATCGGCGAGACGAACTCGCGCGCATGGCAGACATCACCGTGGGCGTTGTGAAACAGGGAAAATGCCACGAATGGTAATCTTATGTGCCAAGATGCCTGGCACGTGTGCCAATCTACGGCGACTGAATGAGTCGATGAATGAACTGCCGAAGCTATGGAACTGCCTATAGACTGTTCAAGTTTTTGCATGTTGTTACGTACTTTCTTTTTTGTTCTGTTGTGTTTATGCATGCTGTTGTTGAAAGCAAAAACAACAGATTTTAGGTGAGGCTGGCCCATCTTACGGAATGTATAAATTAGTCTCCAATTCTCTCTCGAGGCCAGAGGAAAAGTGACAAGAAGCAAAGGTCTGAAGGGCTTAATATGAGTGTGTGTACATTGAATTATGGTTGTCAAAATTGAATGTCAGCTTTTCCCTAGGACTTAAATTTTGACGATAGACAAGTTGCTCTGAATGAGTAACTGTTTAAATTGAATATCCGCTGTCTAAAACGAATATCTGATGTCTATCTGATGTCGTAAATCGAGGTTTGCTTTGTCTAATTTGAAAGTCCAACTGAAAGTATAAAAATAGATCATTTTTGAAAATGAATTTCGAGTTGTCTAAATTGTATTGCAAATTTGTTTAAATTGAACGGGAAATGTGTAGCTTAGTCTTCTCAAGCCTGCTTAAGGCTTACCATCGCTCTCTAACCTCGTACAAATCAGCAAAAATGAGCTGGGAAGATGAAGATAGCGACCAACAACCAAGAACATGGACAAATATCAGTGATGAAAGATGCACAACCTGGTCATTGAAGCCTTGGACAGAGGTGAGCGATTCTAGTCAAGCAGAGGATCGCCGAAGAGGCGACAGTGGAGGACTGCGAAGTGTGGCGGATGGCAGTGAGATGAACTGTCACTCACTACGCCATCTTTCAGTCTGCATGCCAGCCAATTTTGTGACTTTAGGTTGCTGAGCCTGGCGAAAATTAACAGCCTGCGTTACTGGTACATAATTGGAGCTTTTCGTGCTTTCGTTTCAATTTACAGTTCTTTTATTATGTTTCATTCAAGGACCACTAACAGAATATCTGCTATACTGCTACACCTTTTCCGTTCAATTTAAATCAAACTCGCATTCCATTTTGGCAAGCTGACATTCAATTTCATCATCATTCTATATTTAGCTACTTCAACTGTCATTCGAATTCGGCGCCGGCAACGACCCATTCAATTTCGGCAATCGGATATTCTATGTCATACCATAGTCAGGGCGTTCATTCTGGCTATAGACAAAACTTGCTTCTGCATGCATATTTCCTATTCAATTTCGGCATGCAGCATTTAATTTCAGCACAAAATTGTTGACGCACATTTTTAGCGTACACTGTACTGCATCAATCTTCAATAGCCCCTCTTAAGCTAACAACAAATACTTCAAACTGCCATGTATGGCTTTCTATTACATCCCTCTGTAAACCGAATGCTGCTCTCCTTGAAGTTCGCTTCCAGAAGACAGTAGCTTCATGTATGGGAGCATACACTGAAATCATTTTTTTGAAAAGATATAACGAATAAGAAGAATGAGCGACGAGGTGTTCGAAGAAGCAGTGAGATGAAGAACTGAAAAGATCGGTGAGGCAGATGATAGCTCGTAAGGTTGAACCCTGAGGACGATACGGAAACGAGCAGGATTATGTCCATCTGGCGCAACTCAAGAAGCCGCCTCTACCTCTGCCCTCGTACCTTGATGTTTAAATCGAATGCTGCATGCCGAAACTGAGTGAGAAATCTGCATGCAGAAGCAAGTTTTTCCCCATAGACAGAATGAACGCCCTCACTATATGGTGTGAAATAGAATATCCGATTTCCGAAATTAAATGCTGCATGCGTAATTCGAATGACCGTTTAAGTAGCTAAATGTAAACTGTTGAAATTAGCGGTGTTTGGGTTTCCATTTTTTCACTGAAACACTGACCCCGAACCCGAAACCCGACCGGACCGAAACCAGACCCGACCCCGAACTTTCCCTAAGAGAGAACGCTTCATCTCAGGCTTTCTGTGATGATTTTTTTCCAAGAGTGACGACAGAAGGGAGTTACTCGTCCTGAGGTACCTCTAGTAGTTTACTTCTCGTTATCATTTGCAGTCCTGACTCCTTAACTCCTATTTCTCCTAAGTCTTCACTCCTCTCCTCCGTATAATTTGACTCCTCATTCTTGAGATCTTAGAGCATTGACATTAACATCCATTCATCCAAATTTTTACCAACTTGGGTTTTTAAAGTTGTCATTGTTAGCGCAAAAGTCGAGTGTAGCTTAATGAAGAATTGGAAAATAAAGGTTGAACACCCTTGCGGCCAGCCAGAATCCATAGACTCATAGATTTCATCCGTAGAATCCTACATTTGTAATTGAAAACTTCAGTTTAAGCATTATTTCGGTTTTCCGAAGTTATGTTTGAACTAAAAAGCGTTACAGTGCAAGTTTAAAGAAAATCGGTTGAGCAGTTTTTTCTCTAATCGATCACACACATAACTACCTACCGACAGACCATTTTTAGTATATGGACTTATCAAAATTTTGGGCCATAGACTGGGCCATTTTTTACCTTTTGTCTCTTAAGTATTACGTTTAGGTTGATTTAGCTAACTCTGTTAGGCTCTGATAAAAATATCCGACCATGACAGACAGTTGTTCTCGGATTTTCAATCATTTTCGATTCAATGATAAATACATCTAACACAGACGAATCAGTCAACTTAAAAGATTGTCATTCAATGATTTATACATGGAGAAGCTGCGTAGCACCAAAACAAATGTATAAAAATAGAACTTCTTTCATTCATTAAATTATAAAACCGCCTTTTGACTTGATGAAAAATGAACTACCATTACATTTAGGCTCAAAATTACTAATTTGATGCCATTAGTAAGCAGTGCTGCAGTACCCGGAGAAACTAATCGCTGCATTTATGTAAAAGTACTAAGCAGAATTAGGGGGCTGAGCAGGAAATTTTCCATGCCATCGAATAAACAAAGACACTGGGCAGGTAATTAGCAAATTAGTCTCGGTCGTACAAAAGCACTGTTGCCTGTGCCTGTTACAGTTTTGCCTGTCTGTGCAGTCTATGCAATGCTGCTCAGTGACCACAGACATTCCCGCGTCAAGTGAAACAGCAGCACAGTCATTTGCACTTGAAGTCCAAATTCGCTCTTGCAAGCTCGAACTCAAACATCCCAAGTGGGATTCATCAACAGTAGATGTTTACTCGCAGTGGGAGCTCAAATTTGAATTTGATTTCTATATGATAGATTATGCATATTTTTTAATCAAAAATTTTCAACAAAATATTTTGTTTCGTCAGAGCTTAAGAAAGGATTAATGAGATTCCCAAGGCTCGAAAAGAGATTTTCGGGATTCCAAGTCTAAAGGAGGATAAGTAAGTATATAATACATTTTAAGAGTAATATACACCCAGCAAGATGGTAAAATCTAAAAAATCTTCGGTTCTACGACAATTTGCCTGCGCGACAACTGCCTACGCAAAACTGCCTGCAGCGATAACTGCCTGCTAAGACAACTGCCTGCTAAGACAACTGCCTGCTAAGACAACTGCCTGCTAAGACAACTGCCTGCTAAGACAGCTGCCTGCTAAGACAACTGCCTGCTAAGACAACTGCCTGCGGCATCCGTGGTAGTGAATTAAACTCCAACCAAGGAACTAGTTTTGTGCAAGTGTATTTACTTTTATTCAAATTCATTGCACAACGCATGTATTTGAAAATGTTTTGATTAATTTACGCGTCTTTATACGAACTGAAAGATCTTCGACTATCATAGAGCGCTGGCTTTCAGGATAAATGTATTGCTGTGTAAGCAAGGAATTGGCAATTTATTAAATATTTAAGTACAAATCTAAACAGTGCGTCAAAGATAAGAAGCATTATTTTGACTGCCAGAATTCGTGGCAATTTAATTACTACAGACATAAATGCGAGACGAAAATGGAAACTTTATTCAGATTCAGTTCGTGACATAAATTGAATTTGCGGCTAAATTAATGACGCGAATTCTAGAATCTTCTTTTATTTCAATGCCAATTTTTGAGTTTTCTAGAAATTAAGACCCGTAAAAATATTTCTCATTTTGACTGCTTCATGGAAACTTATCGATCTTGTCCACCCCTCACATGTCCAACAGACACCTTGCCACCTCTTAACTGTCCAACAGACACCTTGTCCACCTCTTAACTGTCCAACAGACACCTTGCCCACCTCTTAACTGTCCAATAGACACCTTGTCCACCTCTTAGGTGTCCACCAGACACCTTGTCCACCTCTCAACTGTCCAACAGACACTTTGTCCACCCCTTCACTTGTTCAATAGACACCTTGTCCACCCCTCACATGTCCAACAGACACCTTGTCCACACCTCACCTGTCCAACAGACACCTGTCCAACAGACACCTTGTCCACCCCTCACCTGTCCAACAGACACCTTGTCCACACCTCACCTGTCCAACAGACACCTGTCCAACAGACACCTTGTCCACACCTCACCTGTCCAACAGACACCTTGTCCACACCTCACCTGTCCAACAGACACCTGTCCAACAGACACCTGTCCAACAGACACCTTGTCCACACCTCACCTGTCCAACAGACACTTTGTCCACCCCTTCACCTGTCCAACAGACACCTTGTCCACCCCTCACCTGTCCAGCATCTCGGTGACCCGAAGCAGCACCAGAGACCGCGGATGCACACCCTCCAGATTGCCGCGCGGCATCTGCAGCACAGTCAGACTGTCATTAGCCGAGCAAGCCACTAATCTAGCGCCCCGTTCGATTCTTCGAACCCGGTCGCTATAGCAACTGGCAGCTGATTGCTGTTGAATTTGTAGTTGACGCTGCTGCTGCTGCAATATCTGCTGCTGTTGGCTTAAATCTTCATTCAAGGCACGGAACGCTTCGCTCATGATTAAGCGACGATTTGCGGACACCAGAACGTGAGCTACGCCGGTAACTAGCAGGAAAGTGTCGTGCAGACAGAATGATGTTACGCCGGTAACTCGAGCTTCCAGGGAGGCGCAGAATTCGTTTTCGGCGCCCAACGACACGCAGTAGAAGTTGAGACTCTCGGAGAGACAGAGCAGATAGGCTGTGTCTTTGAATGTGCCCACTTCAACTAGGTGGCACTGTTCTGGCAAAGTCAACGGCTTTGATGCTAGTACAGCGCCGCTGCCTGAAAACAAGATTTTATCATCATATTGGTTAACTCAATCGAGACTGAAGTAGTAAGCTGACTCTTTTCTGAGTTTCAATCTGAATCTTGTACGGGTTTTAATCTGAATCTTGTACGAGTTTCAATCTAAATCTTCTACGGGTTTCAATATGAATCTTGTACGAGTTTTAATCTGAATCTTGTACGAGTTTCAATCTAAATCTTGTACGAGTTTTAATCTGAATCTTGTACGGGTTTCAATCTGAATCTTGTACGAGTTTTAATCTGAATCTTGTACGAGTTTCAATCTAAATCTTGTACGAGTTTCAATCTAAATCTTGTACGAGTTTTAATCTGAATCTTGTACGGGTTTTAATCTGAATCTTGTACGAGTTTCAATCTAAATCTTGTACGGGTTTTAATCTTAATCTTGTACAAGTTTTAATCTAAATCTTGTACGAGTTTTAATCTAAATCTTGTACGAGTTTTAATCTGAGTCTTGTGAGGGTTTTAATCTGAATGTTGTACGAGTTTTAATCTGAGTCTTGTACAGGTTTTAATCTGAGTCTTGTACGGGTTTTAATCTGAATCTTGTACGAGTTTTAACTAAATCTTGTACGGGTTTCAATCTGAATCTTTTTCGAGTTTCAATCTAAATCTTGTACGAGTTTAAACTAAATCTTGTACGGGTTTTAATCTTAATCTTGTACGGGTTTTAATCTAAATCTTGTACGAGTTTTAATCTGAGTCTTGTGAGGGTTTTAATCTGAATGTTGTACGAGTTTTAATCTGAGTCTTGTACAGGTTTTAATCTGAGTCTTGTACGGGTTTTAATCTGAATCTTGTACGAGTTCAATCTAAATCGTGTACAAGTTTCAATATGTATCTTGTACGAGTCTAAGCTGGATCGAGTCTAATTACAGTTATGTATTGGCGCACTAAACTACAAAGTGCATTACGATCCACTTGACTTCACGTCTCATTAACATCCGGCATGCAACTGGCACTGAGAAATTCGGTACCTAAAATATAGGCGCGCCAACTACGCACTGAATACTCATTCCAAGGTAATTTAAGCTCGAAATCAAGCAAAGTCACGAAGTCTAACCAACTAACTACACGAGCTAACCAGCTAATACTTGAAGTACGACTGCAATTTGAATGATACGCTAAATGATACGTAGCTGAACTGCCTGAAGCATCATGAATAGGGGTAGCTGAACTGCCTGAAGCATCACGAATAGGGGTAGCTGAACTGACTGAAGGACCATGAATAGGGGTAGCTGAACTGCCTGAAGCATCATGAATAGGGGTAGCTGAACTGCCTGAAGGATCATGAATAGGGGTAGCTGAACTGCCTGAAGGATCATGAATAGGGGTAGCTGAACTGCCTGAAGGATCATGAATAGGGGTAGCTGAACTGCCTGAAGGATCGTGAATAGGGGTAGCTGAACTGCCTGAAGGATCATGAATAGGGGTAGCTGAACTGCCTGAAGGATCATGAATAGGGGTAGCTGAACTGCCTGAAGGATCATGAGTAGGGGTAGCTGAACTGCCTGAAGCATCATGAATAGGGGTAGCTGAACTGCCTGAAGGATCATGAATAGGGGTAGCTGAACTGCCTGAAGGATCATGAGTAGGGGTAGCTGAACTGCCTGAAGGATCATGAGTAGGGGTAGCTGAACTGCCTGAACCATCATGAATAGGGGTAGCTGAACTGCCTGAAGGATCGTGAATAGGGGTAGCTGAACTGCCTGAAGGATCATGAGTAGGGGTAGCTGAACTGCCTGAAGGATCATGAGTAGGGGTAGCTGAACTGCCTGAAGGATCATGAGTAGGGGTAGCTGAACTGCCTGAACCATCATGAATAGGGGTAGCTGAACTGCCTGAAGCATCATGAATAGGGGTAGCTGAACTGCCTGAAGGATCATGAATATGGGTAGCTGAACTGCCTGAAGCATCACGAATAGGGGTAGCTGAACTGCCTGAAGGATCATGAATAGGGGTAGCTGAACTGCCTGAAGGATCATGAATAGGAGTAGCTGAACTGCTTGAAGGATCATGAATAGGAGTAGCTGAACTGCCTGAAGGATCATGAATATGGGTAGCTGAACTGCTTGAAGGATCATGAATAGGAGTAGCTGAACTGCCTGAAGGATCATGAATAGGAGTAGCTGAACTCCCTGAAGGATCATGAATAGGAGTAGCTGAACTCCCTGAAGGATCATGAATAGGAGTAGCTGAACTGCCTGAAGGATCATGAATAGGAGTAGCTGAACTCCCTGAAGGATCATGAATAGGAGTAGCTGAACTGCCTGAAGGATCGTGAATAGGAGTAGCTGAACTCCCTGAAGGATCATGAATAGGAGTAGCTGAACTGCCTGAAGGATCGTGAATAGGGGTAGCTGAACTGCCTGAAGAAACAGGAAGTTTTGAACAACAATGCAACTCACCCAAGTTCGCAGACACAATTTTGCCAGCATCAGTTTGCAAGTACATCAGGCTGCTGTTGCAACAGTGCGCATTTAAACTAATCACGGATTCATTTGGCTCCAAAATGTTTGACAGTGATACAGGCGTCTTGGCGCAGCTGGAATGCAAAATACTGAATGCTCAGCTGACTGCTTACTCCATAATAGTTATAAATAGAAACATAGAATTCGAACTTTAGATAGAATTAAAAAAGCTGGATACAGCAGCAAAGTCCATTAGCAAGATTGGAAGTTTTCAGTTTGTTGTTTAGCAAAAATAACCAACACTCAAACACTTAAACACTCAACATTCTTCGAATTTCAAGACTTCTATCAATTGTGACGATTAAGTAATACGTTGAAAATTGAGTCTGCAGACTTCTGCAACTTTTTTGGGTAAGAGCACAGCGATACTAGAATAAGTAGATGGGCCACTCAGCACATTTGCGTGCAAGCTACTTTCAGTTCAGTAGCAAGTTAAAGAAATCATTTTAATGTATTTTTAAAGCCAAGGTTCATTTATTGGCTCTTACCCCCCACTTAAACCCTCCAACCGCGCCTTTCCACACTACCCCCTCCCCGCCCCACCCCAATTTTAATTGCCTTTCTCGGAATTCCAGCCATGTACATTTCAGTGGACTGGCCAATGTACATTATTGCTGAACCAATTAGCAAGTTGTTTACGTCTGCAAGCTTTGGGCTTCTAAACTTATCAAAGTCATTTCAGCCGCTTTTATTTTTATAAAATAGCTTATGTATTCTTATTTGCTACTGACCTGAAAGTAGAAAGCTGTTTTACTAAGTATAAAGCCTGAGTGGCCCATCCAGTTATTTTAGTATCTATGGCTATGAGAAACTTTCAGGACGCCAAATAGAACTGTTATTCAGACGTCAAAAAACCAATTAAGTACTGTTTTCAAAACGCATTTCGCCGATTTGCTATGCTTCATGTTTACACTCATGAAGGCCAACACAAACAAGGCCCTAGCTTTTTTTTAAGGCAGGCGCTGTGTGCACCCAGGCGCACTTTTAGCGACATTGTCACACAACCGGCGAGAGACATTACTGCCCATTCCGCCGACTCCCCCTGAGCAGGCACACAAGCGCGCGGATACGTACGCAGTCATACGCACAGGCACACACTCACAGGAGTGTACAGCGATAAATAACTTTATTTATGGTTAGGCATGTACACTTCAACTGTGCTTTGGGGGTTGGCCCTCAAGGCCGTTAATTTCACGAGCAGAGCCAAACCGAGATTCCATCAAAATAATTTCACTTCCCTTGGAATCGAGCCTGGGCCGCTGGCACATAAGAGCGCCGCTTTAGACCACTAATAGGCTACGGCACTTGCATTCTAAGCGTAATATATAAAATTTAACCTCGGTCTTACCTGCCGGATTCTCCCTGTTTCTCCTGAAGCAGTTTAGCAAAACAGTACACGCTAATAGAACGCTCTGTAGAGTTAAATACAGCCAGCTGACAGTTGACCAGCGGCTCCAAATGACAGATTGATACGTCTGCGAGGGTCAGCCTGTGGGCGGGTTGACGGCAGCGGGTGTGGCATGATTGTCACATGTAGGCTGGTAATAAAACAGACGGGACGATAAAAAGGAAAGATGGACACTCAAAAGTCGAGGAAACACATAAACTAAGACAGGCACTAGGGCAGGCACTGAGACAGGCACTAAAGACAGACACTAAGACAGGCACTAAGACAGGCACTAAGACAGGCACTAAGACAGGCACTAAGGCAGGCACTGAGACAGGCACTAAAGACAGACACTAAGACAGGCACTAAGACAGACACTAAGACAGGCACTAAGACAGGCACTAAGACAGGCACTAAGACAGGCACTAAGACAGGCACTAAGACAGGCACTAAGACAGACACTAAGACAGGCACTAAGACAGGCACTAAGACAGACACTAAGACAGACACTAAGACAGGCACTAAGACAGGCACTAAGACAGACACTAAGACAGACACTAAGACAGGCACTAAGACAGGCACTAAGACAGACACTAAGACAGACACTAAGACAGACACTAAGACAGACACTAAGACAGGCACTGAGTTACGCACAAACGCAGTCCCGCACTCACCCAGTATCCAGACACCGATACTCGGGCACACTATTGACAAAGCCAAATCCCGAGCTGCACTGATCGGCAGTAATAGAAGCATCTGGCATGGAATCTGCTCCTAAAAGCAGATCGGACTCGCTGGCGGGACACAGCAGACAGATAGTACCAGTAGACAAAGCTCCGACAATCCAGTTAGGTCGATCGGGCAAGGGCCGGCACCACAGCACCTGCCTGCTGCAGCCGAAATCAACAGCAAATGCCGACATTGGCGGCGGTACCAGCGCCAGACGAATCGGGGTCACCTGAAGTCGGCCTGAGAGTTTTTTCATAAAAAAGTACTGCGTTAAGCAGAGCAGCTGTGTGAGCCTGTGTACGAGTGCGTGCTTGCGTACAGTATTGGAGCGCTTGTATCAGGAGTCAGTAGAACGAGCAGAATCGCGCTTAACCATTTTGCACCAGGGGCCAGATTCAGCCCCTTGAAAAGTAGGACTAACTGAAGTGTTTATTGACAAACTGTTCTGTGTGAATTTTGAACAAATTGCGTTTTCGCAGAAAGAGACCGACTAGCCACTTACGTCTGACGGGGCTGTACGAGCCTAGTTAGTTACAGCGTCGGACTCACGACTGAAAAGTGGATGGTCGATTTTCGACCCACTCGGAACAATTTGTGTCCTTAAACAAGGCGCTTAACTCCCTGCATTGCTTCAGTTCACCCAGCTGTAAAATGGGTGCCAGCATTAGCTGGGGTAATTGAGGATGTGTGGCGTCTGCCCAGTCCTTGGATCTGAGGATTTCTCTATAACTGTAACCTTGGATGAGAAACCGAAGTAAAAAAAACTTTTTTTCTGTACCAACTGAGGCATACTGCTAAAATGAATATTTCTGCTGGAGAGACTGTTTGTCTCTCTCTCTTCCTCTTCCCCAGTTATTCTCATTCAATCCATAAGTTTTAAACAGTAAATGACTTAATCACTTTCGCTAGCAATAGGTGGTTCACGTCCTGTCCTGTCGCACCCTTTGTCGACGGTATGGAACGATTTCGTCCCATGAAAAAATAAGAATGAAATTTTTAACTCCATTCCTTAACTGAAGCTTTCTACTAAAGACGCGGACTTCTGTGGGTCCTGGCCAAAGCCTTCGCCGTGGTGGTGGCGTTCAGATTGTTCCAAAGCCAGCAAGCATTCTAGCTTACACTGCCAGTATGGGTGGCGTTGATCACTTGGACTCCGCTTTGTACCCTTTACTTGGCAAAACGAAAAACCATTGGTTGGTTTCAAAAACTCTGATTTCACCTGCTGCTTTTGCTAATTCGAAACTCTTGGATTGTCTACAAACAGTGTGGTGGCAGCAAGACATTCCTAAAGTTCTTGAGACTGACGATCAAGACCCTGGGTGAGGACACGGGTGTTGTTGCTATTGTTGTAGAAGCCAACTTGAGCGAGTTATGGAGGGCGCACGGCCAGGCGTTTAGCGCCCAAAACATTGCCCGAATTCAGAAGTCGATTTTTTACTTTTTAGTTCCATTAATGAGCAGTTTTTCATCAGATCTTTGTTTTTTCTCTGAAGCAAGACATAATACTTAGTTTTTTCTTTGTGTAAATTACCTATACGCCTTGTTGTACGTTAAGTCGCATATGAGGCGCCCAGTTAGAAAACTATGCTTCTTTGCACTCGAAGTATTATAAGACTGAATTGATTATGATCTACGAGTAATTGAAGAAAAGTGTTGAAACTCTGTAATTCGCTACGATTACAATCTCAAACAAATTTTATTATATTTTACACAAAAAGTATATGCGTGTTGGGTTTGCAAATAAATATTTTTGTGTTTTCACAAAAATGATTTTTTTCTCTAATTTCAGTGTATACTGCGAAATTTTTTATTTGGAGATTTTATTGCACTTAAAAACTTTACAGGTTGTAAATCTAACAAACTTTGATTGTTTTACATCAGTTTTTTTAGTCCTAGCCTCTGTATTGATTGGTTTCGAAACTATTTAAGGTGAAATTTCTACCAATTCTAGTGTAGTTAGATAGGAAAAGTCCATGAAATATAACTTTAATTTGTCAAGCTGTGTCAGCACGCTCAGATGTGAGATTCTACAAACTATATAGAAAGATTCTAGAAAAGATTCTATAGTTTATTAAAGAGTGCTAGTCGGTGTATAGCGCAGAATTATTTCAGGTTTTTCAAAGGCGGCAATTCTGCCAATTCTAATGCATTCTAAATGGGGAAATCCGGGAAAATCAATCAGTGTATCAGTAGACGGAGACCTGATTTTCGACAGGGGCCGATTTTACGAAGCACTGGTTATCAGTTACCACTGCTGATAATTTCGATTTTACGAAGCACTGATCAAATCAGTTTAGGCGCTGGTAGTTAATCAGCCAGTGCGTGAAAATTATGAATGAGAACGTGTTATTATATAAGCTGATATTTGGAAGTTGGCCCATATATACGATAAGAAACTGCGTCGCTCTTTCTATCTCGATGAACAGAAATATTAGCTGACTGGCTACAGCTCTCTATTTCGTTGTGTTGATTCTTAACCCTAAAAGACAGACTTAAGGCTCAAGCCTTTCCCTCAAGAGTTAATCTTTTAATGAATCAGCTCGGACGCCCCCTTTCTCTCTCTCTCTCTCTCTCTCTCTCTCTCTCTCTCTCTCTCTCTCTCTCTCTCTCTCTCTCTCTCCCTCTCTCTCTCTCTTTTAATCTTATCCACACCAGAGTGTACACTGACTAGGGCAAAACAAAGGGCAGCAAAAAATCGATATTTGTCGGGCAGCATGCTGCAAGAGTTTATATTTTTCAAAACGAACCCAACCTTATTCTGAAAATATATTTTAGCTGACTGGCTTGCTCTTTAACACGCAGATTTGTTTCGTTCAACCCCTCTTTAGTGGCCATGTTGTCTAAGAATCAAAAGATTTTATTTTGCGCGAAATTCTACATCGCAAAGACATTTTGTTCGGAAGCTTTGCTAATCTCAGCGATGGTAACCGGTAGAAGGATTCATGGTCGGAAATCATTGAGGTTTTGCACGCCAACGGATTCAAGGATGTCACTTGAGAGAGTATGCGCAGTGCGACTTTGAAGAAAGCAAGCAGACCGGGGCTGCAGGGGCAAGGCAGCGGGGGTATCTGACGTGGACGAAATCGTCCTTCAAATCTTGAGCACGGAATCGCCATAGTCAGTAACTCAAGGCCTGCAGGTTTCTGCGAGCACGGTGATCAATTACAAGCCAACGTGTATAGTCACAGCCGCAAGCGCGTTCAGCATGCCGCATAGTGCTCTGCCTGCTCCATCTGCTCCACATTCTAGTTCATCACCTTCGATGCTGCAATTGTTTACTGGAGACGCATCTGAACAAGCACTGACAAGTTGCAATGTGGACCGGCTGCTCCACCATCAGAATCAAGTCGTCAGGGCAACAGCTCTGGGTGCTCGTGTCGCAAAGGTCACAAGAGGAAAGACGAATTGCTGATGGATCACCTTGAACTAAAGAACAAGAATATCAAGATGGAGATGGCATTGTTGCAGCACGAACTGACTTCCCGGGGAATACATGTAAAATGGGAATCCGACTAGGTGACCGATGTTGCATTTGACTTAAACGTTCACTGCAAGGGACGTTTGCTCTCTTAGCTGTTATTATGTTTCTTGCTACTCTAGTAGTTATTTCTGCTAACTCTCTTTACGCAATTTACGGACTTTCATCTGTGTAAATTCTGTTAATGTCCTGCAATTGTTTACGAACTTCTTAGACCTTACTTACAAATGCTTAGATGCGATTATATGTTTAGATTTGGCTAGTAAGTGTCTAGCACAGACAGAATGAGGAGTCCTTCTACATACCATTATTTGCCTTTGGGCCTAGTGCCATTAAAAAATAGAGCAACAAATTCAAGCTATCACGGACTTCCCACTAGGAAGCTTTCGAGGGATACTTTTCGTCCAATTTTCTATTCTTCGAGAGTTTTCTATGTGCTACAGCAGGCAAGAGTCCAAGCTGGATCGATGCCTGAAAGAAGTTGCGGCGATGTGAGCTGAGATGGCGAGAAAGCAATCTTCAAGTTCTGCGAATGACAATGAACCGGAGCGCCCAAAAGTTTTTCTCATTAGTTCATGGAAAGCATACATTCAGTTTGCAAAATTTTAACCTGTGGAATCCATTTCGGAATTGGTGAGTTAAATTACTCGACTTGTTTGTCATTATTTAAAAATATCAAAACCTTTGTTTAAAATTTTGAGATTATAGAAATTATACCCAAAAAAAAGTTAAAAATTAAATAAATTATTGGTATGAAAAAAGAATGATGCAGGCCGCTGTCAATTTCAGAGGTTGGGACTTGAAGAACCCAACACTGGAGGCCGGAGCGGATGCAGACGCTGATTTGCTTCAAGGATACAATGCTGCATCACTTTAAAGGTGTGTTGTTGCTGAATAGGGCTTTCGATAGGACATTGGCTCATTAGAAATGGAATGCAAAAATATCTAGGTATTTTCTTCTCATGGCACAACGCTTACTAGTCGATATAAGTAGAAATGCTTGATAACTATGGTTAATTATGGCAAATGGCTAAGTTTAAACTACATTTTTTCAGTGGCCATCACAAGTATCTACGGCAATTCAGTGGAGGCTGGTAGGCCAACAAATAAGCAGGTCCACACAGTCTGCAGGGAGCTGCTTCACCATGGGACAGACCGGTTGAAGAAGAGGCAGCATCGGAAAGTGAGCACTTTGTCGGCTGTCAGTCCTGACGCCGCGTCAATTTCAACCACCACAACCGTCTGCCAAGCTGGCCAAGCAAACTTCGAGGCGTTGAAGCACCGGCTATAGCTGCTGCTTCCAGGCCATCGGCATCAGCCCCACCTACTGCTCATGCTGTGCGAAAAAGCCCAATGGTTGCAGCAGTGGCTCCGAAGAATCGGAGCTACGTTCGAGGAAGCGGTCACCTACAAGAAGTGGAGCCAACTGTAACAGGTCAAGGGAAAAGCGGCAATCGCTCGGAAAAAAATTGCTTAGTATCGATGTGACACTGCAAGTGAAATCGACTCAGAAACAAATAGTGAATAGGGCAGTTTTCTAAATATACTAAATCTCTAAGATTTGTTTGTATGTTTGCTTGTCCATAACGCTCTAGAGATTGCAATTCTTGACCAATTTTGATCGCGTTTTCGCCAATAAAATTCACTAAACTTTTCCTTTGAATTTCTTATATAGAGCTGATTCGGTCGCCTTGACTTAATGTAATCAAAAGTATGCATGAATATAAATTTAAATGGCGTCTACGAGCGTATGATTGAAATGTATCGATGTTATTTAGGGATGTCCTACATCTTACGCTTAAATCAAAATAAAAATATGTCAATTTGTATCAAGTTTGTCTAAATATACCGGCACAGTGCATTTTTATTTATTTTTTTTACCAGATTTTTAGCCATTTTTTCTTTAACTCAAAACACCATTTGAAAACAAATGGAGTAAAAATGAAATATGAAATTGGTAGAGGAAAAGCAGGGAGGAGCAAGGGCAAGCGGCCACACATCATCCTGGACTCCGGAGGGCCTGGTCGGTCCAGCACTCCCAGCCACGTCGGAGCGCCTGCCTGCCATCGGGGCAACAGGGACGCAGGCATACGCTGCAGTGTCCCTGCCGACAACCGAAGGGTGGGCACTTTTGTTCTCCTGCCGTCGGCAACCGGCGGAGCCGGCGAGGGGATTATGTCGGTTCGCCACGTCAAGGCAGTGTCCATGACCATGCCCCCGATGGACTGGGGCACTCGAACCGTGATGGGACCGACGGGCATAGCTGCTGCTCGAGCCAAAGAGCTCAGCACCCTCGCAAGCGTTGTCGGGTGTGTTACGCATAAGTTCGAACTAAAAGGACTGTTCAATCGTTTGCACTGCCTGCCTAGGAACTCCGGCGCTTTGCTGAGTTGCTTGCTTTGCCAGTTGGCATGCGAACTGACTTTGCTCATTCATAACGGCAGTCTACTCAGCAAGGCTTCCCTTCTCCGTCATGCAGGGCAGGAGCTGCTATTAATTCGGTTTCTTTATTATCCTCAGTTGAAAATATTTGAGACATAATTGGTTCGGTCAATTTGGATGAAGCTTTCGCCACAATATGTTTAGTAGAAACAGTTTTGAAATTAATTTACTGAGTTATCTTTCGTTATTAAAAATTAATGGCTCTGACATAATGCGTTTCCTTCTATGTTCGTGCAAATAAACAAAATTTTTGTCTCAAAAACTGTCTCAAGACTGTTTTCGACCCAAGCCTTTATACTCTAATATACACACTCTGTTCAGCAACAGCTAGCACGGAAAAATGTAAGCTTTGCAGTTAAAAAGAATTTCTGCCCAGGATTTGGCTTTGACTGATAGCAGGTAAGTAAAATTAATTACTGTCAACTAAATCATCTCAGATGATTGCTGCAGCTTCAATAAATTTATCTTTGTTTTATTCTTTAATACTTTATAGCCAGCCTATGTATTTTTTACTTCATAAAATTCTTGGCTTTATTTCGTTCCATAGCAGTCTACACTTCCACTAGCCTCCTGCGCCTATTTTTGCTCACACCCGTTACATCCCACAGCAGCTCTGCTGTCATAGAGTGTTTAACCACTAGCCTCCCGTGCCTATTTTTGCTCACACCCATTACCTCCCACAGCAGCTCTGCTGCCATAGAGTGTTCAAGCAGAAGCTAAAAAAGCTTGAGGCACGTCTCACTCCCTTACCCTCCCACAGTTTTTAGAGCCAAAAAGTAAGTAGTATGAGTTGAATCTGTACCAGAGTAGATGGTCGGGTGCTGAAGAAAAATATTTTTCTTGAGTCGAATTCAGATAGTCTATGGCCAATAACCCAGACACTCTGTAATATTGATTTTCTTTTCTCTGTTCAACTATGAAATCTATGCAATTGAAAAGAGAGCAGTAATTACCATAGATATCAGGTTTGCGACTGCCTTGCCTATTTGTACATGGCATCGAATTTAGTTTAGATCATATAGTCTATGAATTTCAATTAGACCAGTAACAGAGACAGCAGATCATATAAACATATTGCCTTGGCCAATTGCGCATGAGACAATGCAAGCCGCCGGCTCAGATCTACAGAACTTCATCTTGGACAGTGATTCAGATGATGACTCATTTGCGACCGCACTTGACAATGATGATGGATCAAACAATAGCAAGGCCAGTGGTCCTGACGAAGCTCAGCAAGCAGAAGCTGACGAAAACTGGCATGATACAAGCACGGAAACTGATATTCGGCCAAACCCAGTTCCCGAATTTTTCGGAATATCTGGCTTTCATCCAAACTTCATAGTGCCAGGGGCCATCGAGAATGGAATCTCGGCTATCATTGGACAGTTCCTTCCTGACAGTTTCGTACAGTCCTTGTGCGACTGGACAAATAGCAGAGCAGCTATGGAGATTCAGCAGGTTCAGCAGGGTGGCGGAGAGTTGCCATGGAAACTGCGTAGCTGGAAACCATGAAATATGAACGAGATGAAAAAAGTTTAGTGGCATCCTGCTACACACGGGTCTGGTGCAAAAGCCTGATATCAGCCAATACTGGTCAATGGATCCTGTTTATCGCCAGGATTTTTATCATGCGCAGTCCTGCCTTTCGCGAAACAGATTCCAACTTATATTGACTTGGTTTCGTTGCTACAACTGTGCTGAGGTTGACGAGGCTGACCCTTTGTGCAAGATTCGACCATTTCTGAAGTTGGTGCAGGCGATCTGCTAGAACAAATATATGCTACAGCAGAACATTTCGATCGACGAGTTATTGGTACTTTTCAAAGGCAGGCTTCATCTTCGCCACTACATGCCGAACAAGAAAGCGAAACTTGGCATCAAGTTATACTGTCTAGCGGAATCAAGCAGCAGCTACTTATGGAACTTTCTTGTTCAACGGTGGCCCAAAACAACTTATTCGGCCAAGATGCACCGCAGTTGTCGCTCTCCGAACGTATCGTTGTTGAACTGTCACGTGAAATCCTGGACCTCGGCTACAGAATTTTTTGCGACACTTGGTTTTCGTCTGCACGACTTGCTGAATGGCTGCTGCAACGAGGAACCCTGCTGACTGGCTCGGTACGGCAGCAGCGCGGCGTGCCTGCAGCTTTGCAGCAGAAGGCTTTGAACCCACCGTCAAACGCTTTTTCTAGACGTGGTGATTTGTTAGCCGTAGAGATTTTGGAGAGGCGAGCTTCCGGACTAAAGACTGTGTTTATACTGGACAGTGCTGGCTCTGCAAACTGCGTGCAGGTAGCCAGAATTTCTATTATTTTATTGTTATTATTGGAACAAAGCAAGTTTTGAACAAGAATGTAAGCCCATATGAAAGTATTATTAACTGGTTCCACTGCTGCTAACTTGGCACTTCAAAATTAAAGATTTGTAGAAATTCTTTCCAAAAGTTTGTTCAAATATTGGTAAAATTGACACTCACATCCGTCGATGACTGGCAAAACTGTGTTGCACTCGGGCAGCTGACTCCGGCATCGACTCACTTCCCAGTGAAATCTCAGCCTGATTAGTCTGCCTTTGGTTTGGTCCAGCACATTCAGGCTGCACCAGTGAGAACTGCTCCAGTTTACCACGGTCTGTCTGGGGTAGCTGCTGGACCAGCGCAGGTACCAGTGATAATTGCAGCTGCTCCACAGCTGCACTGCAGGGAGCAGATACGGATTGCTGTTTTAGATTTGCGTGTCTGTCTGTCTGTCTGCCTGTCTGCCTGTCTCTATCTGTCTGTCTGTATGTCTGTCTGCCTGTCTCTGTCTGTCTGTCTGTCTGTCTGTCTGCCTGTCTCTGTCTGTATGTCTGTCTGTCTGTCTGTCTGTCTGTCTGTCTGTCTGCCTGTCTGCCTGTCTCTGTCTGTCTGTCTGTATGCCTGTCTGCCTGTCTCTGTCTGTCTGTCTGTCTGTCTGTCTGCCTGTCTCTGTCTGTATGTCTGTCTGTCTGTCTGTCTGTCTGTCTGTCTGTCTGTCTGTCTGCCTGTCTATCTGTCTGTCTGTCTGTCTGTCTGTCTGTCTGTCTGTCTGTCTGTCTGTCTGTCTATCTGTCTGTCTGTCTGTCTGTCTGTCTGTCTGTCTGCCTATCTGTCTGTCTGTCTGTCTGTCTGTCTGTCTGTCTGTCTGTCTGTCTGTCTGTCTGTCTGTCTGTCTGCCTATCTGTCTTTCTATCTGTCTGTCTGTCTGTCTGTCTGTCTGTCGTAGTGCCCATGCTAATGCCTGTCTCAGCACCTGTCTTACTGCCTGTCTCAATGTCGGTCCCAGTCCCTGTTCTATCGTCTGTAGTCTAAATGGTCTGTACTTCAATCTTTCGGCATTGCAGCAGTGCATCCGCAGCAGCAGTGCCAAATTACCAGTTTTCGGTCCATTAGAATCCACTCGATCAATCAGCTCCACAAGCAGAAGCTCCGAACTGGAATTCCATTGTATCCGCTCAATCTGAAAAGTATACACTGTAGTCATAAAGGCACGCACTCATACAGATGCTCACATAGGGTGTAAAGCCGCCCTGACTATCCACCCTCTCTCCGGCCCCGGACCATGGCGGAGAAAATAGTTTGAAATTGAATTATAGCTACACTACTACTCACATCAGTAGTGTCAGTAGTTGCTCGCACGCTAAACTCTCCGTGACACAGGCCGTTCCTCTCCAACAGCTGCACTTGAAGTTGGCCGTCTGTCAGGCGCCGTCTGGAAGCCGCAATCAGCGACCCGCTGGGCCGCCAGTCCAGCGCCCATTCGAGCCCCGAGCAGGAAGAGTCGCTGGTTGCCAGCAGAGCGCCAGCGTCCTGCGGCGACCAGACCCGAATCTGGCGGACTCCAGTGGCCGCGCCAACGATGGAGGTGCACAGGACTGCGGCGTCGCCGCGCCACGAGATGCCCACCCGCCCGGTGTCCCACGGCGCAGAGGGGGCGGGGGCGACCTAGGCAGGATAGGGGATGTGGGTGGGGAGCAGGGTGAGATTCCACTGGATAGAGTGTGAGATTCCACTAAATAGTGTGAGATTCCACTGGATATAGTGTGAGATTCCACTAGATAGTGTGAGATTCCACTAGATAGTGTGAGATTCCACTAGATAGTGTGAGATTCCACTAGATAGTGTGTGATTCCACTGGATCGAGTGTGATTCCACTGGATCGAGTGTGTGATTCCACTGGATAGAGTGTGAGATTCCACTGGATCGAGTATGAGATTCCACTGGATCTAGTGTGAGATTCCACTGGATCGAGTATGAGATTCCACTAGATAGTGTGAGATTCCACTAGATAGTGTGAGATTCCACTAGAGAGTGTGAGATTCCACTAGATAGTGTGAGATTCCACTAGATAGTGTGAGATTCCACTAGATAGTGTGAGATTCCACTAGATAGTGTGAGATTCCACTAGATAGTGTGAGATTCCACTAGATAGTGTGAGATTCCACTAGATAGTGTGAGATTCCACTAGATAGTGTAAGATCCCACTAGATGGGTAAGGTGGCATCGAAGTTGCACATTGGCAGATAAATATTCATATTATAAATATATATTCCAAACGGCTGTCATGCACCTCTTTTGGCTGCGCTGCAGCTGCTTTGCCGGCGCTACCGTGGAACTGAGTCTCTTTCTTGCCCCAGCCCACGTTGATGAAGGCCTCTGGAATTGGGAGGTTGGGAATTGGGAACTGCCGATAGAAGGGGGTGACATGGAGACACAGGCAGACAGACAGACAGACAGACAGACAGGCAGGCAGGCAGACAGACAGACAGACAGACAGACAGACAGACAGACAGACAGACAGACAGACAGACAGACAGACAGACAGACAGACAGACAGACAGGCAGACAGACATCAGCCTCACCCCGGCCGAAGCCTGCCTGATCCAGCTCGGCTTCCCACAGCGGCTCGAACTGGCTGTCCATCAGCAGCAGCCGCCTGTTGCCAGTCACGAATGCCACACTGTCGCAGCCGGGACTCCAGGACACCGCCAGAATCTCGTTGTCGAACTCTCCCATCACTTGCAGCTGCAGCGAGACGGTGAATGGGAGACTGGCGTTGAACGGCTATCGATGGTACTGAGGAATCTCATGGGAACTGGGGAATCTCATGGGGACTGGGGATTCTCATGGGGACTGGGGATTCTCATGGGGACTGGGGATTCTCATGGGGACTGGGGATTCTCATGGGGACTGGGGATTCTCATGGGGACTGGGGATTCTCATGGGGACTGGGAATTCTCATGGGGAATGAAGATTCTCATGGGGACTGGGGATTCTCATGGGGACTGGGGATTCTCATGGGGACTGGGGATTCTCATGGGGACTGGGGATTCTCATGGGGACTGGGGATTCTCATGGGGACTGGGGATTCTCATGGGGACTGGGGATTCTCATGGGGACTGGGGATTCTCATGGGGACTGGGGATTCTCATGGGGACTGGGGATTCTCATGGGGACTGAGGATTCTCATGGGGACTGGGGATTCTCATGGGGACTGGGGATTCTCATGGGGACTGGGGATTCTCATGGGGACTGGGGATTCTCATGGGGACTGGGGATTCTCATGGGAACTGGGGATTCTCATGGGAACTGGGGATTCTCATGGGAACTGAGGATTCTCATGGGGACTGGGGGTTTTCATGGGGACTGGGGATTCTCATGGGAACTGGGGATTCTCATGGGAACTGGGGATTCTCATGGGGACTGGGGATTCTCATCAATGAGGATTCTCATGGGGAATGCGCATTTTCATGGGGATTCTCATGCGGAATGGGGATTCTCATGGGGAATGAAGATTCTCATGGGGAATGGGGATTCTCATGGGGAATGAAGATTCTCATGGGGAATGGGGATTCTCATCAATAAGGATTCTCATGGGGAATGGGGATTCTCATGGGGAATGAAGATTCTCATGGGGAATGGGGATTCTCATTGGGAATGAAGATTCTCATGGGGAATGGGGATTCTCATCAATAAGGATTCTCATGGGGAATGGGGATTCTCATCAATGAGGATTCTCATGGGGACTGGGGATTCTCATCAATAAGGATTCTCATGGGGACTGGGGATTCTCATCAATGAGGATTCTCATGGGGAATGCGCATTTTCATGGGGATTCTCATGGGACTCATTGTCATTCTGTCCAACCCACCTTAGGCTGCTCACAGCCAGTCTCAGCAGGGCCGAACTCCACAGCGCAGATGCAGTGTGTGGTGCACAGACAGAGCCATTCGTCATCCGCCTGGCCATTTAGCACGCAAGTCAAATTCACCAGTTTGTAAGCTACGGCGTTGTCATGGTAACCAGGCATAGAGTCGGCCAAGGACAATGCCTGGCATTGAGAGCCGTCACCTATGGCAACAAGACAGACCTTAGCAACCAGAGAATCGCTAGCTAGATAGATAGCATTCGAGTCCAGTTGACTCTCAGATAGGAATGGCCAAGAGTTCCAGTTCCCAGAATCTGTTAGCGACTTTGACAGCTCATAATTTTGAGCACTGGTTAAACAGAGGTTTTGCATGCTTTTAATGCGTGTCTTTTAGGTGAATAAAATAGCAAAACCGAAGACAGAAAACGTGATGATTGTCGATATTACAACTCTAAAACTATTATAACACTGCATACTACCTTATGGCACCACATTATGTCTGATAATTTCTTTATCTGCATTTATCCCAGTCACTCACTATCACATTCCCTAATAATTACAGTCACTCACTATCACCTAATTCCCTAATAATTACAGTCACTCATTATCACCTAATTCCCTAATAATTACAGTCACTCACTATCACCTAATTCCCTAATAATTACAGTCACTCATTATCACCTAATTCCCTAATAATTACATTCACTCACTATCACCTAATTCCCTAATAATTACAGTCACTCATTATCACCTAATTCACTAATAATTACAGTCACTCACTATCACCTAATTCAACAATAATTACAGTCACTCACTATCACCTAATTCAACAATAATTACAGTCACTCACTATCACCTAATTCAACAATAATTAAAGTCACTCACTATCACCAAATTCAACAATAATTACAGTCACTCACTATCACCTAATTCACTAATAATTACAGTCACTCACTATCACCTAATTCAACAATAATTACAGTCACTCACTATCACCTAATTCAACAATAATTACAGTCACTCACTATCACCTAATTCAACAATAATTACAGTCACTCACTATCACCTAATTCACTAAAAATTACAATCACTCGCTATCACCTAATTCACTAATAATTGCACTCACT
Organism: Macrostomum lignano; assembly: GCA_002269645.1. Taxonomy (NCBI): domain Eukaryota; kingdom Metazoa; phylum Platyhelminthes; family Macrostomidae; genus Macrostomum; species Macrostomum lignano. Next base: position 191,388 of record NIVC01001310.1, on the reverse strand, counting down.
CATTATCACCTAATTCACTAATAGTTACAGTCACTCATTATCACCTAATTCACTAACAATTACAAGTGACTCACTATCACCTAATTCCCTAATAAATACAGTCACTCATTATCACCTAATTCACTAACAATTACAAGTGACTCACTATCACTTAATTCACTAACAATTACAGTCACTCATTATCACCTAATTCCCTAATAATAACAGTCACTCATTATCACATTCATAACACCAGACACTTTAATCCGGCTAGCTAACATTGCCCCGAAAAAACAATTTCAAAACGATAAAACAAAACGTTTTAAAAAATAATATAAACCGTGTAATAAGTATCGCTTGTTTTTTAAAAGAAAATTTTAGCGACAGAAAAAACTCTGTATTTAGCAAAGTGCAGTGCAGTTCAAGTGTCTTTGCGACTGTGGCTGTGGAAAACAAAGGTCACCAAAACAGAAAAATATAGGAGCTTTATCTTCGTTGGATAGACTGCTTTTTAAAAAAAAACATTTTTTTTATTTTGCTTCATTTAAAATTGAAAAATTATCAATTTAATCAAAGCGGATAATAGTAGATAAAAGTTTTGATAAGAAGGAATCCAATATTCGTAAAAAATGGCCGAATAATATAAACTAAAAATTTAATTAGAGCCTTTAGAATTATATACAATGTAGATAAATAATGGAAGTAGATAAATAACTTGAACTTATTGCTCGCAAAAATTTCCGATTTTAACACTTCAGTAGACGGCATAACACAAATTAAAAATAACAACTTATAAAGAAGAATGATAAATTACTTATTTATGACGCATTACATGCATACTATATTTAATAGCAACTGTCAAGATGCCACCAATAAATGTGTCGATAGCCAACCTTATTATCAGTTGCACTGTCTATGGCACCAGTCAGTCAGGGTGTATCTGCTGTCTATAGCCAACCTTATTATCAGTTGCACTGTCTATGGCACCAGTCAGTCAGGGTGTATCTGCTGTCTACAGCCAGCCTTATTATCAGTTGCACTGTCTATGGCACCAGTCAGTCAGGGTGTATCTGCTGTCTACAGCCAGCCTTATTATCAGTTGCACTGTCTATGGCACCAGTCAGTCAGGGTGTATCTGCTGTCTACAGCCAGCCTTATTATCAGTTGCACTGTCTATGGCACCAGTCAGTCAGGGTGTATCTGCTGTCTACAGCCAGCCTTATTATCAGTTGCACTGTCTATGGCACCAGTCAGTCAGGGTGTATCTGCTGTCTACAGCCAGCCTTATTATCAGTTGCACTGTCTATGGCACCAGTCAGTCAGGGTGTATCTGCTGTCTACAGCCAGCCTTATTATCAGTTGCACTGTCTATGGCACCAGTCAGTCAGGGCGTATTTGCATAACTAATCAAAACAAATTGCAAAAACGCATACTTTTAATAGCTTGCAAGGCGCCGTTGAATTGTTAATTAGTAAATACAGCGCGTCCCCACAGCGTAATCAAGGTCGTTACTAAGACTTGAGTGAAGCTGAAATTAAGTCATGACCATCGCCCATCATTTGCTGCATAGAATGCAAGGCCTCTACTTCGATAGCATTAACAGCAGAGCTATCAACAATATTTGTGGATATTTTAGACCGGCTTTTGTCGCTTATGATTGTGAAATCTTCTATATGGCTGTTGTAAACGTGACTGCCAATATTGTTGCAGCATAACAGCATAGCAACAACTATAGCCAATTCTAGGCAGCTGACAACCAATCGGAGCCATAGCAACGGACGAGCGGCGGACGCCGCAGCAGCAGTGGCTGCTGAAGTTGACAAACCGGAAGCCTCGGCTGCGGCTGCTGCTGTTGTCAAGGACGACGTCAAAGGCGGAGAATTCGAATAGTCCAGCGTACTCATAGAGGACACAGTCGATAAGTCAGTCGGTGCACTATCTGCGTCATCAAAATAATAAACCCAATAGAAGCCCGCAGTCAGCCAGGCCAACGAGAACAAGTGGCCAACGCTCGCTACCGTGAATAAGCAACAACGATAGCAATTATTTTTGCCGCCTCTACTACTAACAGTAGCAGTAGTAGCATTAGCAGCAAATCGGTCTCGACGAAAACAACTGCAACTGGCCAAACAGCTGAATAAGCAGCCAAATATGCCGCTGACGATTAGATACGTTGCTATGGCAACGCCGCGGTAGTTGCCAGTCGCATTGGAATACCGCAGTCTGGTCAGATGCAGGCAGCCAATGATTAATTCGGCCAGACTGACGCATAGCGACAGCAGGCCCAAGCCTAGCAAGGAGAAAAACACCGCTATTAGAATCCGAGTTCCGCTAGCTTTGCTGTTGAAGGCCTCCATATCGGCGCAACTCCTCTTGTTGTTTTTGTTGTTATTATTATTGTTGTTGTTGCTTCAGCTTCTGCCGCGAAGAAGCAGCTCAAACGCCAGGAAGCAAACAATTTAAGGCAAAATTTGCAAGTACAATCTAGTCTAGCACATAGATATTAAAATAACTAGATGGGCCACTCAGGCTTTATACTTAGTAAAACAGCTTTCTACTTTCAGGCCAGTAGCAAAGAAGAATACATAAGCTATTTTATAAAACTAAAGGTAGCTGAAATGACTTTGATAAGTTTAGAAGCCCAAAGCTTGCAGGCGTAAACAGCTTGCTAATTGGTTCAGCAATAATGTACATTGGCCAGTCCACTGAAATGTACATGGCAGCTTTAGGCTGGAATTCCGAGAAAGGCAATTAAAATTGGGGTGGGGTAGTGTGGAAAGGCTCGGTTGGAGTGTTTAAGCTGGGGGGGGGTAAGAGGGTAAGAACCAATTAATAAACGAGCATTGGCTTTAAAAAGTACATTAAAATGCTTCAGTTTTACTTACTACTGAACTGAAAGTAGTTTACACGCAAATGTGCTGAGTGGGCCCATCTAGAATAGTATATGTGGTCCAACACAGGTATTTCCTATTTCTTACTAAGAAAAACTGTAGTAGCCAACAGAAAAGAACAGAAATAATTATTTTTAATAAATGAATCGACAAAATCCAGTTTATTTGTACGTTATTAGCATGCACAGCAATATTACTCAGTAAGTTTACAAATCCACTTCTATAATTATAAGTAGTAAGTTGTGTAATAAGTAGTATAAACTATATTGATGCGAAAATTAGTCGAAAAATGAATAGAGAATATAAATGCGATACAACGATGTATACTTACTAATATGAAAATGATTATTCACACCGAGTTTTTATTACTTAATTATTGTTTTCGTATTGGCTTAGTATAACCCGATTATGGCTGTAGTGTATGGAAGATTAATATTGCTAAGTGACATGAAAATCTTCCTACCCCCGTTAAATATTCTGCATTGCACACAACGCTATCTACTTCTCCCCGTATCACTTAACAATCACTTATCCATTATCTACTTATCCCTCTTATCCACCTGTAATGTATCTCCCTCTGTCTTATCTCAGTCTCCCCTGTCTCCCTCTCCCTTATCTCCCTCTTCCCCATCACCCTCTCCCCTATTTCCCTCTTATGTATCTCCCTCTCAACTATCTACCCCTCCCCTGCCTTCCTCTCCCCTATCTCCCTCTCCCCTATCTCCGTCTCCCCTATCTCCCTCTTCCCCATCTCCGTCTCCCCCATCTCCGTCTCCCCTATCTCCGTCTCCCCTATCTCCCTCTCCCCTATCTCTCTCTTCCCTATCTCCCTCTCCCTATCTCCAATTTTGTCTCCCCTATCCCTATCTGCCTTATCTTACCCATTTCTTACCAATTTACCCAGCTATCAATAGTAATATAAATAAATCGATGCAGTAACAAGCAAATTAGAGGTTGAATTTGATCAATAACTGTACTGGATGTTACTGCTGCTGCTGCTGCTGTTTCAACAGATCAGCGGGCATCTGGTTAGAAATCACGCTCGGATCAAACGGAGTCCCCTTGAATGGCGAGCCTTCGGCGTCCCAGGCTTTGCGCAACAGGTCCAAAGTTTTTGCTTCTTCGCTAGTTGGCAGGCCCATCTGCTTCTGGCGCTGGTCGAACATCATCTGGTCGATTTTAGCTTGGGCCTCCTCGTCTAAGTCGGACATAGGACGCGAGCAGTCGATCTCTCTGGTATTGATTTTCTCTTCCCCAGTGAAGCAGCAGTCCCACCAGCGTTCCTGCACTTTCTCTAGGCTGATCTGCAAGGGGGGGGGCAATTATGGAATTCAATTTTGACAGACTCAGGCACTACGAGCTACGACAGATAGACAGTAACGCAGAACGATAGTAAAATAAACACTAAAGTAGAAGCTGAGACAGGCACTAAGAGTAAGACAGACACTAAGACAGTCAAGGCATTGAGACAGACATGCTGTGACAGACACCAAGACAGACACTGAGACAGGCACTAAGGCAGACACGAAGGTAGACAGTGAGACGGACATAAAAGCAGACACTGAGACAGGCCCTAAGGTAGACACTGAGACAGGCACTAAGGTAGACACTGCGACAGGCACTAAGGTAGACACTGAGACGGACACAAAAGCAGACACTGAGACAGGCACTAAGGTAGACACTGAGACAGGCACTAAGGTAGACACTGCGACAGGCACTAAGGTAGACACTGAGACGGACACAAAAGCAGACACTGAGCAAGCACTAAGGCAGGCACTGAAGCAAACACTAAGAAAGACACTAAGACAGACATTAGGACAGACACTAGGACAGAATCTAAGACGGGCACTGAGACAGACACTGAGACAGACACTAAGAGACACTCAGACGGACACTCATACAGACACTGAGACAGGCACTGGGACTCCAGCTCGCTCACCTGCACCACGCCGTCGCTAGGCACCAGAGACCAGACGGCCTCCTCAGCTCGAACCTCGTGGGACAGCTGCCGATCCAACACGGTTGAGAAGTCCCGAGCTCCACCGCCGCTGCGACAATCGACCCTCAACGATTTCCTACCGACATTCACGCGAACATCGGAGCCTTTGCTGGCCAGCGAACGATCGACGTTAACTCGAATGTCCAGCTCGGTGATGCTCTGGCTCCAACTGTAGCCATCCCTGGCAGCGCCGTTGTAGCACTCTGGATCGGCTGAGTAGGCCAACTCACCTGTGGCTTTGTTAATTACAGTTGAACTGGCTGTCGGCTTCTTCTCGTCCGGCGGCTGTTCGGGTTTCTTAGAAACTGTCGACTGGGATGCAGCAGAGGCGCTGGAGGACTTAGGAATTGGCTGCTGTGGCTGCTGCTGTTGCTGCTGCTGTTGCTTAGCCTCGTGAGCTCGTCTTCAGTCGGAGAGACGAATGAAAGGTTAGAATGGCGAAATAATTCAAATTTGGAAAGTGCGCAATGGAAAAGATGCGCTTCCTTGTCACTGCATTCCCTCATCTCCTCACACTGATCTAATCTACCCCCTTCTCTCCTCTAATCTACACTTCTCTCTTCCAATCTACCCCTTCTCTTCCAATCGACCTCCTTCTCTCTTCCAATCTACCTTTTCTCTCCTCCAATCTACCTCCTCTATTCCAATCTACCTTCTTCTCTCCTCCAATCTACCCTTTTCTCTTCCAATCTACCCCGTCTCTGCTCCAATCTACCCCTTTCTCTCCTCTAATCTACTCTTTTTCTATCCTTTAATCTACCCTCTCTCTATTCTACTCCAATCTGCCCTTTTCACTCCTTCAATCTTCCCCTTTTCCACTCCAATTTACCTTCTTTCTCTCCTCCATCTACCCCCTTTCTCTCCTCCATCTACCCCCTTTCTCTCCTCCATCTACCCCCTTTCTCTCCTCCAATCTACCCCCTTTCATCCATCCATCTAACCTTTTCCACCCTCACTAAATCATTTTCTCTTACACCTCAAGCCAGCTCTCACTCACTTGAACAAGGCCTCGTGCTTCTTAAACGACTGCTTAACCATATCGAAGGCGGCACCAGGTGGGAAGCCGCGATCTCTTGGCCCGTTCTCAGTCAGCTGATAATAATAATCAGTCCGACGCATTAAAAAGCTGAACAGACTGTCAAAGAAAGCCGGCAGAGTGCCCTCACGCTGCAGTATGGACAAATATAGGCTGTCGTATTGCTCTTGTCGGTCGGCAGCTGACGACATTGTACAAGAAATTTTTTTGATTTATTAGCTTTGAAGCTGATAGATTCAAGTTGCTTTTTTTACAGATTAGCTGTGCTCGAAGCTCTGAAATATGAATTTCAAATTAAAAAAAATTAGCTGCTTTCGCGACTTACGAGCCATAGATAATAAAAAGAATTGCGTCATTTTTAATCTTCCGCTACAAAAATTCAGTAAAATGTTCTACTTTCTACTGGTATGAGTAGACGAACTCTAAGTAAACGTAAAATTTAAAAGGCCAAATATTGTTTTCGGGTATTTGTAAACATTGCAAAAAATAACCAATTTTTATTAATGCTCAAATATATCAGCTGCTTAGCTTTGCAATAATGCTGCTGAGTTACAAGCAAATTAAGAATACAGTGCATTACCTTAAATAGAAGCTTAAATATACAGTAAACTTGTAACTGCAGTGCACTTAACTACACAAGTAAAAAATTGGTTCGCTGCAAATGAGTGACTTTTTGTTAAATAATACTTCTAAACTGTTTTTTTTCTGTTCAGTTTCAATTTCTTCAACCGAAGTACTAATAACAATATTAGCAATGTAAACTACTCAGGAAGCATTTTAAAGCATTCACAGGGATGCCAAATTGAAAAAAAAGTGCATTAGCATAGAAAATATCAAATTGGTATAAAAAACGAATTGGTACAACTTTATCAAGATTCTTTACAATAACGTTATGAATAAAAAATAGTGCAGGAAAAGCATGACAAAATTTCTGTGCTAGCTTACATGATTGAACTGTCTTGACGTCTGCTAATTTTTTCTGATTATATGGAAACAGTAGTAGATAAAGAAATCTAAATAGAAAAATATTCAATAAACAGTAAACAGTAAGACTAACGACATTCGTCTTTGACAAAATAGCAAACAGCTTTGTTCCTCTGCTAGAAAAATAAAATGCTTCTTTTTTAGTTTGAGTTACATTTAAAAATTACTTCAAGTCGAAATAGTTTACTTTAATTACATGTATACAGGGTGTTAAGTAGTTATTTTTCCAGAACTTGAAACAGCAAAGAAGTTCCTAATATTTTATTCTAGTTTAGAGGCAGGCGCTGTGAGCACCCTGGCGCACTATAAGCGACATTGTCACACAACCGGCGAGAGGCATTACTGCCCATTCCGCCGACTCCCCTGAGCAGGCACACAAGCGCGCGGATGCGTACGCAGTCACACGCACAGGCACACACTCATTTATCGTTAGGCATGTACACTTCACTGCGCTTTGGGGGTTGGCCCTCAAGGCCGTTAATTGCACGAGCAGAGCCAAGCGGAGATTCCAATTCAGCCTCAAATTAATGTGACTGCACTGGGAATCGAGCCTGGGCCGCTGGCACATCAGAGCACCGCCGCTTGACCACTGGGCTACGGCTCCACTTTAGTGTATTTACTAACGCATTAGTTCGATGTCTTTGATCGTTAATCGTCAGTTCGACACTGACAGACATTAAACAAAGTGTTATTTATTTCGATTATTACAGGAACTACATGCGCATCCTCGTAATTTGCTAAATGAAAATTTGCCTTGCGATTTGCACTTTATTATATTGCCCTTACCGTGTGTGAGGACTAAAAAACACGAAGGACTGCACATAAGTGCGATAGTAAAAAAGTTGGTTTTCAAACAAAAAAGTTGTTAACAAGCTAAACAATAGGAATAGGAAATAATCTAATGACATGGAAATGTTGATCGAGTCTTTAAAAAACACCTAAAAGTCTTTAGAGACACAGCCAAAAAATTGCGTTTTTATGATAAAAAATTGAATATTACACCAATATATAAATTTTTAGATGATTTATTAGAGAGGGATCGGCAAATTTTGGCCCTCGGGTCCTTTAAAACTTTAAAATAGCAATCCGGTCCGCTCAAGGTTTTTGTCTCTTTCCAGTTCTCTTCTCTCTTTCTTATATTATCTCTTCTCTCCATCTCTCATCTAATCTCTCCTCATATAACTTTTATCCTCTAATCTCTTTCTTTCATCTCATCTCTCATCTTATATTCTCTTTCTTCTATTCTCTATCATTTAACTCATTTATCTCTCATCTCACTTATCTCGTCTATGCTCTTATTTCTTCTCTCTATCTCATCTCGCCTCTCTTCTCTTCACTTTTATTTCCTCTCTCGCCTCTCCTCTCTCCTCTCCTATCTCCTTAATTAACTGTACCTGCCCCGCAGTCATGAGCTAGATTATTTATCTGGCCTTTGAAATAAAAAATAAAATAAAATTTGCCGACCCCCCACTTAGAGCATGATACAGTGCAATAACTTTGCTATAATGTGGTTCTCTAACAATCAAGTCTTAAGGCTACATTAGCTGTCTAAGAAACAACAACAGCATAGTCCGTTAGCTACACGACACACGTAAATGACCTTGGGATTAGAAAATCAAGCAGCGGCCTGTCCGCATACTTAGTAGGACAATTCCGTCTTGCATACCACTCCATGCTGTACAGACACATCAGCACGCCTGTGCCAAGAAACAGGCAAACCCAGACAAATACAGCCCAGAAACGGGAACGACCGTTGGCAAACATTAGCGCAAATCCGAAACTGCAAAATGAGACAAATAATGCCGGAAAGAAGAAGCCTAAACCGAAGGAAATTACAATTTCGTGGAAGATGGCCGACAGGAGGAACACGCAGACGGTTGCTAACAGACGATATTCGTATCCAAGCAGCATGCAGATCTCGCGATACACATAGGCGTATAGCCAATCGTGTACAACGGTATTCCAAGTTCGGTACCAAGTTCTAAACGACGTAGCATTCCACCAATCGCAGTAAAACTGTCTATCGCCAAATGTAAGCATTTCCGCGAAAGCGTTCATCCACGAGTGCAGAACAGTGAAGAATGTGATTAGCAGTACTAGGCCGCCAGGTAGAGCCGATTGGAATGCTGTGCGAACAAAATGAGCCAGACTGGGCCTACGCCAATGGCTAAACACTGGTCGATAGTAGCGAAGCACCAACAGGTAGACAAAGAATATTCCGGCAACAACTTGACCAAGATTAGAGGCCACGTAGTTCCATCGGATGTGATCAGTTCGCGGATAATTATCCCGATAAACCAGAGTTGGGGCGAATAAAAAGTACAAGAACCGACCGAAGCTAGGACAACGAGGCGTCAGACTAGCAGTTGACGAAGAACTATCAGAAGCGGTTGCGCTACAACTACCAGTCGACGAATAGTAACCACGACGTGCATTCTCCCAAAGGAAAGCGTGAACCTTCATCATTAGGCGAGCCTGTTCGGTTAGTACTATTAGAGCAGAGGCGGGCAGCAATTCAAACTGCAGAACCATACGAATCGGCTGCACTAGAAACCATAGCTGATAAACTGAGTAAGCAATCATCCACATAGACTTACTAATCCGACTATGACCTTTAGTGCCAGCAATGCTTACATAGTAGTGAAAAGCCGGATAAAAAACTAGCAAAGCAGCCGCGTGCATCAACAGCCAGATTGCTATAGCGTCGGATAGCCGACCGAATGCCCAGAACACTAGCGACAAGGAGAATGTGTCAATCAAGGATTTACCTTCTAGAACGTCCGAGATAAGCGTGTTTAAACAGAACAGCGACATTATTGCAATGAAGATGTTTTGCAAACTGCGAAAATGCGCCAGTTCAAACAGCTCAGTTAGTAGACTATTGCGCAAGTGAAAGGTTTTCGGAGGCAGACGCTGTTCAACTGACAAATTGTCATCATTCTTGCCTTGACGATTATTTTTAGCCTGGTAACTAATATTGGCGTCGAGAGCGGCTAAGGAGTCTAGTGACGTCATGCGAGCGGTTTCTGAACTCGCAGGTGCATCTACCAATGACGTCTCAAGCTCCGTTGACGCTCTGTCAATCAAGCCAGTCAGCTGTGAATCCAACAGCTCCAGAATCGACTGCTTGTCGTGTAGAAACTTTCGACGCCGACGAGCGTCTTCGAGTACGTTTAAACTGCCGTTGCTTCGCCTGGCGTTTTCTAATGACGACCGGTGCATCTTGTGGCTGATCTAAATACCACAGAGAAGCTGACTGTTTATTATAATGAACTATTCGCCGAACTCAAGTTCGGTCAAAATTGTCCGACAAATTTTAAGCCGTCTCCGTATCGAGTCTTGCATCAAGCAAAAGAGCAAAAGGCAGAGGGCGCCAATTTAAAGACTTTGAAAAATGAAAAAATGGTCTGGAAACATTTTATCAAACTGTTATCAAACTGCTATCTCACTCAAGGCGCTCCTAAGGTACTCGCAGTTAGAGTAGCTAGCTTCAGACAGCAACAATCATTATCAGTTGTGTAAATTGCTAACACTATTATAAACCACTGATAGTTATCCACTGCAGCACGAACTTGGACTCGAACTTGGGTGCGATGGCCCACTTGAACTTGAACTCGAACAAGCGCACTGACGAAAACGGGGAAAAAGAAATATATAAATATTGACGCTAAAGATATATAAATTAAGCTACACTGAATTCAAAACAGAAACAGCAACAATAAGACTATCTGCGCAAGTAGTAAGTAACTTTAAAGTACGCTCGTATATTTTTAATTCAAACTTATTAGTCAATTAAATTAATATACAAGTAACGCAAATAAGGAAAGACTTGAAAATATAACAACAGTAACTAACAGTAGAATTCAGAATAAAATGCGACTGCAAATTTTCATTATATTTTGCACTATCTATTGTTAACTCATCGTTAAATAATACCCTTGTAAAACTGTATATAACCTTGAAGCAATGCATAATTTTTTTAAATTGAAAACTTTTTATATATTTTCTCACAACTCTTAACAGTCAATAGTTTCAAGATTTAAAGAATCTCCACACGGAGTAGAAAAACATTCCGTTAAAACTTGCTTGCGTCATTACAAAACTGAAAAGTTTGTATATAACAATATGAAACCTAATCTTTTTGTCTACAAGTTAACACAAAAATAATTTGTAGCACAAGTTTTTAAAAGCAAACTTCAATTTTTTTTCAATATTCATCTAGCTGCTTTAGTTAGTTACTTGTGTCTTTGGAGTTGGAGTTGAGCAGAGAATGTCTATGGTCAAGTCTGTCTTTGATTCGCTGATGGGGAAAGAGTTGAGCCATAGACTTAATTTCACAAGAAGGTTCTGGAGAAACACTTGTTTGCTTTTATCTAGGGAAGTGACGATACAGAGCTTTGTTATCACTTATGACGGTCTAAATGGGAATTCGGACAATCAAAACGGAACGCCATAGACATTCAAGCCAGGCCACAGATCACACACACCCTAGTCATGGTCATGGACTGAAGCAGTTTAGCAAAGTCTACTGAGGGAGGCTTGGCCATAGACTATAACTTTGGACATTCAATATCGGAGAAAGCCATTCAAAACGGGAATCGGACTGAGATTTTACAGCTCTCTGTCCCTCCCTCCCCTGTTTGCTCGACCCCATTCAATGGCGCCACCAATTCCTGTAGCAGATCGCCAGCGGCTGACTAATGCGATTGAACAAAGGTCATACATTACAGGAGCTGCAAGAATCCTGAAAATCAAGAAAACAACCGCCTTTCAAAGCGCTGCCAGCTTTCGACTCGATGGCAGAGTGGAATCTCTTCCTCGCGGTGGTCCGAAAGAAGGATTGTGCAAGGCCGATCAGGAAATGAGAGAATTCTTGGTTGAGAAACTTTATGAAAATTCTTTCCTGACGCTAAAAAATGTCTGAATTGTTCACTTTTAAATATTCCAGTGGCCCTGGGATATAAAAAACACTAAATTGGGCGAATTCCCGTTTTGAATGGCTTTTCCCCATATTGATTGTCCATTCTACATTATATGGTTGATTGGTTGTGTAGTCCCAAGCAGCCCGAGTTTGTGGCCTGGCTTGAATGCATATGGCGTCCCGTTTTGATTGTCCAAATTCCCATTTAGATCATCGAAAGCGATACAAAAGTCTGCTTACTACGTCCGAAGAATCATAAACTGAAGCAATCTGCCTGATCAAATGTCTTTGACTATCAACGTAAGAGCCAGCGTGGGTTACTTCTGAATTAACAAGTCGTTATCTAGAAGAGCTAAACAGAGATTTTGCGCGAATTCTTCTGGAGGGGGGGGGGGGAATTGCGGACGTACATGAAGATTGACTCAAATGGTATAGGTAAACAGTAGTTTTTCTAGAGACTAACTGTTTAACCGAACTTCCAAAGTGACAATTAGTTTTGTTATTAAGGTTACTCCACACGAACCGTTTGGTTGCCAACAAATTGTTAATTTTTGTTTCTTAGAAATCACACTCCGTCGAACTGAACACTGCTTGGACCATAGACTATGCGAAATTCCAGACGAAATTTCATTGAATGCCTGCCTCCAGAACCATAGACACGATCAGCCTGGAAAAGTTACTAAGTGAAAATTTTTTATGTATTTATAAGTAGTTTAACCAACTGCAGCTTGCCACAACAGAGCCAAAATCTCGGCATTATCAGTTAGATCCTCAGGCTTGACGGTCTCAGACTCGTCCTCAACTGAGATGTCGAATTGTCCACCAGAAGCCAGCAACAATGCGACTACAGTCTTAACGGATTCGATTGATCGTGTAGAGGCTACGGCTGTGTGCAACGGAGTCATACCGTCGCAGTCCGGTCTATTAGGATCAGATCCCAGCTTCAGCAATTCCCTACAGGCTGCTTCATCAGCTCGATCAGCTGCCCAATGCAACAGAGTCTGACCAGCAGAGTCTGCGCTAGATTTTGCCAATTCCGGCTTGCTTTTCAACAGTGCCCGAACTCGTTCGGTTAAACCGTCTGATTTAAACAAAGTGAAAGCTTGCAAGATTTCTTTATCAATTTTATCGTCATGTTCAACATCGTTGTCGCCTTCAACACTGCCTAGCGCCGTCATTGTGCTGACTCTGGCGCCAAATGCTGCACCACCAGCGCCGCTGCCTTTGCCAACTTTTTTATCAGAAGAAGACCAATCAGGAAAACGATCGCTGACAAAGGCTACGTACTCTGACATGGCCGTTTCTGTCGGCATTTGGCCCAACGAGTGCCAAGCGTCCCTGTTTTGATATTGATAAATTTTAGTTGCTACGTCACTTGATAACTAATAACTGATTTCTATTGGATATATCAAGTCTCAGTACTATTGTATCAGTATCTCTAATCTCAGTTGATATCTACATTTGGTATCTCTAATCTCAGTTGATATCTACATTTGGTATCTCTAATCTCAGTTGATATCTACATTTGGTATCTCTAATCTCAGTTGATATCTACATTTGGTATCTCTAATCTCAATTGATATCTATATTGGGTATCTTTAATCTCAGTTGATATCTACATTTGGTATCTCTAATCTCAGTTGATATCTCTATTGGGTATCTCTAATCTCAGTTGATATCTATATTTGGTATCTCTAATCTCAGTTGATATCTATATTGGGTATCTTTAATCTCAGTTGATATCTACACCGGGTATCCCTAATCTCAGTTGATATCTATATTGGGTATCTCTAATTTCAGTGGACATCTACATTGGGTATCTCTAATCTCAGTCAATATCTATATTGGGTATCTATAATCTCAGTCAATATCTCTAATCTCAGTCAATATCTATGATATTGGACACCTCTAAACTCAGACTAGATTCCATCGGGTAACTCGTGTTTTTTAAAAACTACTAAAAATTTAAAATATCATTCAGACTGTTCCGGGGCCTAAAAACCCATTTAAAAGTACTTATTAAACTTGTATAAAAGCATCACTGGATATCTATTATCTAAAGTCTCCTTAAAAAATCTTACCATTTCTGTTTGCCTTGAAAATCGAAAAATCCAGGTCTCGGAATATTGCAAGGTCCGTCCAGAGCCTAAAGATTCAAAGTTTTGAACTGTTTAAAACTGAAAAATGCATTTTTCCTACTAACATAAGTAGAAGAAAACGCATTTTATAGCTGAAGAATATTACCTGCTTATATCTGGCGTAAAGATACAGCAGTTCGTCAGGCTTCAAGTTGCCAGTTGCGCTTCGAACGAACAGCGAAGCGGCTTGAAATTCTTTTTTTAAAGGCGACCAACTGTCCATTGAATCTTCGTCTTCGGAATCCAAAGGGTTACTCATCATTCAGCTGGAAAACAAAGGATTGTTTCTAGATTAGGTCAGAATTAAGTTTTCAGAAAAATATTATGAGTGTTATTGTTACTGAGTCTCTAGATCAGGATTGTGAGTCTCTAGATCAGGATTGTAAGTCTTTAGATCAGGATTGTAAGTCTCTAGATCAGGATTGTAAGTCTCTAGATCAGGATTGTGAGTCTCTAGATCAGGATTGTAAGTCTCTAGATCAGGATTGTGAGTCTCTAGATCAGGATTGTAAGTCTCTAGATCAGGATTGTAAGTCTCTATATCAGGATTGTAAGTCTCTAGATCAGGATTGTGAGTCTCTGAGATCAGTATTGTGAGGCTCTTGATCAGTATTGTAAGTCTCTAGATCAGGATTGTCAGTCTCTAGATCAGTATTGTAAGTCTCTAGATCAGTATTGTAAGTCTCTAGATCAGGATTGTAAGTCTCTAGATCAGGATTGAGTTTCTAGATCAGGATTGTAAGTCTTTAGATCAGGATTGTGAGTCTCTGAGATCAGTATTGTGAGGCTATTGATCAGTATTGTAAGTCTCTAGATCAGTATTGTAAGTCTCTAGATCAGGATTGTGAGTCGCTGAGATCAGTATTGTGAGGTTCTTGATCAGTATTGTAAGTCTCTAGATCAGGATTGTAAGTCTCTAGATCAGAATTGTAAGTCTCTAGATCAGTATTGTAAGTCTCTAGATCAGGATTGTAAGTCTCTAGATCAGGATTGTAAGTCTCTAGATCAGGATTGTAAGTCTCTAGATCAGGATTGAGTTTCTAGATCAGGATTGTAAGTCTTTAGATCAGGATTGTGAGTCTCTGAGATCAGTATTGTGAGGCTCTTGATCAGTATTGTAAGTCTTTAGATCAGGATTGTGAGTCTCTGAGATCAGTATTGTGAGGCTCTTGATCAGTATTGTAAGTCTCTAGATCAGGATTGTAAGTCTCTAGATCAGAATTGTAAGTCTCTAGATCAGGATTGTAAGTCTCTAGATCAGGATTGTGAGTCTCTGAGATCAGTATTGTGAGGCTCTTGATCAGTATTGTAAGTCTTTAGATCAGGATTGTGAGTCTCTGAGATCAGTATTGTGAGGCTCTTGATCAGTATTGTAAGTCTCTAGATCAGGATTGTAAGTCTCTAGATCAGAATTGTAAGTCTCTAGATCAGGATTGTAAGTCTCTAGATCAGGATTGTCAGTCTGTAGATCAGGATTGTAAGTCTCTAGATCAGGATTGTAAGTCTCTAGATCAGGATTGAGTTTCTAGATCAGGATTGCAAGTCTCTAGATCAGGATTGTAAGTCTCTAGATCAGGATTGTGAGTCTCTAGATCAGGATTGTAAGTCTTTAGATCAGGATTGTAAGTCTCTAGATCAGGATTGTAAGTCTCTAGATCAGGATTGTGAGTCTCTAGATCAGGATTGTAAGTCTCTAGATCAGGATTGTGAGTCTCTAGATCAGGATTGTAAGTCTCTAGATCAGGATTGTAAGTCTCTATATCAGGATTGTAAGTCTCTAGATCAGGATTGTGAGTCTCTGAGATCAGTATTGTGAGGCTCTTGATCAGTATTGTAAGTCTCTAGATCAGGATTGTCAGTCTCTAGATCAGTATTGTAAGTCTCTAGATCAGGATTGTAAGTCTCTAGATCAGGATTGAGTCTCTAGATCAGGATTGTGAGTCGCTGAGATCAGTATTGTGAGGTTCTTGATCAGTATTGTAAGTCTCTAGATCAGGATTGTAAGTCTCTAGATCAGGATTGTAAGTCTCTAGATCAGGATTGTAAGTCTCTATATCAGGATTGTGAGCCTCTAGATCAGGATTGTGAGCCTCTAGATCAGGATTGTGAGCCTCTAGATCAGGATTGTGAGCCTCTAGATCAGGATTGTAAGCCTCTAGATCAGGATTGTGAGCTCTAGATCAGGATTGTGAGCCTCTCAATCAGGTTTGAATCTCATACGCTTTAAAAACTTGAAACTATTAGTAAACAATGAAAGCAAAGGGGATCTAGGACAAGGAAAATGTTACTATTTTATAAATCACATAAATCACTCAACTTTAAATATGTTCTTATATTATATTTAACTAATTAATTATGCTACAATTGAACTAATTCAGCACTTAAGCGGCCAGAATATTAAATGCCAAATTTACAATTTCAAGCATTCAAGCAGCCTCAGCAACAGTCAGGCAGTCAGTAGCCGAATCCAAAGCCGCTTTCCAATCCGATTTGTGCATTAGAAAATGTCCTTGCACTTTAGCCGGACTAATTCTAGCGCTTTCAACGCAATCAATTGAATCGCTAATTAATAATTTATTAGCAAATTCTTTAGCCGCTTCCATACCGGCCTCGGGATAAAACCTGGCAAACATTCGGACCAGCTGATCTCGGCTGCAGTAGCCAATTCGGACGTAGAGGTCAACTCGACCTGGCCGGGTCAGAGCCGGGTCCAGCCGCTCCGGGTAATTAGTGGTCATAAACAGCAGCCGGCCCTCAGATGACGTCACCCCGTCTAAGGTGTTCAACAGGCCGGTCAGGCTGATCCCGGGCATGCCGGAGTACCGGCTAGGCGACTCGGCTAATCTAGCTTGGGCAGCCAGAGCGGCATCGACATCCTCTAGTAGCAGAACAGACTGAGGCGGCGCGTGATTCAACAGGTGGTCCAGGCGGGCATCGTCTAAGCCGTATTCGCCCAGGTTCAGCATGCAGATTGAGCACTGGAGAGAGCCGGCCAAAGCTGTGATGAAGCTGGTCTTGCCGCAGCCGGGCGGCCCGTGCAGCAGGTATCCGCGTCGGTAGGGGACTCCGCGGTCCGTGTACCAGCGCTGGCTGGATTGGAACTCCCTGATGTCAGCCAGGAGCGATTCGGCTTGGCCAGCTGCAAGAATCACCTGCGGTTATGCATTTGTTGAGCAATGGATTATCAGGTGGACTTTAGCGTGAGGAGAGGGGATAAAGGAAAATGGGAGAGAGTAATGTAGCTTATAGTGAGTGACTAATTTTTCCCAGTTCCTTTCCGGATACTGAATTACAAATAATCAGGCATTAGAAACCGGGACTCCAACCCGCGTCTATTCAATTATCCAACTAAATGCGTTAATCTAAACGCTATCATAATATTATAACTTTTAGCATCGATCTGCAGGTAAAAGCTGGTTCAAAAGCAATACCTGAATGTCTGGACAGACAGACAGACAGACAGACAGACAGACAGACAGACAGACAGACAGACAGACAGACAGACAGGCAGGCAGACAGACAGAAAGACGGCAGACAGGCAGACAGACAGAAAGACAGACAGACCGGCAGACAGACAGGCAGACAGGCAGACAGACAGAAAGACAGACAGACCGGCAGACAGACAGGCAGACAGACAAACAGACAGGCAGACAGACAGACAGACAGACAGACAGGCAGGCAGACAGACAGAAATACAGACAGACCGGCAGACAGACAGGCAGACAGACAGGCAGACAGACAGACAGACAGACAGACAGGCAGACAGACAGACAGACAGACAGACCGGCAGACAGGCAGGCAGACAGACAGACAGACAGGCAGACAGACAGACCGGCAGACAGACAGACAGACAGACAGACAGACAGACAGACCGGCAGACAGACCGGCAGACAGACAGGCAGACAGGCAGACAGACAGAAAGACAGACAGACCGGCAGACAGACAGGCAGACAGACAGACAAACAGACAGGCAGACAGACAGACAGACAGACAGACAGGCAGGC
This sequence comes from Macrostomum lignano, assembly GCA_002269645.1. Taxonomy (NCBI): domain Eukaryota; kingdom Metazoa; phylum Platyhelminthes; family Macrostomidae; genus Macrostomum; species Macrostomum lignano. The sequence goes on along the minus strand of NIVC01001310.1, from coordinate 173,436 downwards.
AGACAGACAGAAATACAGACAGACCGGCAGACAGACAGGCAGACAGACAGGCAGACAGACAGACAGACAGACAGGCAGACAGACAGACAGACAGACAGACCGGCAGACAGGCAGGCAGACAGACAGACAGACAGGCAGACAGACAGACCGGCAGACAGACAGACAGACAGACAGACAGACAGACAGACCGGCAGACAGACAGGCAGACAGACAGACAGACAGGCAGACAGACAGACAGGCAGACAGACAGGCAGACAGACAGACCGGCAGACAGACAGGCAGACAGACAGGCAGACAGACAGGCAGACAGACAGACAGGCAGACAGACAGGCAGACAGACAGACAGGCAGACAGACAGACAAACACAGACTCACGGATTCAACCGGCCGCCTCCGCCTGGGATAGCCGAACGGCTCCCACTCGGCGCCCCTGGCCTTGTACACCACAGTCCAGCCCTCCCTAGCCTGGAAAGCCATCTCCCTGGCCTCGTCCAGCACCCGATCGAAGACGCCCCGACCGCGCCCGATGGCCGTCAGTCGAACCGATTCGAATGGCGACGTTTCGCCCGTTCGCTCTCGACGCATCTGGGCTTCGCGATTGCGCTCAACTCTAATCCAGGTGCCGCCGTAGCGAAAGAAATGATTGCCAACGCTCGGCAGGTAGGAGCTCCTGTTGTTGGTGAAAGGACAGTCTTTAATATGCGTTTCTCTTCCTACTGTTATCTCTCCACTCTTAACTTATCCCTCCCTATCATATACTGTCCCTTCTTTACCTACTCTTTCATTTTCTTATCTACTCTCTCACATATTATCTACTCTCTCCTATCATTATCTACTCTCTCCTATCCTTATCCACTCTCTCCTATCCTTATCCACTCTCTCCTATCCTTATCCACTCTCTCCTATCCTTATCTACTCTCTCCTATCCTTATCTACTCTCTCCTATCCTTATCTACTCTCTCCTATCCTTATCTACTCTCTCCTATCCTTATCTACTCTCTCCTATCCTTATCTACTCTCTAACCTCCTTATCTACTATTTCCCTTCATATCTACCATCTCCTATTCTTATCTACTCTCCATCCTCCTTATCTACTCTCAACTCTCCTTTCTTATCTACCATCTCTTATCCTTATCTAGTGAGCTCTCCTTATCTACTCTCTCCCTTCATATCTACCATCTCTTATCCTTATCTAGTGAGCTCTCCTTATCTACTCTCTCCCTTCATATCTACCATCTCTTATCCTTATCTGGTCTCTACTCTCCTTATCTACTCTCTCCCTTCATATCTACCATCTCTTATCCTTATCTAGTCTCTACTCTCCTTATCTACTCTCTCCCTTCATATCTACCATCTCTTATCCTTATCTGGTCTCTACTCTCCTTATCTACTCTCTCCCTTCATATCTACCATCTCTTATCCTTATCTAGTCTCTACTACTCTCCTTATCTACTCTCTCCCTTCATATCTACCATCTCTTATCCTTATCTAGTCTCTACTCTCCTTATCTACTCTCTCCTCACTTAGTAATTATCCGGCCACTGTCGCTCTGTTCCAGCGCAGTCTGCACGCTAACATGCTGACAATTGCCAACCCGCTTAGTGATCCACTGCAGCAGCCAAGCATAGCTGGGATCGTGGCTGGGCACTTCAAGCGTGGCCGTGTAGCGACGCCGCAAAAAAATAGCGCCCAATTGTGCGCCACGACGCAGCGCGGTGAGGCCAACTCCTACTCCGGCTAGGCCGAAACCGGCGCCAAAGTACGGATTGTCCTTAAATAGGTCGTTGAAGTAGTCTGAGACGCCCTGAAGCGAGTGAAAATAACTTTGAGGTTATTATAGTGGTAAAATAGACTCTAGTGTACAATTTTATACCATAGTAAAAGAGGATTTCTATGTAAAAAAAACAGAAGGAAATCTTCAATCAAATATACTAAAAATTATTGCTCTATTGCAGGGATTAGCAAACTTTGGCCCGCAGACAACATGCAGCCTCCAAAGCCTTTCCAAAACCTTTCTGGGGCCCTTTAAAGATTATCAATCTGGCTAAGACACAATAGCAATCTAGCCTGCTTAAGGTTTAGTTTGCATCTTCTCAGCTCTTTTCTTACTAATATCCTTCCTTTTAATCCATTCTCTTCTCTTCTTTCCTCTCATCTCTCTTCTCATCTCTTATTTTGTCTCTTTCTCTATTCCCTCTTTTCTCTATTTCTCTGGCCTGCCATCCATATATTAAAAATAGTTTGTTGGTAGGTATCTATGTGATCGTCATTTTCTAGATTGTCTATCTGGCCATTGGGGTAATTTGTCAACCCTTGCTTTATTGTATTATAATTAATGGTAAAATGTAGACTAAAATTAGATTAGATCAAAAATTTTAGGATCAAGTAAAATTATAAATTTAACTTTTGCTAGGATTATAGATCCTATTCTATCTCTAGAATAATAAAATGCCACTAAAGCTTAACAAAAAGGCAAAATGTTATAAATAAAGAAGATATTTCTCCAAGTAAATAGACTAAAACAAAAGACAAAATGTTCACTCTGACTTTCTTTATAGCAAGGTTCAACTTTTCCTAGACCATGGTTTAGAAATTTGCCAAGGGCTATATTGCCTTAAATGAAAAAGCAGACTTTTCTATTTAAATAAAAATGCAAAAGCACTAGTCAGACACTATTTAGATACTTAAGCTTGTTGGTGCTATTGTGAGCTGCTTTGTGAGATATGTTAGTAAAACCATAAGAACTTTCTGATGCACTAAATAGTAAGTAATAGATCATGGCTTTGCACTTTTCTTAAATGCATTAGACTTAATCCTACCAAATATATCAATTCCTTATAGACTATAATACCTAGTCAAACCCTAGATACACAAAATGGCTCATGGAAAAAAATGTTTTAATAAAACTACTCTCACCTATAAGACAAAAGCAATTTAGGCCTAACTGCATTCTAATCTATTAGACAATTCTAGCAATATTTTTATTATAATCTGTCAAGATATTTAGGAAGAAAAGATCAACTACAAACTAGAATAAAATTAACTATAAAGACATGGCATACATATTCTCAAAGATACTGTTTTTTGGAAAAATTATTATATGCAACTAGGTTTTCAACAGTTTACTATTATGTATATAGTGTAAGACCAAGATAGCCATATACCAAGATGGCCAAAATATTGAATCGCTATTGTATCTACTCTTTTTCTATTATTAATTAGCAATTTTAGAGCTATTATTGTATTTATTATTATGTTAATCAATCATATTTATCAATACTAATATAATAATAGATTTAAAACTAATGACCAATAATATAAAACCATTAATATTTTTCAGTGCTTGTGCCAATTTATTCTTTATCTTATATTTATCAGTATCAAATCTATTACTATCAGTTTATCAAGAAACCATTGCTAGTGCTAGTGGTACTAGTAATGCTATACATGTATAACAAAATGATCAATATGCAACAAGGTATTTATTTTATGCTACTAGGCTACTTGCTTTATTTAGCAGATAAATATCTATAGGCCAGGCTACAATAAAAGCTAAAGCCAAAAAGAAATTATTAAAATACAATATAATTCTATTTTTCTTTTTAAGACTTAAAGATCTATACCTAATACAAATTACTACAAATAGGAAATGAGTGAAATATATAGGCCTAGACCTAGACTTATTAAATTATCTATTTAGACATTTAGAACTATGGCCATTTTGGTGTATGGACATCTTGGTCATGTGACATATACATAATATATATCAAAAAATCTAAAAGTTTTTTTGGTGTACTCTGTATATTGGCACACCATTTTTTTTAATATTGGTTTTGGTCTTGGTCCTTGACCTTGGTCTATCAACTTTTGACATTATGGATTTGATCTGCCTATGTATACACCTATGTATAATATCTAGACCTAGCCAAGTTGGCCAATTTGGTTATTTGGCAAAACACCACAGCCAAAAAGTCACAAAAATGCCAAAGTTGTCATATTTGAGACTGTTATAGGCCTAGGCTTATGTGGGTTTTCAAAAAATAGCATTTCTCTAATGGATCTAGGGGCCTTTTCCTATTGCTTTTTCTAGTTCCAGAACAAGAACCAATTTGTGAAGTATAACTTTTTGTCTCCATAACTAGAAGAAGATATGTGCTATAAAGTTTATATTATTGAATGACAATCACCACGAAAAAAGTGAAAAATTGTGCTAAGTGAGGTTGTTAAGGCAGTCAAATATTAACAGTTAAATAGTTATACTGCTATTTTTCTTGGAATTTCGAACCGATTCTGGTTCTGGAATTGGTAATATGAAAAGGGCCAAGGATTGTTTGTCTACCAGACTATTTGTCTACCCTAGGCAAATGGCCAGTGGACAATTTGTCTGCCTGTGCTAAATAGTAGATAGGCATATAGTAACTGTCATAGCCATAGGTTTCTAGACACTGGTGACAAGAAGCTTCAATGACAGATATTTTAGCAACAAGTCATATTAGCAACAAACATTGCAGTAACTTCTATTATAGCATAGGCCCTAATAGAGTTCCTAACATTATTATAGTTGTTTTATTACATCATTAGGCCTAAAATATATTAGAAAAAATTGCCATAAAATGTGCATTATTACACAATCTAGACTAAGGCAATAGTGCTATCTTATCTATTTTTCCTCCGAAATAAAACCATGCTGCAATAAAAATAGAAGCCATTGTATTTGTAGGCCTATTGTATTTTGTAATCTATACTATACAAATGAAAGTATCCTGCCATCAAAAAGCCCTATAAACTAAATCTCAAAGGTTTATATACTTGTGACTTTTCTAAATGTACGCCAACTATGTAAAATAATGTTAAAACTTAAAACTCTTTGCGCTAAGTACAACTGTACGCCTCGTTTTTACATATTTTAAAACAAAACTAAAATCAAAAGCCTACTTCATAAATTCAATTAAACATTTGAAATAAATCAGTCAAGTTAGTACGCAGTCAAACCAGTCGTAAGTTAAGGTCAAAAACAGATTCGTGTCGGAAACTCTCGCAGGCTAGCTCGTAGTTTTTTTTATAATTTTACCAAAAAATTTCTCATCACGTTTAAACTTTGGTTTGTTTCTTGGATGTACCAATTAAACCAAAAATTTAAAAGCTTTCATACAATTACATGTTTTAGTTTCGAAGTTAATTCAAACTCGTATCTAAAAGCATATTTTTGCGCAAACAAACAGCTTCACTTTATATACGAAAATAGAAATGACGAAAGATTTAAAATGTTAAACTCGGATATGGCTCGCGACCGTACAATGATTTCATGTAAATATTGAGTTAGATACTTACTTGGAGCCTACTTTGAGACTTCAAGATATCGGAATCAAGAATGAGAATAAAGAAAAATCCATAACCAGGGGGCTTTTGCTTACCGCCTATTGATTTTAGCAGATCAGGGTTTCCAATTTGTCGACAGATCGAGAGTGACTCTATCGCTTGCCGCCGACCTTCAGGATTAACATCATGAACATGTACTATTACAACTGTACTATTACTACTTAGTAGTTAGTACCAAGCTAGTGTAGATTGGCTGGTCAATCGCTGCTGGCCGCTGATGTGTTTGAGGGGCCGGGACCGTTAGGGGTCCCCGTCGTGTTCTTTGGTCTGGGGTTGGATGGGTGCGTCGCGGCCTGTCGGGGATGGGTGGTAGTGGGGGCCGTGTATTGTGCCAGCCTCGCCTTGTCTCGCTTATGTGCGTTTTATTTTTTAATCTCTAGTTTTTTAGCTCGCGATCATCCATGCACTTGCTTACTCATCGCATCACAATCACATAGTTTTTTCGCTTCATTAGAATTGTTTATATTAGCAAAATATACTCGTATTTTGTACTCTTCGCATACAGGACAGTAGGTTGTTGTTGTGCTCTGCAATATCGCTGTCTACTGCTTTCGCATTTTATTATATAGTTTTGCATTAGAAGTCAGGGGGATTGTTGTCAGGAGTATTCAAGATTCATTGAAGTAGTACGATTACTGGATTCCACCTAGACTATATCGACAGACATGGCGGCACTCCATTTGACAAGATAATTTTTCAAAAACCCACCAACCCCATAACCAAAATGATTGTCTATAAAGCTTAGCAACCATTTTATCTGTACTATGAAGTCAGAGATCTATACTAGAGCAATATAGTGTTCCGGTCTGGTCTTTTCATATCCGATTACCCAACACGTCAAAATGAGAATTCTACTGGTTGCGTTTGTCCTTGCTGCGTTCGTCATCAGTGAAACATTCGGCCTTTTGTAAGTATACATGTACATTATACAGTTTGCATATCATGTACTCGCATGCGTACGAATCTTCTGCAGCGCTTTGGTACAGAATCCTTGATCACAATTTGCAGGCAGCTTAGGGGCATTTAAAAAAATGAACGCTACAGTCACGCTCATTGACTCTGTCACGATTATTGGTGTTGAGGCTATGACCCTTAGAAGGGCCGTTTTACGAGAGTTGCCGTAAGTCGTAGTCCCAAAATGAATCGAGTCAAGTCTTGAGAAGCGGATTGTGTAGCGGAGCACTTGGCATACAAGGCAGGTAACTGTCGTAGTTGTTTATTGTTTAAATCAATATTCAAATTTGGTTAACGTTAATACAGAACTTATTGTACTTTTGGGGCACTGGCGGCTGCAACAATGGTTTTGAATTGAAGGTGAATTAGAAATTGTAGTCGAGTGGTAGGCGATTGATGCAGGGCGATGCAACGTGGTGAGTAGCGGCGATGAGCACAGAAGAGGCAGATGCGTAGTGGTGAGATTGGCGTTAGCCGTGGCAGACAGTGGCAGTGTAAACAGGCTGGCCCAGACAGCGGAGCCGTGGCGAGAGATAAGGCGGCAGACAGAAGGCAGGAGAAGGAAAACAAGAGCCGCGAAGAACAGACAAGCACAGAACGAAGGAAAGAAAGAAAGGTGAAAAACCAGCCCGCCGCCAGACGGGGGGGGGCTAATAAAGAGCGAAAAAGGGGGTAGCGCAAACACGGAGAGTTTTCATTGGCTGGCGAGAGAACTTGAAATTATCGATCGTGCCAATTTTATACGGTCGCGAGAGAGGATAGTAAAATATAGGGCCTTTTCATATTACCAATTCCAGAACCAGAATCGGTTCGGAATTCCAAGAAAAACAGCAGTATAACTATTAAACTCTGTTAATATTTGACTGCCTTAACAACCTAACTTAGCACAATTTTTCACTTTCTTCTTGGCGATTGTCATTCAATAATAAAAACTTTATAGCACGTATCTCCCTCTAGTTATGGAGACAAAAAGTTATACTTCACAAATTGGTTCTGGTTCTGGAACCAGAGCAAGCAATATGAAAAGGCCCATACAGTGAATTAGAAATTGCCACAAAATCGTTGGGCACTACTACAAGTAAACGTCGCAATAAACAAATGGAAAAGTTTAGTTGAAACGGTGAAACTGAAGGGTTGAAACTATAGAGAAACAGCAGTCCAACGGCCCTTTTCGGGACCACCTTAAACTGACAACGTCACAACTCTGTAACTCTGCCCACTTGCTAGTGTCGATATCCGCAGTGTATTTTTTTAGGAAATTGGCCTTCAAAGATATTAAACGAGCTTCGAGTTTTTCGTCCTTGTCATACCTGGTCTTTGACTACTACCACTAACAGCACTACATGTCGCATATTCCAGATTGCCCACGCGGCAAAGAGTTGAAGGGGAACGACGTAAGCCGCTACCAAAATCTGATTGGCAAATGCCGCACCATCCGCTTGAGAGGAACGCCGAGGCAAACTCTATATGGATTTGGAGTCTACAGAGCCACGTCGTGTATGGTCAAAGCTGCAGTCCAAATTGGCCTGCTGAGGCTTGGCCAGAGCAAGTTCTTCGAGTTCAGTTCCTGGCTGGACAGGATTCCTACAAGTCGGCAACTAAGCATGGTATTGTCAGTGACGCGGCTCAGGGCTACAGCATGTCGTTTAGATTTGTCGATGCCTAAATTAATTACCTGAACGGTAAGATGCGTCTACCATAGTAGCACATTCTTTTGTCAGCGTCCATTATTTTTCGTACATCAAATCGTAAAGCTCAACATGAATTCCAACAGTCAATTGTTTCATCAGAAAACTAAAACTAAAGATTCTGCTCGAGCTGCTGATTAAAAATACGAGTAAAAACCTAAGTGAAATTTGGTGATGGTAACTAAAAACTAAGCAGGAATTTAAGACTCAATTATAAGTTTAATAAATAAATATAACAAAAAGCTTTTGACTGCATTGTAAATGCAGACTTGAAATTCAACAGATCCGACTCTAACTTATATTTGGTAGCATATACATGTACTTTTGTTTTTTTAATTTGCTCTTTACGTATACTTCAGGACATGATCCGGCATCCTAAATATAAATTGTTATGCATTAATGCACATACATGTATTATTCAATACTATTGAAATCCTCCAAGCATTCTACTTACAGCAGAATACTGGTTTATTTGCAAATTTGTTTTAATTTGTTCATTTTTTGACTAACTCCAAATGCGAGCATGTTTTCTGGAACAGAGTGCAAGAAACAATTATTCCAATGAATAATGTTTACTGTAGATGCACAATCATTGATAGAATGTGAAAAATAAAGGAAAGTGGCGTTACAAACACAGAAACACAAGAATTCGATTACAATATTCTTCTTACTTACACCCCCGAAGTTCTTAGCACTAGACTTTTATCACACAGCACTTGCTTGTCACTTTCGACTCTTAATAAGATTTTAGTTTTTTGCGAAGGCTTGTTCTGGCATCAAGTTCAATTAAGAATAATCTAGAATTAAACCTGAGAATAAATCAGTGCTAGCCAAGTGCTCAAGAATCAAGATTGATAATTAGAATGCGATATTCAATTATGGGGTTTTTCTGAGCTACCGCGCTGTTTGCTTGCGTTGCTATGAGCGTCGCAATGGCTCCACTTAATCGCACACTCCTAGACCCTCGTTCAAATGAAAAGTGCAGCTTCGCTAACAATGCAATTCACAAGAACTTATTATACCAGTAACCATAATCTAATTATTGAACTCTTTCTCTTGAGAATAATTGCAAAGTCTGATTGCAAAGCACAACAAAAAATCACTTCCAATCTATTTAATGGAAATGTAGTTCTACAAGCTGGGACAAATAATCATTTCTCATCAAGGTTGGCTGAAATTCATGTAAATTATCAGCGTAATCGGACGTGACACGGTGGCCGCCAGTTCTCTAATATGATTGCTAGTCTAGCAAACTGCAGATAGGCACTGTAAATGAAGAGAATAGGCTTGTTCATTTACTTAATCTCGCTTAATTAAACGAACCAGCGCTTCTGATAACATTTGTCACAACGACAGCGAATCAATACGAGTTAATTTAAAAGCGTTGAGAGTACCGAGTCAGTGAATGTAGGCTAATCCGACGTAATCTCATTTGAGCAGCAGTCAGTGCCTGCTGTGTGGATATAACGGAGCTCGTCGACAAACTGAGCTGCACAGAGCCAGGAGTAGCTCATAACTAGTTTTGCAGCACTCAGATATCCTTTAAAATGTTTGAGCTAATTCTTAACAACGGGCAACTGTCAAAGGCAGATCTGCACACTCAAAACGACATCACAAGCTTCCTGCAGGGCCCCAAAGAGTGGCTTACATTCGTCAATTGTATAGCCAACGATGATGTCGAGGACTTGCGAGTAGCTTCAAAGAGTTTTAATTGGAAAGAGTTTCTGAAGAGCTCCGACATTAATGCCATCTGGTCTGATTGCGAATCGAACTTTGCGCATCCATCAGCGATTGGTAACTCAAAGCATCCGTTTCCTACTAATCCGTTTTTTATTGCCATCTTCTACAATGCCCAGCGCTGTCTCCGGTTTATGAACGAATCCGATGTCGACTTCTCTAGGATCAGCGATAACGGCTTTACGGCGTATCACGTGCTGATGAGCGCGATTCGCTTCATGACTGACGAGAGCGCCGATTCCGCATCAGGCTCGGGCATAACCGAAGAGTGCAAAAGTCTGTTAGCTCTGTTTCACAAGACTCTATTCACGGCAGAGCAGCAACGCCGCATGCTAAATGTAACCTGCAAGCTCGGCATGGCCCCACTCAGTTGGGGAGTGTTTCTCGGCCTGGCAAACTACGTCGAGTACATCATGACATTCTGCGTTCCAGCCCCCGTCGTGAATTCCGACGCTGCTGGACTAAATGAACGCGTCAGCATTGACGTGTCCGAAATGACCGGCGATGATTCCAGCTTTTTCACTAGCCCAATTTGTGTCCTGGTCGACATGTACGGACAGAGCACTTTAGCGGAGATCAAGGCTCTTGGAATTTTCCGGACTGGCTTTATTTGGAAGCAGTGGGCCGAAGTGTTGTACATGCGCAACCGCTTCTTCACCGCGCTGCTTCTGTCCAACGTAATTTTCCTCACCGCTGCAACGGTGTCAGTTGTTGGCGGCGGTGTCAACGATTTTCTTAAGGCCAGGTGTTCAGGTCGGGATTTTCCATTTCCAATAGGAGTGTTCATCATCTTGGTTTACTGGTTCTTTTATGCTACATTTGGAACTGCCGCCAGCGGCTACAGTCTCTGGCGCAAAGAGCAGTACAGGTAAGTATAGCAACTTTAAATACGCTCGTACTCCTGAAGAGACACTTAATTATAACGGTATTTAACCAATGTTTCTTCCAGAAGAAAAGTTGGCTATCCGATTGCGCCTAGGCATGCGCACGTTGACATGCTGTTTTGGTTCCTGCCGTGGATGCTGTCTATTCCCATCTCAACATTTCTCTTATGGCTTTACTCGGACACTGGCAACAGTTGCAGACTGCTGGGCGATCACATCTGCTCTGTGAGCGGCTGCTGCATTCTACTGTTGCTGCTTACTAGTGTATCGCTAATCGTTGCCTATCTCCGACTGGTCCCATCGCTTACAACCCTGATGACCAGCATGTACAAGAGCATTGGTACATTCAACGTGTTCATCATGCTCTACTTGGTACTAACTGGCGTCTTCACACGCGTATTTCAAGTGCGCCTGTTCTCTGCTAGCAGCGATTATGTAGTTAGAAACAGCACCTCAATATCGGAGGAGAATAGTGGCCCAAAATCTGTCAACTTCTTCACCGCCTTTTATCGAACGTTTCTAGTGTCGCTAAACATTATCGATTCGAGCATGCTTTCACCATCGGATGATCGAATCGACATGAGCATCACGCATATGATCTACATCCTGTTTGTACCTGTTCTGTTTCTAAACTTTGCGATCGGCATTCTGACATCGGTTGTAACGCACGTTCACGAGCACAGTCCAGAGAATCGCTACCTTCTCATATTGTCGGTGGCGGAGTTCTCCGAGATGATTTTGTCGCCAACTCGGTCGGCGATAAGGAAACTAGTGGGAAGCAGCGGTGAGCAGTTGGTGCTTCGTTGCTGCCGTCCAGTGAGTAGGCACAGCCGACTTCTGGCAGCCAACAATGAACGGCTCTCGGCTGTGCTTGAGGCCAAAAATTGTCAGCAGAACTGATTTCACTGTTACTAACTAATACAGGCGACAATACTTGCTTGAATGAAAAAATGGGTCGCTTTCATAGGCTCAAACTTTTACATCGTCGAAGTCGGTACAGACGGAAAAATTATTTTGTCGATAAGCCAGTTTTTTTTACTTTCCTAACCTAGAAAATCAACCACTTCAACGATTCAAAACGATGAGTTTTTGAAATGCCCCACGACTTTCAAAAGTGTATTTACGCTCGTATAAAGACAAAGTTCTGAAACATTTTAAGCGAATGCCCTTATTAAAAATATTTAAAGAGCTATAACCTATTAGATAGTTTTCATGACTGCAAGAGAAAATGTAAAGCTACACTCGAAAAGTAACCTGCTGTTTTATGCCCCAACATGAAATTCTGGCATAAAAATCAGACATACTGGTCAGCAGCAAATCAAATTCTGTCAGAGTATCAATATTGAACGGAGGGAGCTTTGAACCAATGAGACAGAAACGCAATAAATCTAATGCCTGCTCCAATTTTTTGTCCCTCTCTGATTGCTGGAGTGCAGCAGAGCAAAGTGAACGAGTTCTCCCAGCTATTAGAATTAGCTTATAAATGACGGCAAAAGTAGCACCAAAATCTATGGATGGTAAAGAGACAGCCAAATTGCTAATGGATATTAAAAGAATTGTCAATAGCCGTTCGGAATGGCTGGCATTTGTAAAGTGCATCGCGACCGACAATGTTGACGACTTAAAAGCGGCCTCTCGGCGACTCAATTGGAAGAAGTTCTTACAGAGCTTCGACACTTCTGGTACCTGGTCGAATTGCGATCCAAACTTTTTGCACACGTCATCGATCGGTAACTCAAAGCACCCGTTTCCGACAAATCCGTTTTTTATTGCCATCTTCTACAACGCTCAGCGCTGTCTCCGGTTTATGAACGAATCTGGCGTCGACTTTGCTGAGATTAAAGACAACGGCTTCACTGCGTATCACGTGCTGATGAGTGCGATTCGCTTCATGACTGACGAGAACGCCGGTTCCGCCTCAGGCTCGGGTATGACTGAAGAGTGCAAGAGTCTGTTAGATCTGTTTCACAGGACCCTGTTCACGACGGAACAGCAACAGCGAATGATTCAGACCTTGTGTAGGTTCGGAATGGATCCGATGAGCTGGGGCGTGTTCCTAGGCCTGGCGAATTACGTTGAGTACGTCCTAATCTACTGCTCTCCAACTACTCTGGCTCACTCAGACACTGAAGGTCTTAATGAACGAATCTCGTTTGATGTGTCAGATTTTACTGCCGAGAATTTCTGCTTTTTCACCAGTCCTATCAGCGTTCTTGTAGATATCTACAGCCAGAGCACCTTGGCTGAGATCAAAGCGTTAGGAATCTTTCGTACCGGCTTTCTCTGGAAGCAGTGGACCGAGGCATTGTACTTGCGCAATCGAGTGTTCTTTGTTCAATTCTTGTTTGTTGCACTGATATTTACATTCGCAAGTGCATTTTTCGCCGGATCGAACGTGTACGAATATTTAAATGATCGGTGTTCTGACAAGCCATTTACGTTTCCATACGGTCTACTTACAATACTAATTGGCTGGATTACGCTTGGTTTCTTTGGCACCGTAGCAGTTGTTTACGGTTATATGCGCAAGGAACGCTATCGGTAAGCGAATTATTAATTATCACACAGTTTCATCAAATCATTATTCACAAAGTTAAAACTGAAAATAAAAGTAAATTTTATCTCCTTTTAGGCGCTCTGTAGGATATCCCTGCTCGCCGCGAAAAAATGTCGGCGACATTCTTGGCTGGTACCTGCCGTACATCTTGGCCTTCCCGACATCAATTTTTCTACTCTGGATCTACCTTGACACTGAGCACAGCTGCGCCTTGCTAGGTCAGCAAATTTATCCAGTTAGCGGCTGCGGCATCATGCTGCTTCTAATAGCGGGTTTCTCTCAGATGATCAGCTTCTTGCGGCATTTGCACTGCCTAACAGCAATGATGAGTAGCCTCTATCGAAGCATGGTGACGTTCTCGTGGTTCTTCCTTCTCTACGTACTGCTCACTGGAGTTTTCGCTAGAATTTTTCAGTCTAGCTTTGCCTTCTCTAGAGCAGAAAATTCGACCACAACCCGACCGGATAATCTGGCCGAGTTTCTCAAGTCCTTCTATCAAACCTTTCTGGTTTCGCTTAACATCGTCGATGCAGAAAAGTTTTATCCGGCTAGCGATCGTATTGACCTAAACGTGACGCACGTATTCTACGTCTTGTTTGTTCCTGTGCTCTTCATCAACTTTGTAATCGGCATTTTGTCATCGATTGCCGCTCACGTGCAGGAACATAGCGTTGAGAACAGGTACATGCTGATGCTATCCGTGGCAGAGTTCGCTGAGACCACTTTCTTCCTAATCCACAAGCTATTAAGTAAGTGCTTTCGTCGGCGAGAGGTTCGTATAAAACTCTGCGGTCCTATTCGAAAGCAGAGCAGGCTTATAGTGAACTGCTATTGCTCATTCGAATCAGCAATCGATGCGCCATCGGACACGTGCGCGACAGGACACAGAGACAGCGAGAGTCGAAGCAGTCTGTTTTAACAATATCATGGCGTCGAAGAGCCGAGATCTCCTCCGATAGTTTGTCCGCATTGAAATTGATAATAGACATGCCATGTGCATGCAACCTGCATGCAATCTAAGCGGCTAAATTACACCATAGGTAATACATAGTCCATGCAGATTTTTTGAAAATTTCTTGAAAATGTTTGTTTAACTATTAATCCCGACGATATAAAATGACATAAATATACTGCTATTCTGAATTATTTCCTTAAAACACTGATTATAAAAAACAATTAGCACAGTCCTAACTCGAAAGGTCAGTTTATATACTATTGATTTGTCTGAATAATTTTTCTACTTTAAAATGTTAATGTTTGACTTTTCCACTAATCCGCTTGACTATTTACAATGTGTCTCTGTCACCCACTAATCAGATCGTTGCTGCATGCATATAAAGTCAATGGTATTAAGCAAACTTTTTTCGTAGCTTTAGCAATCGATAAAAATCTGATTTATGCAAAAATCCCTCTTTATTAGCAATCCCTTCCTCAGTGAGCTTCTGTAAACTCAATTATGCAAAACTGGGACAATATAATAGCCATTGACTTTGGCTTTGCTTGATTTACTTTCCATGAAAGTCTGTTTGCACTAGTCTTCACTGTATGCACCAGTGGTTAGAACTAAAAATAACAAAATTTGTCTCCGTCACTTTGCTCTCCGTCAAGGGGATGACTTTATACTTTTTATTCATGTAGATGCATGATGCAATACAGTATTATTACCACTGCAATTAGTGAAACACAAATTTTGCTAATGTTGATGAATCAGCTAATGCATATGCTACGTTCACATAAGCGCTGTGAGAATTACCTGAAGAAAAAATTACCACCCGCTTGGTCAGGAAAAGCAATAATTGGGGGCCGTCGCCTAGGGGTCCAGCGCGCGCGGCGCTTTTATGTGCCAGCGGCCCAGGTTCGATTCCAAATGCAGTCACATTAATTTGGGGCTAAATTGGAATCGCGGTTTGGCTCTGCTTGTGCAATTAACGTCCTTGAGGGCAAACCCCAAGGCGCAGTGAAGTGTACATGCCTAACGATAAATAAAATTAGGGCCGCTGTGCACTCCTGTGTGAGTGTGTGCCTGTGCGTTTGACTGCGTACATATCCGCGCGCTTGTGTGCCTGCTCAGGGGAGTCGGCGGAATGGGCAGCAATGCCTCTCGCCGGTTGTGTGACAATGTCGCTTAAAGTGTACAGCCCCTGCCTCAGCTAACCAACAGGAAAAGCAGTCGACAGGAAAGGAGGCGACAGACACAGTGTACGACGCTAAATCACGCGCAGGACACTAGAAAATGTCATGCAGTAACTTAAGCCGTTGTTGAAGCAAAATGGTCTCGAGCACCGTCTGAAACAAACGGAAGATGCTACTCAGAAGATTCTCTGTCATACAGAGAACGAAGCAACAAAGAAAATTAGTTCTGGAGCTACGAACAATATCAACGAACAACTGCGTAAAGCGATGCAGTCAGCCATGAGTAGCCCTATCTGGCACAGATTTCTCAGGTGAACAGCCATGCACCTATCTTGTATCTTTAAGTCAACACTTCTCATCTATCGTCAAGTCTTTTTTCTTCACAAATAAAGAGAAAATCTTTAAAAAGCTTCAGTTCTATTTTAGCAAACAAATAATATTGAATTTCTGGTCACGTTCTGCAATAGTTCAAGTTGCGTCAATATGGTTTCAACTTCAGTTTTCTTCTGAAGTGACTCGATGAAATGGGCCGCAAAAGCGGCACTGCATGGGTTCGAGTTGGAAAGTTTATAATCAGAATTTAAGGAGAAATATTCCCCAAAGATTTTTGCTTCTGTTTGCTCAGTTCTCTTTGCCGCTAGGTAAATAAAAGAATTCTCTGTGATGTGAAGCCTTGTTGCAACATGATTGAATTAATCAACCCGCATTCATGCTATGCTGATACCCAGTTTCCTACAGTTTGCAGAGTCGCTATAAAGTACAATTGCAAGCCACAGTGCTTGTATGCATAACAAATATTTAATGGAAGAATCCACAGTTATCTGGATATTATTTACAGTTGCAAAACAATTGATATTTTCGTAGATTTATAGCTTCCGTACATGTGCAACTACCCGTAGAATTAGAGGCATCTGGCAAGCCTATTAAAGCATCCTTCAAAAAATCCGAGTGAACGCTGCAAGTCCTTAACAAACCGCTACAGCAAACGATATGCATCCAGCAAAGAAAAAGGCTTCAGGTACAAAACTCAATGTTCAAAAGCACTAGTAAATGCAGCAACCTTAGGGCTAAACACCTCTGGCCCCTCGTTCGGTTCTACAGTATATCCGCGGTAGAATTAATTTGGGACTTTACCCAAGAGGGCCCAACCTCAAGGCACACAGCGAGTGTTCGTGCCTGACGATTAGAAAGTCTGGACCGCTGTAACACCATGTGGTCGTTGTTGTTATTTTCAAGTTTGTTCACGAGAGCACTTGGCAGACTTGTAAAACCTCGCATAAAAAACAATGTACCAGGTGAATATATAATCTGCATCTGCAGCTCTATACTGAACATTTAGTATACTCAGCAACATTGAAAAGTCGCCACCTTTTGCCCCAGTGAGCAGTGTCTTTCGACCAGTGTCTATCACCTGGTAAAACCGTTTTGATATTAAAAAATGCTTGAAAAAATGCAATAAAACCGGGCGCGGAAGCTTCATCCCATCCGATCCCTCCTCACCCAGCCCAACTCTGGGTTTCGTGGCGCAAGTTGCGTCACTCAAAAGTCACCAGCTACTAAACTAGAATTTTCTGCGCAGTCTCAAAGGATCGTAACTTTTTCATGCTGTTGAGTATACCTTACGTAAGAAAGAGCAATTTTAGTCGCCTGTACCAGTTACTAATACACACGAATGGGATAGCGACGTTTGCCTGCGGGACGTTTGCCAGCCGACGTTTGCCTGCGGGACGCTTGCCAGCCGACATTTGCCAGCCGACGTTTGCCAGCCGATGTTTGCCAGTGGGACGTTTGCCAGCCGAAGTTTGCCTGCCGGACGTTTGCCAGCCGACGTTTGCCTGCGGGACGTTTGCCAGCCGACATTTGCCAGCCGACGTTTGCCAGCCGACGTTTGCCAGCCGACGTTTGCCAGCGGGACGTTTGCCAGCCGAAGTTTGCCTGCCGGACGTTTGCCTGCCGAATGTTTGCCAGCCGACGTTTGCCAGCCGATGTTTGCCAGTGGGACGTTTGCCAGCCGAAGTTTGCCTGCCGGACGTTTGCCAGCCGACGTTTGCCTGCGGGACGTTTGCCAGCCGACATTTGCCAGCCGACGTTTGCAAGCCGACGTTTGCCAGCCGACGTTTGCCAGCGGGACGTTTGCCAGCCGAAGTTTGCCTGCCGGACGTTTGCCTGCCGAATGTTTGCCAGCCGACGTTTGCCAGCGGGACGTTTGCCAGCCGAAGTTTGCCTGCCGGACGTTTGCCTGCCGAATGTTGGCCAGCCGACGTTTGCCAGCCGACGTTTGCCTGCCGGAAGTTTGCCAGCCAAAATTTGCTAGCCAATATAAAGCCAGTCAGTGAAAAATTTGATACTGAAACATTCGCAGTTTAGCGGTTTGACAAAAACCGTTTTTACTCCAACTTTTTGACGGTTATTCGCATGTATACAAGTTTGAAAGCAAAATATATAAATTATGCAGTTCATCAGTCTAACGTCTAATATCTAGTTTAACAACGATTTTGGCACAACATATCAAAAGATGAACATTGGTTTGCCTCGTATGAAAGCAATAACAATTGTTGTGATGAAAAGATGAAAACTTCCTATCTCCCTATGGCCTTCAAAACATTTTTCATAGATTTCGAGTGCTGCGTACTTCTACTTTAGTAGTCCTTGGCATGACTAAGCTTTGCATACGTAGTGTCTAGCGCTTGCTATTCTACTAGCTTGCTACTGGTGGCTTGTCTGGCTATTCAGCTATATAGCTTACTATAAAAACGTACCGCATTCGACTCGTCTACACATGTACGTTGAGATCGCGGTTTCCTTGCTTACTTGAGTAGTAATACAACAGCATTGGAATCAATTTGCTTACTTTTAGATCTCCCAATGAACTGAGAAATATATGAGCCAGAATTACCGCTCAGCAGCTCTTTTTGTTTGCCTCATAACTTAATCGCTGGAGATTCCCGTTGTAATCTGCGCGTCTTCTTTCGCACATCAAAAATCAAACATCTCAAACTGGGAAAAACGATACACAATTGTCAAAAGTAAACAATATTTTCACATTCAAAGAAAATCGTTGTTAAACTGGATATTAGACGTAAATCTATATAAATTGCATAATTTATTTAGATTTTGCATAAATTTCATTATTTATAGATTTTGCATTCAAACTTGTATATATGCGAATAACCGTCAAAAAGTTGGAGTAAAAACGGTTTTTGTCAAACCGCTAAACTGCGAATGTTTCAGTATCAAATTTTTCACTGACTGGCTTTATATTGGCTAGCAAATTTTGACTGGCAAACTTCCGGCAGGCAAGCGTCGGCTGGCAAACGTAGGCTAACAAACATCCGGCAGGCAAACGTCGGCTGGCAAATGTCGGCTGGCAAACGTCCGACTGGCAAACGTCCCGCTGGCAAACATTCGGCTGGCAAATGTCGGCTGGCAAATGTCGGCTGGCAAATGTCGGCCGGCAAATGTCGGCTGGCAAACGTCGGCCGGCAAACGTCGGCCGGCAAACGTCCCGCAGGCAAACGTCCGGCAGGCAAACTTCGGCTGGCAAACGTCCCGCTGGCAAACGTCGGCTGGCAAACGTCGGCTGGCAAATGTCGGCTGGCAAACGTCCCGCAGGCAAACGTCGGCTGGCAAACGTCCCGCAGGCAAACGTCGGCTGGCAAACGTCCCGCAGGCAAACGTCGTAGACCCCACACGAATTTGACAGTTTGATTTGAAGAATTCCACACTTACTTTAGCAGTAGCTACTACGAGCCGTACCCTTTTTTAACAAAACATCATATCTATTTATTGATTCCTTCAGTTCGATTAAAATTGACACTCTTCATCTTTTGTTTAAGCCTTGTTTATTCCCAGATGATAAGAATTAGCACCACTAGCTGGGAATCCTAGTTCACTGTGGCCTTATCAACACTAGTCCGGATTTCTGTTCACATATCGTGCTTTTGTCTCCAAGATGCATCGGTCATCTCAACTTCAGACTATTCAGACTTCAAAGCGTAAATGTACATATTGGAGAACAAATGCTACAAGAGCAGCTCCTCCCAAAGTGTGCATAAGCATCCCGTTTCTGTTTTCATTGAAATTTAATTTGCCTCGACGTGAAGCCGTGAAAGATTGAAGTTGTAGCTTCTCAGATACTATATGCATTCAAATTGAATTTCAATATTTGGCCAAGCCAAGTGCAAGCGTAGGAAGTGGAATAATAAAAGTTTTGTAAAAGAATCAGTTAACAAGAATTCGTATGAGGAAGCAAAGCAAATGGCTCATATAACTTGAATATTTCCAGTCTTGGGGAAGAAATTGAAGATATCCTACTCAATATAAGGACTGCTCGGCCCTGTGAGGTACAAACAATCCGATTGGTTGCAGAGGCACTTAGCAGCTACAGCTACCACCTTAAACAACCGATAGAAAGGCAACCTACTGACTGAAAAAGACAAAAAATAACTAGGCGTTAAAAAATCGCGTCATGAAAGTCAAAGTATCACCTGCTACTGCGGTCCAACATTGCCTGGAGGAAGATACGAGTACCAAAAATGAGCCAGGTCAGTTTGACATCAAAGAGTTTCTACCAGGTCACCGACAATGGCTTGCATTTATAAAGTGCATCGCGACCGACAATGTTGACGACTTGAAAGCGGCCTCTCGGCGACTCAATTGGAAGAAGTTCTTACAGAGCTTCGACACTTCTGGTACCTGGTCGGATTGCGATCCCAACTTTTTTCACACGTCATCGATCGGTAACTCAAAGCACCCGTTTCCGACCAATCCGTTTTTTATTGCCATCTTCTACAATGCTCAGCGCTGTCTCCGGTTTATGAACGAATCTGGCGTCGACTTTGCTGAGATTAACGACAACGGCTTCACTGCGTATCACGTGCTGATGAGCGCGATTCGCTTCATGACTGACGAGAGCGCCGGTTCCGCCTCAGGCTCGGGTATGACTGAAGAGTGCAAGAGTCTGTTAGATCTGTTTCACAGGACCCTGTTCACGACGGAACAGCAACAGCGAATGATTCAGACCTTGTGTAGGTTTGGAATGGATCCGATGAGCTGGGGCGTGTTCCTAGGCCTGGCGAATTATGTTGAGTACGTTATCATTTACCTCGCTTCAAGCCCGCAAGTGCACTCGGAACCATTTGGTTTGAGTGAGCAAATTACATACGATGCTTACATCACCGGAGGCAGTCCTCAGTTCATGACGGGCCCGATCAACGTGCTTCTAGACTTGTACAGCCGCAGCGATTTGGCTGAACTAAAAAAGCTGGGCATCTTCCGCTCCGGCAGGCTTTGGCGTCGATGGGCTGAGCTGCTGTTCCATCGTAACCAGGTAGTGTTCGGTGTGTATCTATGCAATTCACTGTTCATGACCTTCGCCACGCTGATGTTCTCCGGGCCGGATCTCAATGACTACCTGCGAAGTCGGTGCGGCGGAAGCGATGCGGCGATGCCAACTGGTTTCAAGTTCATTCTATTAATCTGGATATTTGTAAATCTTTACGGAGTAGCGCACGCCAGTTTCTGGTATTTGCAGAAGGAGACCTATCGGTGAGTTACAATTGAGCCGCAATGTGACAATTTATATTAAAACCTTGCAATGAATGCAATGATCGGTTCATTTTTTGCAGACGAAAGGTTGGCTACCCACAACGTCCGAGAAAGAACGTGATGGAAATAGTCAGCTGGATGACGCCCTGCATGGTGTCATTTATTGTCGCTGCGTTGCTTCTGTGGCTCTATATGGATGCAGGGCGGAACTGTTTGCTGCTTGGCGAATTCATCTACCCAGTGTGTGGCTGCTGCGTCATGCTGCTCATGCTAGCCAGTGTCTCTAACATCATCTGCTATGCCAGGCTCATTCTGCCAATAACAACACTTATGAGCAGTTTCTATACGTGCATCTCCAGTTCAATAGTATTCATTTTCTTCTATCTTGTGATGACTTGTTTCTTCACCCGGATGTTCCAGTCGAGTTTTGCTTTTTCACGAATCGGCAATTCGTCAGATACTCGAATGGATACTGCAGACGAATTTTTCAAAGCTTTTTACAACACGTTTCTAATATCGTTGAGCATAGTGGACTCGTATATTTTTGTACCCGGAATCGACCGCATTGACCTCAGTGTTACGCACGTATTCTATGTTCTATTTGTCCCCGTTCTATTCATTAACTTTGTTATTAGCATTCTGACTTCGATTGTAGCTTACGTTTACGACCACTGCGTTGAAGATCGCTACCTGCTGATGCTGTCGGTAGGTGAGTTTTCCGAGACCGGCACCTACTATATTCATAACCTAATTGCTAAATTCCGAGGAAGCCGGCAGGCCAAGATTAACATCTGCCAGCCAATTTGCAAGAAGAGTCGTCTATTGGCGCTCAGTTTGGATTCTATCGCTTCGGTTTTGAAGTAATTGAGACGACAAATTTGTTTCTTTTGTTTCTCTCTATACGAGCGTTAGTTTCACTGTGATGGCGAAAAACGATACTGATAATGAACTTATTGGCACACTATATAATACATGACATGCCATGCATGGCTATGACATGCATCGAATTTCTGCTAACACCTCCTGCTTAATTTAAACCTATTTTTTAAGTCTGTTCGATTTTGTTTTACTGCGTGATAATTGTAGTTTGTTTTTCTAGTCAGACGTCAAACTGGACGCTCTGTACTGAGTCTTACTTAGTAGCTGCAACATGTTAATTATTGCACATATTCTTTGACATACTCGCACATGCAAGTTTCATAGTTTAGTTTATTTAGTTATAGAAGTTTAATTCGTAAAATTCGTTAAGTCTAATTCGTTTTATCGGTTCTTTCTCACAAAAATCTGCGTAAAAAATCAGATTTTTCATCGAAGTTTTGCTATACACATGCAACTATAATTTTTACCTCTACACCCCCTGTTACTATAAAAGCAAGCTCCGAGTGGTAAAATTTTCAAAAGTGAAAATTTCCTGCTGTTGAATCAACAGCGCTGTTTAAACACCGAAAATCGGCTGGTTGATATTCGGCAAACAAATTCCTACCAAGTTGAATAAAAGCACTGCTTTTCCACCCCCTCTTTTTACACTGGTTTTTGACAGATAATTTTTTTTAAGAACTAATATTAGCTCTCGCTGTAAGTTTTGCTCCTTTCTCATTTTTCATGGAATTCGCGTCGAATGCGAAGTAAAATGCAAATTTGTGCACAGAAACGTTTTTGCAGCGATTAAATTGTAGCTTGGGGCATTTGCGGAACTTTAATTGGAGGAATTTTAATTGGCACGTATGGGCGCCAATGGGCGCCAATGGGCGCCAATGGGCGCCAATATTTAGTGTTTTCGTGGGCACGGCGCCCCTGTCTCTTGGTGGGCGCCCCTGTCTCTTGGTGGGCGCCCCTGTCTCTTGGTGGGCGTCCCTGTCTCTTGGTGGGCGCCCCTGTCTCTTGGTGGGCGCCCCTGCCTCTTGGTGGGCGCCCCTGTCTCTTGGTGGGCGCCCCTGTCTCTTGGTGGGCGTCCCTGTCTCTTGGTGGGCGTCCCTGTCTTTTGGTAGCCGCCTCTGTCTCTTGGTGGGCGCCCCTGTCTCTCGCTGAATAGGTGGCAAAATTTAGGATTCTGACATTCTTCAAAGTCATGGCCGGTTAACTCTTTCAAATATTTTCAGGAGGAGCGCAACTTATTTGGAGACCATTAATTGGAGGTAAGGGGTGCATGCGATCCCCTGAAACATTCTGCTTACACCATTTATGGAAGCAAAGAAACGTTTGCTGAAGAGGAAAAAAACACGGAGTTAATATTTACTAGGCTTATATACGAGGGGGCCGTAGCCCAGCGGTAGCGCAGCTGCTCTGGTGTGCCGCGACCCAGGCTCGATTCCAAGTGCAGCCACATTAATTTGGGGCTGGATTGGAATCTTGGCTTGGCTCGCTTGTGCAATTAACGGCCTTGAGGGCCAACCCCCCCAAGGCGCAGTGAAGTGTACATGCCTAACAATTGATAAAGTTAGGGCCGCTGTACACTCCTGTGTGAGTGTGTGCCTGCGTAACGTATCCGCGCGCTTGTATGCCTGCTCAGGGGAGTCGGCGGAATGGGCAGTAATGCCTCTCGCCGGTTGTGTGCCAATGACGCTTAAATTGCGCCAGGGTGCACACAACCCCCCTGCCTCTAAAAAAAAGGCTTATATACATGCAATACTAATGCGACTTCTAATATAATAGATTGCAAGCAACTGCATCTGAAGGCTGCGTACGGCTGTTCAGTCCAAGGACTGGGAGCTCGCCATGCACACTCTCCTTACTCCAGCTAATGCTCAAGGACATAAATTGTTCCAAGTTGATCGAGAATCGAACCTCCCGATTCTTTAATTAGTCGTGAGCATGACGCTCTCGTAACTCCTAGGCTACAAAAACCCCTTGATTGTAGCTATAGTATTTACGTTAACAAAACCTCCTGTTAAATCAAACATTTTATTCTCATGATAGGATTGCGTTTGACAACAGAAATGCATAAAATAATCTGTGGTTTGCGCAGCTCTGTCACGACTGTTAGATCTACAAGGAGCTAGTAGTACAAATTTGCTTGAGTAGCAGAACAGAGGTAACTCAGAGGCGTCTTTTGACTTAGCTAAATTACTTTTGTTGCATAAAAAACTGCAAAATGGATCGAAGAAGACAATTCTAGAGTGATTCTTAGCTTTTGAAGTTGTAAAAGCAAAAAGAGGTTCATAGGTTGGTTCGTCAGTTTTGCAGGAAAAAAATTCAGGTCCTATAATCGGGTTGCGGCAGTTTGCAGCTTCTTGGATGCTGACGGTTCGTGATTGGCAGCTCCCCCGCACCGGCTGCTGCCAGTGGCTCCGCGGGTGCTGGAGCGGCCGTCGGGTCGCCTTCTGGACCGCCGGTCTCGTCTGGTCCGTCTCCTGTTGCTGCCGCCCGTGCTCTCCAGGATGACAGAGTCGCCTTTGACCTCCGTAATCGTCCAGGGCTGAATTTCAAATGGCGTGTCCGTTTTCGATGGCTGGATTCGATAGCTGGAGGACTTTATCGCCAGCTTGGATGCGATGCTCTGCGGCGGATCTTGTCGGTCGGCGTAGTGCTTCATGGCGGCCTTGTACTGACGGTCTCTGTTCCTGACCGTCTTTGCTGGAGCCTGCGGCTTGACTCCTGGAATGCAGTCTTGGACTGGTCTCCCGAACATCAGGTCGGCTGGGGCGACTCCTGTGGCCGTGTGCGGAGTGCTGCGGTACGCGGCGAGCCACTCCTGCAATGCCGTCCTCCAGTCGGTTCCTTGGGCGTTGGAGATGTGGAGCAGCTTGTTCAGGGACCTGTTCATTCGCTCGGTAATGCCATTTGCCTCAGGATGGTACGGTGTGATGCGCCGGTTGGTGATTCCGTGGATTGTGACGAAACTCCTGAAGGCTTCTGATGTGAATGTCGGACCGTTTTCCGTCACGATCCGCTGGGGAATCCTGAAGGTCGGGAAGACCTGCTGTAACTGTCAGGTGGCGCGGTTAGCTGTGATCGACTTCATCGCCACGACCATGGGGTAGCGCGAGTTGTGGTCTACGATCATCAGGAAATGCCGGCCGTTGGCAGGTCCAAGAGAGTCGATGCCGATGGTGGACCAGGCAGACTCCGGCAGCTCAGTCGGTTGCAGTGGGTTTTGCCGGAACTTCCGCTTGATGTTTTGTGGCCGCACATTCCAGGCAATGTGCTACCAGTTGCTTGGCCTGAGCTGACATTCCGGGCCACCAGACCTTGGAATTGAGTCGGCGCAGTGTTTTGGTCTCGCCTTGATGTCCTTGGTGAGCAAGCTGGAGAACAGCGGGCCGCTGGGCTTTTGGGATTATCAATCTTTGGTCTCGCAGCAGAAGGCCAGAAGCCTTTGTCAACTCGTGCCTGTCGGCGTGCAGTCGTCGGATGCTGCCGTCCCGCAGATCACAATTGCCTGTTCTCAACAATGACAGCACAGTCGATAGAATAGCATCACGGGCCGTGGCTTCCCGGACTTGCTGCAGGGACAGGCCTCTCGGCGTCACCGCTTGTGTGATGCTGCCGATGAAGTTTGAGTCCAAGATCTCGCCGATGTTGATCGATGTCGGAGCGGGCTCTGGCTGCCGGCTGAGGATGTCGCTCGGGTTGAACGGGCCTGGCTGATAGATGACGCTGAACTGCATGTCCTTGATGCTGAGCGCCATGCCTTCGCTGCGTGGAGGTGGGCGCGAGCCGGGCTTGAGCATGAAGGTCAGCGGCTTGTGGTCGGTGACGACAGTGAAGTTGGCGGCGCCGCTGAGATAGTGTCGAAATTTCAGGCAGCCGAACTTGATTGCGAGAGCCTCATCCTCCCGAGTACCTCGACTCGACTGCCGATAGGGCTCTGCTTGCGAATGCAACCGGCTTGGATAAGCCGTTGGACAGGAGTTAACAGGAATTAAAATCAACGTGCCGAGAAGGGGCACGTTTATGACGAGAATTGTAAAAAATGACATGGCACATTTAACAAAAAATGACCGCTGTGTATCCCAATGGAAACGCGCAAAGTTTTGGCCATGACACAGACTTTGCAAAAATGACAAATTCATGACACTTCCAAATTGCTCGATTTTTGTAAAACTTCCAGCCTCTCTGACAATATACTGTACAGTATTCCGTAGTGTACGATCCTTTAAGCCTGTATTGGCGCACAACTGCACGACATTTGTGCAGTGCTGATAAATACTGTTAGACTAAAATTAACGACTGTAAATACTTAGCAATTTATACAATAAACTTTACCCTGTAATAAAACAACAGGGATCTTATATTCACATTAAATTAGTCTATATGAGAAGTAGTATAGCTACTACTAAAGAAATTGTAAAAATCAGTTAAGTAGATTGTGTGGAAGAGAAAGTAGAAAGTGAGTTGCAGCATTTTAAGTTTGAATTTTGTTGAACATGCAAATAGTTGTATGTTGCAAACATAGATGGTTTATTCATATACGAGATTGCAAGCATAGCACATTTAATATGACAATTATATACTAAATCGTTTTAAATTATAAAATTATAAAACTTATTAAAAGTACATAATTAAGGCTATAATACGTAATACACTGTCTTCTGTCATTTTTGGCACAATGTGCAATCGTCATATTTTACAGCTTGTGCAGCAGTCATTTTTACACAGCAAGCACTGCCAGAAAAGTAGTTAAATGCTACTGCAAGTAAAACCAACGGACATCAGAACCTACATTTGAAATAGCCGATAAAAAGGAGGAACTATAATATAGTGTAAATAGAAGACTGTCTTCTGTCATTTTTGGCACAATGTGCAATCGTCATATTTTACAGCTTGTGCAGCAGTCATTTTTACACAGCGAGCACGCCAGAAAAGTAGTTAAATGCTACTGCAAGTAAAACCAACGGACATCAGAACCTACATTTGAAATAGCCGATAAAAAGGAAGAACTATAATATAGTGTAAATAGAAGACTGTCTTCTGTCATTTTTGGCACAATGTGCAATCGTCATATTTTACAGCTTGTGCAGCAGTCATTTTTACACAGCGAGCACTGCCAGAAAAGTAGTTAAATGCTACTGCAAGTAAAACCAACGGACATCAGAACCTACATTTGAAATAGCCGATAAAAAGGAGGAACTATAATATAGTGTAAATAGAAGACTGTCTTCTGTCATTTTTGGCACAATGTGCAATCGTCATATTTTACAGCTTGTGCAGCAGTCATGTTTACACAAAAAGGACTGCCAGAAAAGTAGTTAAATGCTACTGCAAGTAAAACCAACGGACATCAGAACCTACTAAAAATTACTTTTTTATACTTTTTTTTCTTTTCTTTTGGATTTTTCGTTCGAACTTCATTCGCACCTTCAGGCTCTTCATATTGCTTGTTCTGGTTCTAGAACCAGAAACAATTTTGTAAAGTATATTTTTTGTCTCCTAAACTAGAGGGATATTAGTGCTTTAAGATTGTGATCATTGAATGGCAATAGCCAAGAAGAAAGTGAAAACTTGTGCAAAGTGAGGCTGTTAAGGCAGTCAAACATTCAACAAAGTTAAATAGTTATACTGCTTTTTTTCTTAGAAATCCGAACCGATTCTGGTTCGGGAATCGATTGCCGTAAAGAGGCTCCTTATCGTAATCAAAGTAATCTCGCAATTAAAGCTATACCTCGTAATTCGTACTCATTTTTGTATTAATATTTATACGCGTTGTAGTTGTTAGTCGTCACTTTTCGTCCAAAAATACCGTAAAAATTCTGGCGCGCTTTCAAATACTTTATCTTTTACAATAACGAGTTCGTCAAATCGTCGTCAAATCGTCTTTATAAACTTCTATTTCGAAAATTTTTCCAAATACATAGCTCTATAATATATTGGCCAAACAGGCTAATTGCCTGAGCCAAATTCTTACTAAATTCTTACTACTACTAACTTCAGAATATCGTATATTTACACGCATACAATTATCGCCAAATATTATGAGCAATCCTTTTACTCGATATTTTTTCGTAAAAACCGCAAAAAATCCTATTCGCTCTTTCAAATATTATATTTTATACAAGTTTGTTATCACCTGATTAATATCTATATAACTTATTTCTATTAGTGTTGCATTGGGCACTTCCGTTACCGAGTAACTTGTAAATGGTAACGCAAGTTACTTTTTCGTAAAGCGTTCCTTACGCAAGTTACTTTCCTATTTTGGTAACGGAGTAACAGTAAGTTACTCAAATTTCGGAAGTCCGTTACAGTTACTTTGCAACAATCGCAATATTTAAATTTAAAACTGATATGCTTAGCTATACGCCAGTTGTCACATTTTTAGCATTTTTCATTCCTAAATTCAAAACTAAGTGAATAATATCATACGGTATTACGCTGTAATTAATAAAGAAATACTTGAAACATGTTTTTACTTTGTTATTTTCGGTAAAATATTTTTGCTTTTCGTTTTTAAGTTAATAAAAATATTTTGTTTAGTTCTTAGAAACAAACAACCAAAGAAAGAAATTCATCTGTAGTCTCCACAAATCCACTCAGTGATCGACGTAGCCAGGAATTTTAATTGGGGGGGGGGCGGGTTGGCCTGGCTGGCCATGCCTCATGCCATTGCCACTTTTAGCGCCGCAGGCACTCATTTTAGCGCCGCAAGCACTCATTTAAGCGCCGCAGGCACTCATTTAAGCGCCGCAGGCACTCAATCGCCTCATGGTTTTTGGTACCCGCCACGCCCAACCCCATCCCAGGTGGGGTGTCTTGCAGGTGGGGTGAAGTTGCCGCCCCAACGATTGTTAAGGCGGCCTCCCTGGCTACACCACTAAAGTCCACTGGCACTGCACTGCACTGCACAATAATTTAATATTAATGATAATAATTGAAAATAAATAAAAAGACTAGTAAAGCAGACCGTAGAGTGGAGTAAAGCCAGGTACTTATTACGAGCGATGTATTATCAAGGACAACTGAAGTTACGTTAAGTTGTCCTTGTGTATTATAACTTATAATGTTATTAAAAATTAAATTGCGTTTTGCCTTTAACGTTTCTGACCTTCAGCTTCTCTTCTTTTTACGGAAAGGGCCTAAAGTAATTAAAATTTAATACAGTTACTGAAATTGATGTTGTTGTATTCTTCCTCCTGGCTTTCGCGATCATTTGTGCTGTTCCATCACATTTGCAATGTTAAAAAAGCAGAAAATTTTGTTAATAACATAGGTAACGGAAGTAAGTAACGGAAGTAACTTAAAAGTTACCGGGTTTTTGTTCAAAGTTACTAGGCTAACGTAAGTTACTTTTTAAAAAGTGGTAACTTAAGATTCAGTAACGCAAGTTACTTTTTTTGAGTAACTTGCCCAACACTGATTTTTATAACCTATGGGCTAAACTGTTTTGCGCAATATCGCCAACTACACACATAAATTTCACGCAATACTTTTTAACTCCCTGCTTTTTCTTTCACCTCGTTAGTCGTCCAAAGTTTCGTCAACAAAATCTACGCGTTATTTCAAATACCATATTTGTAAAATAAGTTTCTTGAAGTCCAAGAATTCAAAGAATCGCCTTATTTTTGTTGTGATGACAGATGAATGAACGAATGCCGAATGCGTTCTTGGCTTGTGGATGCAATGCGCCTTAATTCATTTTATTTATATATTTGTATTCGTATCTGAACAATCTATGTAGTCAAAGTAATTAATATATATTCTAAATAATGTCTATATCTATTATTGAATCAAAACTGGATCGACTGGAACTCTGGAACGGCTATGCAACCCTACGACTACAACTACTACGGCGCGCAGGAGAACTAACACCAAAACACGGCGCATTCGCGTTTGAAATACGATAGGAATTAGCATACAGTAAAACAATAGTAGTAAAGTACGTACAGTAAGAATCGCGGAAATAGAAACTCACTACTGAATAACTACTAACTAAACAACAACACAATAATATTTAAGAATGCCGGACACATCATAAAAAGTGCGGAGATTTAATTGATACATAAAAATACTTTACATGGGTCGTTCTCAAAGCTAGGTCACAACTTTTTGTTATTGCAAAAAAAGTTTATACATCGACCAATAATCGTACAAAAAAAATTCTTTTGACAATTTCTGTAAGAAGCTGCTACTAAAACCACAAGAAAACTTGAAATTAAGAAGAAATCAAGGCTATTTGTTATTCTTTGTTGCGGAAAATAAACGACAAAAATATTAAAGAGAAAATAAAATTTTCTTCCATTTTTATTTTAAATATGCAGTTAAATTTCTTTTGCAAAAATAAAAGAACAAGAAATTGACAAAGGAAATGTTTTTGAGCACAGCATTTTGTTACTCTGCTCTAAATCCCAGACATTTAAAATTATCGTGTGCGAAAAAGTGCGAAATTATTATAGCATGCACTCGAAAGAACTTCGATCAGTTTAACTAATCACTGAATTGAGAAGTCTAAATAAGTCTTGAAAGGTTGAATTAAAAATCAAGTTTTCACTATGTTTCTTTTCAAAGGCAAGATGATTCGACAAATAAAGAATGTTCATTTTTACCTCGAATAGAATTGTTCATTTTTACATTAAATATAATAAAATCTAACTAATAATAGAAAAAGTCAGGGAACTATCCTTGAACACCAAAAAGCACATTGTGGATTTAATATCGACTGCATGTTCCTTAATAAAGGAATTCGGATACTAGTATATATTTGATTATTTGTAGCATAATTTCTGAAAACTATAACTTGCTTGATTTTACTTTAAGTACTCATTACATTAATACTTATACCAAAGCTACATGTACTTAAAATAAAAAATTATAGTTACTTGTTAGACATTTTACTCCAATTAACTTAAAATAATTCAAATTTATTTTAATTAATTCATTTTTTGAAACTTTTTGGAAAATAGACAAAATTGAATTATTTAATTACCAAAAACCTACTAGCTTAACTAAAATAGCAATTAGTCTTTAAGAAAAGATTTCACTTGTTAATTGAGAAAAATGAGGGTGTGCGAGGTGTAAAAATGCGAAAGAGCATGCAGGAAACAGAGACAAACAAAAATGTAGGTAAAAGACACTGCACATGCACATAATATGATAACCAGACATAATGCGCACACTGAAACACCAGTAGCAATGACGCCCAAGCTTTTGATGATCACAAGCGAAAAGGCAAAACCCAGCCATCAATCAAAGAAGTAGACTATAGCACGCATCTTGAGTGCATCACACATTTTTTGCAGAGAAGCTCGAAAATTAACATTGTATTCTGTGCACAACCACCAACTGCGACAGGGTCTGCCGGGGGATTTGTGGGCACGCGGTCCCGGATACAAATCGGAGGAGTCGCTGAACATTCTGAAATTACAAGCTAGTACATGTAATTTTGTGTATTAATATATTTAGCCCGCTTTATTTCTATGCTCTCGTCCGCCTCTCGTTAATGCATCCCCAGACTCATGCAATAATCAAACTTATGATCGAACTATGCATGGCTTCCGTCCCTCGCTTTGAATCTCTCACCTCCCCATAGTTCCATCAACCTTACCGTAGTGGCTTCCTATGCAAAAATCATCCCTCCGCATCTTACACAGGCTACTTCAGGCTGTAGACTGTACTACACTATTAATTAGTTGCGCTAAGGAATCTACATGTATTTGCTCGCAGCGCAGCGCGCTGCTCAAAGAAGTTTAGATCTGTCTAGATATTCTAGTAATTTCAGGTTTGTCCATAGACTAGAGCTCATGAGATGAGAATTCCATTAACTAGTACGTTTAATGTGAATGAACTGCGTGTGTGTGTGCTGTGCATACATATGTATAATATACGAGTAGTTTATGGGCCAAATTATTGTGTGGCACAATTCTTGGCATCACTCAGCAGGCACAAGATGCAGTTAAGCAGCGCACGAAAATTCTACAAAAGAAATTGAGCCTGGTTGAGGTGATGCGAGGAGGCAGATCCACACAATCTCAGTGAATACACCAGACTGCACCAGATACGAGTCCAGTCGAATGTGCGCACTAGTCTAAGCAGCACACGCTTGTCCTCCTGACAATGACGGCACCTAGCTTCGTCCAAGCCTTTGTCAGCGTCACTGACAGCGTCAATACTACCATGCAGTGCCACCTGCAGCACCGACAACGGCAATTCCTCCAGTTAGCCCACAACAGTGGCTAAACTGAGGGACAGGGAACCTACCCGCAGAAGACACACACATACACACACAGCACCGGCAGCAGCACTCTGACAGCATAACCTAAAGCTCCATGAGCTCAGTTTTCAAGCATTGAAGAAGCAGAAGCAGTCATCTTGAATCCAGGGATCAGGAAGAGTGTTGCATGTCCGACATGTGCTGTTTCCGTGGCAAAAGGTGATGGAGCAAATTAATCAACACTTACTATCTAGCTCGTATTAAGACTAAAAAACTGAGGCAAGCTGGGATTAAACCAAAGAAAATTTTTTACTATACTTTTTTACCATATACTTTTACTATACTTCTATAGTATAGTAGAGAGGTACTCTATTTAAATGCAGTAAGAAGTGAAACAAATTTATATATTTAATTATTAAATTAAATTAATTCAAGGTAAATAACTAATTTAACCAATTTATTAGGAGTATTTAATATTATAATAAATTGATTTTTATACCTTACACGAAATAAGCTCTACATTCATTTCTTAGCTTGGGGCCCATCTGTATAAGGTCAGTTTCTTCAAAATGCTGATTAATTAATTAAGGCCTGTTGTCTTTACTTAAATTTATAAGGGCATCTTAGAAGTTAAGATTACTATATAATACATGTATAATATTATTACTATATTATAATAATATAGTTGCAATTTTAATGACTATTGAATAAGTCTAAATGCTTCCCCTATTGACTTTAAATATATGGTATCTTTCCCTTCAGAAAAAATTAGCATAGAATGACTTGATGAAAACAAAAAAAAATCATTTCGAGATACACATTTGCTGATCATTCAGGTCAAATTTCAAGGTCCAGTTTTGCACATGTTTCTCTGTAGCTTGGTTACAAGGATTCTAATAAAAATATAATAAATATGTCCAATGAACTAACTGATACATAGCCAAATTGAAGTATTTTCAAAAACAAAAAAAATCATTTGCTCAGTTTACTTTACTCGATATCTGTGTAAAATTTCAGCTCAAAAGGTGCTCCATGGAGAATGCTAGTGTGGTTACAGGATATTTATTTTGTGCTTCAAAGTAGGAGTTTATTGCAATGCATGGTTGCTTTTAATTATTTTTATCAACAATAGTACTCTATTTCATAACAATTTTTACAAAAAGATAATAAGACATGTTTTTCTAATTATCTGCATCAAAATGTATCATTTTAAGCGCACATTCTAGACGTCAGCTGAAAAATACATTTTGTGAAATGAGAAGAGGCTATCCCACCGGAAATGCTAGGCGTACAGTTAAGCGTCTATAAAATCATTTATAGTGCAGTTTATTAAGCTTTAAAAAAAATCTTAAATTAAATTTATATAAGCTTTCATTTTAAATGTAATATAGCAAGTTTTCAACACAACAACAACTTTTTTTAGCTACAGACATCATAGTGTCAAAAATTAGGACATCGGTGAAGTGATTGAATTTGAATTTTTTCATCACCTAATATCGCCTAATACCGCAAGACAACTTAAAACACTTTTGCAACATAAATTTCAACCTAAAAATTATCTTTATTCACAGATGAAAGTGTCCTATTATTTTCAATACGGCAGTAACAATAGTAAATGTTCCGAAAATTGTTAAAATTTTTGCTCCTCCCAGAATTTGAGAACGACCCACATATTGCAAAACTCGTACTTTGTAATCGTAGTAGTAAATAAGTAATGCTAAAATATTGCTTTCTGTTCCTGAAATAATCTTAAAATACACAGATATATTTTGGCCAAACAGGCTTCTTGCCTGAGCCAACTTACTACTTCTACTACTACTACTACTAACTGAAAAACTGGTCATGGGTCAATGGGTCATGCCATGGTCTAGCTAACTTACTTATGCTCGTACTTAACTTGACCACGCACGGTGATGTCATGGCATGCGATAGACAAAGACGATAGGTGCCTATCATTGACATTATGCTGCACTAGCCTGCGCCAGCGCTTTCTCGGAACTTATCATCACATTGGGCCTAATCCTGTTTCTGTTTTAACAATTTTGACAAATTAATTATCTTGAAGTCTTGATTTCTTGCTTTAAAACTCAAACTCAAGAGCTAAATCTTAATTTGAAAATTACTCACCCAAATTCTTAGATCTTGTAAATTAAACCAATAGGCCCCCCTAACTGTACTTCAGTGAATTTTTTCTAGCTTTTTCAACTTCAACCTATATCTATATATTGCAGGTGTCAGCAACCTTTTTCCACTTGAGGGCCAGATGCAGGGTTTATAGGCCTATGTATATCTAGTTTTTATTTGATTGGGTTAATAACAACTATAAATTCTTTATTATGGGAAATGCTAATTACAATGATGACATAAAAATTGAATTTTTGAATTAAATTGAATTAAAAATTGAATAAAAATAATAAATTGTAGGCCTGAGATAGAATGTCATTATAAATACAGAGCCAATATAATAAGCTATTTTTTTAATTCTTTATTTTTTAATTTTTTTAATTTTAAAATTTTATAAAGCCTATATTTAACAATTTCTTTGCATTTTATTGTCTTTTCTTTTTAGCAAGGTAGCTTTATTTTATGCAATTAAAAAACAATTTATAATATGCTAAAGTATATCTGACTACAATTTAAAGAAGTGAATGAAACTTTTTATCTATAGGTAAAAAATAGCATAAAGTATTTTTCTTTAATTCCTTAATATATCTTAGACATATGCTAACTTGTAAGTATTATCTAAAGAGATTTTGTCTATATTAGGCCTTAGACATTTATACCAATGGACAAAAATAATTTTGGCATAAAAACTGTAAAGGTAAAATTAAATAGTCCACATTATAATTGATGTTTCTGAAGTAGTTATTGGCAATCATAGTTAAATATTATAAATTTTCCATTTCAAGGTATGTCTATGTCTAGTTCTTGGCTAAAGAATGCTTAAAAGGACCCAAAAGAAGCCATTTATTAATGAGCAATTTAGTATACTTTTTTGAGTATATATGTAATGACCTTCATTTATTCTGGAAAATTCCATTTACTATAATGATTGAACATTCTAGAAATCATAAATCCAAATGTATGTAACAATCTTTCTAGAAATTTCTTTTTGCTTAATGATATTCTAATTTCAACCATTTACTAATGGTTAATAATTAGTTTATTTTATTTAAATGGCATCAGAAGAAATTGTATACAATTTGTATGCAATTACAATTTGTTATACTGTGAGAAATATTTCTAGACTTTCTGGAAAACCAAATAATATCTATAAATTTAGAGTCTCAACTGTCTTGTATTAAGCAACTCTCTTAGTAAAAGCCAACAAAATCTTTCGTACTGCACCATATGTGCTAAATAGTGTCATAGTAAAAGATTGTTGCTATGATATGGTTAAATACAAAAATGGTTTGCCAGTTACATACACTTTACATATACTATTACTAGCATCAAAATACAATACTTGCATATTGTGCATGCTATCAAGGATCATTCTGAGTTGACCTTTAGAGAGCATAGTGAGCTCAAAAAGATCTTGGCATTCTTTCATCTTACAATGCCCAAAATTGTATCTGTTTCGTCTTACAATGCCCATGTTAAATAAGCAAGAAGGCTTTAAAAATTTATACTTTATGACGGAAGAGTGCAGTGTTTCAGAGGTCTTAAATTGAGTCACACAGTTGATTTGTACTTCTGACTTTATTTCCACGCAAATGTCACGACTCATGCGCTTTAACATTATGTCCACCCTCATTAGCAACTAAAGCTATCGAGCCATTATAATCCATTTCGTTTTATAATGCCTTATGAATAATTACAACGTCTGGGGCATTGCAAAACAAATCGGATATTATAGGCCTGGTGGGCGATTATAAGAATGATCCTGGTGAGCGCTTCGTAGCCATGGCTGAAGAAGCGGTAAGCCAATTTAAGGACCCAAAGTAACCCCCCCTCACTTTCGTCTTACGATGCCCAATGTATAATTCTAACACTTGTGGCATCGTAAAATGAAATGGAATATATAGCTTGACTTTCATTAATGAACAACAATCTGTCAAGTATACAAAATACAAAATATGTGTATAGCCATAAAATGAAAATTATACAGAAACTACACCATCACGCCTACACCATATGCTTTCTATGGGCATCGTAAAACGAACAGGGGCCATCCCATTTAAATGCATAGCAGGCATCGTAAGACAAAAGAATGCACTATAATGGTTTGAATATTCTGTTAAAAGTTTTCCAAACTGGCACAGTGGATCCTTATTTCTCTGAATTGTATTACTGATTATTGAATGTAGTCAGCTAGCAACCAGATTCATCTTTATGCATTTTGTTTTGACTTGCTTAAAGTTCTTTGCTTTTAGCAGACACTTGTCCACTTTAATAAGATTGTCAAGAAAGACCTACTTGCTATTTTTTAGAATTTTAGTGGTTATTGTTAAGCTATAGTTTAGCTATCATTTTATTGGTTTGCTGATAAAAATTCCAGCAACACAGCATTGTGTTTATCACCTGCTTTATAGATATAGACAATTCGATAGATAGGTGAGTCAGCAGATATCTTTTAAAAACTATTGTTTCAAAAGTTTTATACCTTGGGTGCAGACAGTGCATAACCTGTTTTATTTATAGTGAAGCATTGTAGGAAACATATTATATATATACATGTTATGTATGTATATAATATCTCTTGTCAAAAATGATTTGAACATATTGTGTGCTTCTCTAGTTTAGTTTGAAGAAAGTGCCTCCATTGGGTGGCCAATGGTTCTAAGAATGTCTGCATTTTAAGTGCATCTTTCAAAATGCTAGACCAAAAGTAGCAATATATAATTTAAATGTTACACAAGTGCTTTTATTCACTATGCAAGGCTTCATAAGAAACAGATGTGTGACAATATTTGATAGTGCAGTCTTAAATTGTCACTTATAAGTAAGGCTATTGCTGCCTATACAGCTATCTAGGCTATCACTGCCAGCCTCAAAGACTTCTTTGTGGCTATATATATATATATATATATATATATATATATATATATATATATATATAGCTCCCAGATTCATTCTTAGAGGCATTGAGATACAATTAGATGCATTTTTTTGCATGTTAGGTCTACTTGGTCTTAATGCATAACATATATAATAACAATAGCTAGAACTGCTTTGCCAATTGTGTATATGACATACAACTACAAACTACAAGCATGCTCCAGTACTTGATCCTTGAGCATTAAGCATCTCAATGATTTGCTTAGCAATTAGAGCATCATTTTAGCAGCATCATTAAGCTAAGTAACAATTTTCAAAAGTCCACTAAAATTCAACAATGAGTAATATTGCAGAAATATAAGCTTTTCAAAAACTCTATAAACTCTAAAAAACTGCCGTTTCTACCATTAAAGATAAAAAAGTTTTGTAACATCTACTATTTTTACTTTAACTAGTTTTCTTAAGTTATGTGTCTTTTTTGAGGCCAGTAAGATTTATCAAATGGAATAAAAATGCTAAAAATACTTTAAAAAAACTTATTAGAGTCTTTTATATTTAAAAGTTGCCTTGTAATCATATAAATAAAAAGACTATCATGTAAAAATCAATATTTGGGTATTCCAATTTAGGATCCTAAATGATTATTTATTCTGTAAAAATTTTTATTCCAAAAATCTTACTTTTTGTAACTTAAATGAGATTATTTTTTTAAATCAAGACAATTCAAAATGATTAGGCCTAATTTGATTAGATTTTTTGCATGTTGTCTTGGCTTAAGTACTTATTAGTATATCATTCATAGAATCTAATAAAACCAGAAATAATCTAGAATTATATAGAAATCAGTTTCTTAATTTAATTATTTTAAATCATTAAATAAGTAGTTATAAATTGACTAATCATAGCACTGATTTGTTAAGAAAGGGTCTTGTTAAACCCATATTTTCAGCCTTGATCTGCTGCATATATGCTTATCTGCTACACCTCAATGTGGCAATCATGCCACCTAACAGTCGGTGCATTGGAGACAGAAAATCATTTAAACGCATTGTATGGCAGTATTTTTGGCAAACTCATCAATATTGTCGACTAGCAGTCCTGCTGCCATTGATTAGTGCATTTGTGCTTGGACTAACATTCGGTATTTGGATTTGTCAGTTGGATTCTAGGGCCGCCTCCAATGGGAATATCTTACCAACTATCTATGTTGTGACAGCTACTTACAAGTAAGGTTATAACACAGTTGGACTTTAGCCTAAACACAATAATAGCAACAATGTAAATTTACCCCAAGTACAAATTTCATCACATGACTGCTTTTGCACATTTATTATCCGTTCGAGCAATGCATCGATTGCACTCTCAGCAACATGTTATAGTTTCCACCCGAAATCAGATTATAAGGACTGAGAATTGAGACTGGTAGCTTTAATACAACGCTAGCCGTTACTTCTCACTCTCTCCTCACCAGCCTATGCTAGGGCCTCCTTGTGACGCAAATTGCATCATCCCTATTTGAGACGAGAACTACGGGCGTGGCTTTGATTGGTTAAATTAGTGTTAGTGGGGGCCTATATATCCGAAATTTCATATCTCTGACACTTCAGTTCAGCAGAATCTCACAGTTCTGACACCATATCTTCGAGACATCATTTCTCCGTTAGGGTTAAGTTGGTTGGAGACATGAATTGTCGGAGATATGAAGTGTCGGAGATATGAAGTGTCGGAGATATGAAGTGTCGGAGATATGAAACTGTTGGAGACATGAAGTGTCGGAGATATGAAACTGTTGGAGACATGAAGTGTCGGAGATAGGAAAGTGTCGGAGATAGGAAAGTGTCGGAGATAGGAAAGTGTCGGAGATAGGAAAGTGTCGGAGATATGAAAGTGTCGGAGATATGAAAGTGTCGGAGATAGGAAAGTGTCGGAGATATGAAGTGTTGGAGACATGAAGTGTCGGAGATATGAAAGTGATGGAGACATGAAGTGTTGGAGATATGAAGTGTCGGAGACATGAAGTGTCGGGAGTTATGAAGTGTCGGAGTTATGAAGTGTCGGAGACATGAAGTGTCGGAGATATGAAAACAAGCTGCTTTTCGGAGTTATGAAACCCCCGTTTCGGGGTGGAAACTTTAACACGTTGCCAAGTGTACACTGGTAAAAAAATTTAAGCGTTTCCCTACGGACTTCTGCCTTAGTTACGCAACAATGTCTCAACCTTAACTCTAGGCGACCTGAGCAGCGAGCTGAACTCACTAGACTCTGCAACACCCTCGCCAGAGTGCCTGCAATTCACTGGCTAGTTGTAGAAGACGCCGATTCTCCATCGTCTCTGGTTGCCGACACCATTGGGAACTGCGGTGTGCTTTCTTATACTCATCTATACGTGGCCACACCAGAGGATGAGAAGCTCAAGTCAACTGAGCCCTATTGGTGGCGGCCGAAGGGTGTCAGACAGCGCAATTTGGCTTTCGAATGGTTACGCAACGATCCGTCTAGAACTGGCGTTATGTACATAGCTGACGATGACAATACCTATGATGTGCGATTGTTTGACGAGATTAGGGCTACTCGGCGAGTATCGGTATGGCCTGTAGCCTTTGCTGGCGGCCTGCTGTACGAGGGAATTCGCTGTGCTCATGGTCGAGTACTAGTAAGCCGGCGTTGGTTTATTGCGTTATTAAAAGTACATTCTGTTCTTTAAGGCATCGTTTTTCATATTATTTAGCTACAAAATAGCTAGCTCTTACTCTACCAGAATAGTCATTAGGCTACCAGAATAGTCATTAGGCTACCAGAATAGTCATTAGGCTCCCAGAATAGTCATTAGGCAACCAGAATAGTCATTAGGCTACCAGAATAGTCATTAGGCTACCAGAATAGTCATTAGGCTCCCAGAATAGTCATTAGGCAACCAGAATAGTCATTAGGCTCCCAGAATAGTCATTAGACTACCAGAATAGTCATTAGACTACCAGAATAGTCATTAGACTACCAGAATAGTCATCAGGCTACCAGAATAGTCATCAGGCTACCAGAATAGTCATTAGGCTACAAGAATAGTCATTAGGCTACAAGAATAGTCATTAGGCTACAAGAATAGTCATTAGGCTACCAGAATAGTCATTAGGCTACCAGAATAGTCATTAGGCTACCAGAATAGTCATTAGGCTACAAGAATAGTCATTAGGCTACCAGAATAGTCATTAGGCTACCACACTCTCACAGCTATTAGGCTACCACACTCTCACAGCCATTAGGCTACCACACTCTCACAGCCATTAGGCTACCACACTCTCACAGCTATTAGGCTACCACACTCTCACAGCCATTAGGCTACCACACTCTCACAGCCATTAGGCTACCACACTCTCACAGCCATTAGGCTACCACACTCTCACAGCCATTAGGCTACCACACTCTCACAGCCATTAGGCTACCACACTCTCACAGCCATTAGGCTACCACACTCTCACAGCCATTAGGCTACCACACTCTCACAGCCATTAGGCTACCACACTCTCACAGCCATTAGGCTACCACACTCTCACAGCTATTAGGCTACCACACTCTCACAGCCATTAGGCTACCACACTCTCACAGCTATTAGGCTACCACACTCTCACAGCTATTAGGCTACCACACTCTCACAGCCATTAGGCTACCACACTCTCACAGCCATTAGGCTACCACACTCTCACAGCTATTAGGCTACCACACTCTCACAGCCATTAGGCTACCACACTCTCACAGCTATTAGGCTACCACACTCTAACAGCTATTAGGTTATCACACTTCCACAGCCATTAGGCTACCACACTCTCACAGCCATTAGGCTAGCACACTCCCACAGCCATTAGGCTACCACACTTCCACAGCCATGACGTACTCACAAATGCATTTAAAAAGTACACAAAGAACTGGCATTAAAAACTCCACAACCTCAAAAACAGGGTTGGATTGTCGCGTTCAAGCCGCACCGCCAGTTTCCCCTGGACATGGCCGGCTTCGCCATCAATTTGCAGCTGCTGCATGAGCGACCGGCAGCCAAACTGGCCTACAAGGTTGAAAGAGGATTTCAGGTATCGGATTTGCTCGCATTAGCTAGCTCTAGTCATTTGAGTATCCATTTGAAATTGTATAATTGGATATCTGCTGATTTGGGATATCTACTGATTTGGGATATCTGCTGATTTGGGATATCTACTGATTTGGGATATCTGCTGATTTGGGATATCTACTGATTTGGGATATCTGCTGATTTGGGATATCTACTGATTTGGGATATCTACTAATTAGGGATATCTGCTGATTTGGGAAATCTACTGGTTTGGGATATCTACTGGTTTGGGATATCTGCTGATTTGGGAAATCTACTGGTTTGGGATATCTACTGGTTTGGGATATCTGCTGATTTGGGAAATCTACTGGTTTGGGAAATCTACTGGTTTGGGATATCTACTGGTTTGGGATATCTGCTGATTTGGGAAATCTACTGGTTTGGGATATCTACTGGTTTGGGATATCTGCTGATTTGGGAAATCTACTGGTTTGGGAAATCTACTGGTTTGGGATATCTACTGGTTTGGGATATCTGCTGATTTGGGATATCTACCATGCGCAGATTCTTAATAGTATGTAATTAAAATAATTACGCCGTTTCAACGCATCAACAGGAGAGCCTGCTGTTAACCAGCCTGGGCGTCCGTCAGTCTGACCTGGAAGCTCGGGCCAACGATTGCAGCAGAATTCTTGTCTGGCACACCAGAACAGCGCCACCAAAGCTTAATAATGTTGCCCTGCTGGCTGAACGGGGGCTGACACTGCCGCCAGTGATTGGCCATGTGTGATTGATTAGGGGATGTCTGTCTATTAGAGAATTGTCGATTAGGGGATGTCTGTCTATTAGAGAATCGTCGATTAGGGGATGTCTGTCTATTAGAGAATCGTCGATTATGGGATGTCTGTCTATTAGAGAATTGTCGATTATGGGATGTCTGTCTATTAGAGAATCGTCGATTAGGGGATGTCTGTCTATTAGAGAATTGTCGATTATGGGATGTCTGTCTATTAGAGAATCGTCGATTATGGGATGTCTGTCTATTAGAGAATCGTCGATTATGGGATGTCTGTCTATTAGAGAATCGTCGATTATGGGATGTCTGTCTATTAGAGAATTGTCGATTAGGGGATGTCTGTCTATTAGAGGATTACTGATTAGGGGATGTCTGTCTATTAGAGAATCGTCGATTAGGGGATGTCTGTCTATTAGAGAATCGTCGATTAGGGGATGTCTGTCTATTAGAGAATCGTCGATTAGGGGATGTCTGTCTATTAGAGAATCGTCGATTAGGGGATGTCTGTCTATTAGAGAATCGTCGATTATGGGATGTCTGTCTATTAGAGAATTGTCGATTAGGGGATGTCCGTCTATTAGAGGATTTCTGATTAGGGGATATCTGTCTATTAGAGGATTACTGATTAGGGAATGTCTGCTGATTACGGGAAATCCACTATTACTTTTGACGTTAAGTGCCCTTTAAAAAGTTCAAATTAATCTCGTTGCTTCTCCCTCGTATTTGACTTTGCACGTAGCTTTGCGAATTTTCATAAACGCTTAACTACTTTTCAGTAGCATAGTTCCGCTTTTTTAACTATCTGTTAGACTATTTTGCAAGAATATAATTTATATAATCGCACGGTTCTGTATGCAATCGTTCACTTCCTTTGTTTATGAAATCAGACGCATGTGCATTTTAAGCTTAAAGCATATATATACCCATGTATGCTATTCTATAGCTATTTATGATTTCTCCTTTGCCTTTTTTACATACATCTCGCAGCTTCCAAACACCAAGTTTGCACCCGTGCTCTGCTGCTTAGTAAACGAAAATAAATTCTTAATGCGCGTATCCATACACGATAGATTTGTTTGGTGATTGTGCTTGTTTTTTACAAAATTATTTATAACTACTGATTTTAGAGATAACTACTGATTTTAGGGATTTTAGGGACATCTACTGGTTTTAGGGATATCTACTGATTTTAGGGATTTTAGGGACATCTACTGATTTTAGGGATATCTACTGATTTTAGGGATATCTACTGATTTTAGGGATATCTGCTGATTTTAGGGATATCTGCTGATTTTAGGGATATCTACTGATTTTAGGGATATCTACTGATTTTAGAGATATCTACTGATTTTAGGGATATCTACTGATTTTAGGGATATCTACTGATTTTAGGGATATCTACTGATTTTAGGGATATCTGCTGATTTTAGGGATATCTACTGATTTTAGGGATATCTACTGATTTTAGAGATATCTACTGATTTTAGGGATATCTACTGATTTTAGGGATATCTACTGATTTTAGGGATATCTACTGGTGTTAGGGATATCTATTGGTGTTAGTGATATCTACTGAATTTAGGGACATCTACTGATTTTAGGGATATCTACTGATTTTAGGGATATCTACTGATTTTAGGGATTTTAGGGACATCTACTGATTTTAGGGATATCTACTGATTTTAGAGATATCTACTAATTTTAGGGATATCTACTGATTTTAGGGATATCTGCTGATTTTAGGGATATCTGCTGGTGTTAGGGATATCTACTGATCTATCAAAAAGGCATTTAACATTTAAAACATTAGGATATAAACTTCATGCCATACAAAGCTACTTGGCCGTGATGGAAGTGACAGTGCCATCAAGTGCCTATTGCGGCTTCTATAAGAAGCCAAGCGGGCCCGGGACAAACCAGCAGAGTGTGTCCGATCTCATGCTTCAGCAGCAGGGTCAGCAGATTTCTGCTAAACGGCAGTACCGCGGCGGGCCGCCGCCACCCCACATGCTGCAGCCGTATCGACAGCAACAGCCGCAGTTTAAACGAAAACTTAACAACGGTCTGGGTAGGAACAATAGTAGCGTTGTTGTTGCACCGCAGCGGCCGCCTGTGCAGCAGTTTCACTGCGAATTGTGCGACGCGAAATGCACTGGCGAGGCGATGTTTAAATTGCACAGAGAGGGTTCCAAGTACGTTTGAATTTTGTCTGCCAGTATGCCCGTCAGTATGCGGGTCTTAAAGTTTAAAAGTACAAAGTACCATTGACGCCGCTCTTCCATTGGTCCTTCAATTGGTCATGCCAGATTCCTTCAGTCACTTCAGTTGGTCCTGCTAGATTCCTTCATGTACTTCAGTTGGTGCTGCTTGATTCCTTCATGTACTTCAGTTAGTCCTGCTAGATTCCTTCATGTACTTCAGTTGGTCCTGCTAGATTCCTTCATGTACTTCAGTTGGTCCTGCTAGATTCCTTCATGTACTTCAGTTGGTCCTGCTACATTTTTCAGCCCCTGATGTGTTCCTTATTACCCGACTTTCGATAATCAAGGAACAATCACTTCTAGCTCAACAGCTAGGCAACCCAGTAAGTCAAACGAAGGTATTCAATTACCTTTAATCCGGATTTGAATTTCTTGAGTAGTTCTCGCTAGGAACTTGTCAGTAGATCTCGTAGATCAGGCGCCTTGATTCTTCAGTTGC
This sequence comes from Macrostomum lignano, assembly GCA_002269645.1. NCBI lineage: Eukaryota > Metazoa > Platyhelminthes > Macrostomidae > Macrostomum > Macrostomum lignano. The sequence goes on along the minus strand of NIVC01001310.1, from coordinate 128,918 downwards.
TCTGGTCCTGGTTCCTCTTGTACTTCCGATAAGTTCTTCCGGCCGGTATCTTCCGTCAGGACCAATCAGAGGCCTCGTAGCAACAATGGGTACCCTGCGCCAAACTGCGGTCTAAATTAAGCCTCCTTCTTCTAGCAGTGCCTCTATGCACTCTAGGTATAGCTCCGGAAACCACTGATAGTCCTCTAAGATCTATCAGGGGCAGTCCTTCTGGAGACTGCAACCAATGGAGTCTAAACAGACTCAAGAGTCTCAACAGACTCAATTAGACTCAAGTCTCAATAGACTTGAGCGAGACGTCTCTAACACAACGGGCGCAAATAAGGAAGGCTTACCGCAACAACTCGACCGAGTCTCGATTGACTTGGTAGATCAGGAAGTCCTCCTAAGGCTTCCTCTTCGGAGCGCTCCTCTTCCGTGGGGAGAATGGCTCCGGTACCGCTTCAGATCGCTTGTATTTATAGACAAGTTTTTGATCCAAAATAGTATCATGACAATTCACGTGTTGCGCTAAAAGGGGAAAATGGCTCATGGCGTATTATTCTGGTAACATCTTTTTCTGGTAGCGTGATTCATTCAAAGCTTAGGCGCACATGCGTGTACTTACTTACTTATAGTAGTATTATACGATTATCTTCTTTTTTCCTTTTTTAACGGGAGGTAGAACACTCTACAAAATCTCCCTTTTTTACGAAAAAACTCGTCCCGAGTTTTAACAATGAAATAATAAAATTCTGCGGTGATCAGGTAATATAGGAAATAAACAATTGATTTTGTGCGCGTCTAGAGAAGCGAGGGTTTGGTCAAAACTCTAAAAACTTTTCAGTACATATAGCGGTCAAAACTCGAATATCGCGTAGACATCGAGTGGCATCAGGTTTGATACGACACCACTTTCGAAACGTGCAGTCTCGCGGCATACTATTACATAAGGGGCATCCTATAATGCCCCTACTAGCGGTTTGCTTCAAACAGTGCATGCAAATAAAATGTTGGTGGTTACAATATTGAAACGTGCGCCAAGAATAACAATAGGCACATTGTCGCAAACTATCTCTACAGAGGGGACAACTCTGCCAGGGCTGAATATAGTGTGAATCACTTAAACATTGTCCGCAAACTTTATGTCCATTGATGCAAATAGTCGGTGGCTTGACAGCCAAGTCATCAGTTAAACATATCGGGCAGTCATATAGCTGCTGAGGCTGGGGCGCCTGTTTTGACAGTGCGTTGCCCATAATTGTCGTCAATTTGTCGCTGTCTTTGTGTCGCTCGGATTAGTCGCCTTTTACGACAAGCTTGCGAAGCTGTAGTGCTATTCTTTATCCCGGTCACTACACGGGGTTGTTCTCTAAACTCTAGCGTGGTCGTAGGTTGTAGCCATGTGGCTGGCTCACATCTGTCGTTTGAGTCTCCTCGTGCTTCGTCGCGATGTGGCGGTTCGTTGAACGCGTGCGATCAGCGTTGTCTAATGTCGGTAGAAACGTCGCTGTGTCAGTGTTGATCTTCTTTAGTCGATGAATGTGTACGTAGAACTGGTGCTGATGTGGATCTTGTACATTAGCCAGGCGTGCCGTTGTTGGTGACGTTAGTTGGACCACTCGATAGGGTCCTTTGTACTTCTGTGCATGTTTATGCGTCTGCTGTGGCGGGTAGTGTAGGTAGACGATGTCGCCGGCCGTCAGGGTTGTCGATCTCGCGTCGTTGCCGGTGGTCAGAGCCACCTGGTTGTCAATGTTGTGCTTGGCGATCTTCCATGCGAGGTGTAGTTGCGTGACGAATTTCTGAATGGAAGTCGGTACTTCCACGTACTGCGATGGTAGCAATTGCTGTGCGAGCAGATTCGGCGGTTGGAAGTCTCGTCCAAACATTAGGAAGAATGGCGTATTGTCCGTTGATCGATGAATAGCGCTGTTGTAGGCCATTGTTACAGATTGCAGGTAGATGATCCAGTCTTCCGGCTGTTGGTGCGCGAAATGTGTAATCATCTCGTGCAGGTTGCGGTGAAACCGTTCAACCATGTTTGCCTTCGGATTGTAGGTCGATGTGTAGATCTGCGTAATGTTGAGAATCCTTACGACTTGCTGAAACAGTTGCGATGTAAACTGCGATCCGTTGTCCGATGTGAGGTTCTTCGGCGTGCCGTACTTGCAAATGATTTCGTTGAAGAAACTCATTGCCACTGTCTGAGCTGTGATGTCCGGTATCGGTATGGCGATAGCAAACTTCGAGAAGATATCCAAGGCGGTTAGAATGTAGGTGTAGGCGATGCCCTGGAGACAGCTCGGTGGTAGCGGTCCGGTGATGTCGATGCTTAGACAGTCCATTGTAGTCGACTTCGGAATGGACTGTAGCTGCGGTTTCTGTCGTCGTCCTGTCTTTGATGCAGCACATGAATGGCAGTTGTTGCAATACTGCTTGATGTCGCCGTACATAGTTGGCCAAAAGTAGTATTGTTCCACTCTCGCGATGGTCTTTGCTGCCGACAGGTGTCCAGCGAGTGGGTTGTCGTGTAGCTCGTTGAGAATTGCTTGCCGAAACGAATATGGTATGTAGATCTTGGGTTTATTGTCGCTCATCCAGTAGAGCCGTGACTTATTGATTGTTAGGTGTTGTCGTTGCTTGCGTAGGAATTTTCGTTCCATGGGACTGAGTTTGATGTTCTTGTCGTCGTCTTTAACCGCTTGGTAGAAGTTGTCGCGCTCGGTTTCATCCACCAACTCCTTGATGTTAGGGATTGGATGAATGGCGTTGACTTCATAGGCTCTTGACAGGGCGTCCGCGGCTTTGTTGGTAATTCCTGGTTTGTAGACGAGTTTGTAGTTGTAATCCTGGATCTTGAGTGTCATTCTGATGAGTCGGTTGTTGGTCTGTCCTTTTGTAGTTACGACGTAGGTCAATGGTGCATGATCCGTGCGTACTATCGTCTGTATTGGAGAACCATAGATGTAGTAATGAAACTGTCGCAGGGCGAACAAGACTCCTAGTAGCTCTCGTTCCGTAGCTGACCACTTTGTTTCATTTGGTTTGAGTGCTCGACTGACGTAGCAATAGGTCGTTCCTTCTTGTCCTCGGTTTCCTGTAGTAGGACTGCTCCGAGTCCCGTTCCTGAGGCGTCTGTCTCGATGATGAAGGGCTTGTCGAAGTCCGGATGCTGTAGCAGTGCGTCTGATGTCAGCTGTCGTTTGATTTCGTCGAAACTTTCCTGTTGTCTCTGTGTCCAGTTGTCTTGCTTCCATTTGTCGAACTTGAGCAGGTCGTACAGTGGCTTTGCTGTCTTTGCGAAGTTAGGTAAGAACTTCCTGAAGTATTGCGCAAGTCCAAGGAATGATTGGACCTTCGTTATACTGGTTGGCGTAGGAAACTTCTTCACCTTTTCCACGTTGTCTGGGTCCGGTGAGATTCCTTTGGCTGTCACCTGATGTCCCAGGTAACGCACGTTGTCTCGGAAGAATTTGCATTTAGTTGGTTGTAGCTTCAGACCTTGGCGTTGAATGAGCGCTAGGGCCTTCTCCGTAGCTTCGTAGAGTCGCTCGAAATCCTCTCCGTAGGCTAAAATGTCGTCGACATAGTGCAGCAGGTTCGTGCATCCTGCTAGCATGTATGCTGTTAGTCGACTCATCGTTGCTGGGCTGTTGCTAAGTCCCATCGGCGATCGATTGTACTCGTATACTTGTCCATTGTAGGTTTTGAAAGCCGTGTACTGTCGTGACTCTTTCTCGATTTCAATTTGCCAAAATCCATGACGTAGGTCGAACACCGTGAACAATTTTGCCGTGTTGAGCTTTGCTAGTAGTTCGGAGATCTTCGGTAGGCTTTGCTGATCCGTCGGTATGTACTTGTTCAACAGTCTGAAGTCGCATACGAGTCGTCTTTCGTTTGTCTCCTTCTTCTGTACCAGTAGGCACGGTGAGGAGTAAGCCGAAATAGCTTTGCTGATGATGCCGTGCTTTAGCATTTTATCGATGATTTCGTCAAAGTGTTGTTGCAGATGCTTGGCGATCGGGTACGGCTTGCACTGAATTGGTTCCGTGTGCGGCAGAAGTTTGATTTCCTGTTTGATGTCCTTGGCTCGTCCGATGTCGTAATCATGATGGCAGAAGGCTTCGTTGTACTTCCACAACAGCTGTCGAACTTTCCTCTTTTGCTGTTCCGTAATCGGGCTGTCATCCAAATTGATCTTCTTTTGAAATTCTTCCTCTGTTAGTCGTGGAGTCGCTTGTTCAATCAGCATAACCGATGCTTGGGTGTTGAGATGACCGATGCACATTCCTTGTCGTAGATGAACCGTTTCTGTGTTCGGGTTGAAGATTTGTACTGGCAGTTGCTTATCCTTTGCAACCAGCACTAGTGCCGTAGGCATCATGATTTGATGTTTTGCCGTGACTCTCCTGTGTGGATCAAATATCATTGCTTCATCTGCCGCGCTGGTCGTTTTCGCTCTGACCCAGCATGCGCTTTCAGGCTGGATAATGACATCTTGCTGCAGAGTTACTTTCGGTAGTACTCGAATCTGGTTGATCAGCGGTTGCTCCACCGTGTCGATCCTAAACGTTTGCTTGTTGAAGTCGAAGGTCAATGGTAGTTGAAGCTGCTTGAACGTGTCGATTCCAACGATGACGTCTTGGTTTGGTAGTCTGTCGATGATGTACGTCGGGACCGTCAGCTGTTTATTAGCAATTTTCAAGTCGATATCTGCTTTTCCTAGGATGTTGAGTGAATGTCCTCCTGCTCCTGCAACTGCGATTGCTGCTGGTCGTACCGCGAGTCGTAGCTTGTTGCATAATTGTTGCGAGATGACTGTGATCGAGCTGCCTGAATCCAGTAGTGCTCGACATGGCAAGTTGTTGACAATGACCTGAGCCATTGCTTTGCCAATCTCGGCGTGTAGCGTACAGACGTAGTTTTCCGGCCATTTTGGCTCGTGCTGTTCTGCTTGATAGTTGGGTGGTTGTATCCTTGGTGCCGTTGGTGTTGTCGGAATCGATGGATATAGCCGCGTTGCTAGTGTCGGTTGCCCTTGAACCTCACAATGTGCAGTTTCTGTTAGTTCTAAACTGTTGTCGCTTTCCGTTGTCGTTCTTTGCATTATGGCATTCACTGTCTTCTTAGCTCTTGGACAAGTTTGACTGAAGCACCGTACGATCGATGAAATGATGAAGATTGCCGTGACAATCCACACAATGCAAGCACCGTAGAAGATGAATCCTTGATAGAGACTGCCTCTTCCATTGAGCAGCTCCCAGAAGCTATTTGTCCAAAATGATTTGATGGCGCTGTCCATTGAAACAAGGACGGGAAATCTTCCTGTCCCGGTTCCTTTGTCCTTTCTTGTGAACAGCTGGTGAATCATCTTGCGTTGGGTGATGAACGCTTGCAAGAAGTCGTTGATCGTCCATCCTGGTGTTATCTCGTCAAGTTGGATATCGGCGAATGGCGTATACTTCGTTCTGTTGAATCGGATTTTCAAATCCTCCATGTCGTAGTTTTCGTCGACGATTACTTCCGGTTCTGTGACGTTTGCTGTCGTTCCAGTTGTTTTGATGACGTGTAGTGCATTGTCCAGTTGATAGTAGTTTACTGCCGTGGTGCAAGGTCTCGGTATTGCGGTGCCAACGATGATGTTGTGTACCGTGTCCAAGAATCCCTGAATTCGTTTTCCTTCGTAGAACGCTTCAATCCTTGGCTTATCGTAGCAGGTTGTTGACGTGTTTGACGGCAAGATGTTAAAGTGCTGTATCGGCGTGCACTTGTATATCAACAGATGCTCGTATATTGGAACTGCCAAAACGTTCGTCATTCCGGTGATTTTACGAAAAGTCATCGTAGGGTTGACATAGTAGTTTTGTCTGGCATAATTTAAGTTGATTGCGTGCATTTTGCAAGTTAGCTGGACCAGTGTTCGATGCAAGTGGTTTAACTGGTTGTGTAGATTGTGATCCAAAGCCGTTATCTTTGCTGACAACAGCCGGTTTGACACCAGTTTGGGACGTTCGATGTCACGTCGTCTTCTATTCTGTTTTTCTTGTTGCTGATACGTTCCATTGATGATTGCCAAGAAGGTTTGTTTGTCTTCATCCTTTACGTAGACTGGTATCTCTTGTTCCGAGATGAATAGTGTCTTGTCTGTATCCTTGCATTTCAGTTTTTGCTCGACTGGTTTCTTTTGAAACGTCAGTGCCAAGTCTCCTGACTTTGCCAAAAACGTATTTGACAGTAGTCCTCCTTCAACTGTGTGATACTTTTGAAGCTTGCAGTCAATTTCCGGCTCAACTTCCCACGCGAAGAAGTATTGTCGTGATTTGTACGGTTCCTCATAGTGTGATTGTGCTCTGTGCTCAATCTGCCATCGATAGTCTTGATGATATGTTGGACTCAGTGGTAGACTGTGTAGTTCTTCCTTCCGTAGAATCGGCGTTGGACACCATCCTTCACTGTATCGACATTCGCTTAGTTGCAGCTGTAACGATTCCATTTTCTCGTACGGATTGTAGTAGAATGGAATATTTCTGATCAAGTAGCTGTTGCGTGCCATATATTCTTTCCATTTTCCGAAGAAGTGAATATATCGACCGTTGGCTGAATTCTTTGTTCTGAACAGCTGTGCGTTGCCGACCTTCTCATCTGGTTCCAGTTCACCATCCTTTGAAAATAGTGTTTGATTCCATTGTAGGCATTCCGCGTGCGACACATGTAGCTCATGTTGTTTAAATCGGATCCGGTTCCATTGTCCGCGCCAAACTTTTTCCACCAGGTGCTTGTCTCTGAAGCATACTATCCCGTGTTGTCGATGCTTCTTGATGTTAGCCTTGTAGAGATCGAGTGTAATCTTCTTTGGTTTTGTCTGGTTTGTCTTGAAGTAACTGCATTTGATGTCGGTTGGTATCTTGTAGATCATCGGTTGGATATGCGCATCCGTTGGACAAATCATTGGCTTTTCCGTTGCCGTTGCTTTGGCGACTACTGCTATCAGTAGTATCACGATGATCCAGAATAGCCAGTTTTTCCACTTCTTGGATTTTGCCGTTGTCCTTGCTGGCATTGGCTGCGATCGCCATTCGTTATCTTCCATGTCCGCATCATATTCTTTCGGTTGTTCCATTGGCTGATCCAGGCGGAAGGCTTCTGATTCGCTTTGCTTTTTGGTTATTTCATTATCTTCGTCTGCGGCTTCTTCCGATGTTTCCGTTGTTTCACTCCATTGCGTTTGGTATCTTTTCTCTGTCTTGTAGTCGACCGTTTGAATATAGGCTTCACCATTTCGTTTGTATCGGATCTCGTAGCATTCGTCGCTGTCGGAACTCGGCTTTTCTTTCACCTGTTCTTTTTCCATTTCTTCATCTTTCCATTGTATTTCGTAGCCTTGATCGCTGTCGGAACTTAGATTCTCCGCTCTCGGTTCTTCCTGCATTCCTCTTTCGGCTTGGTAGTCGTTCGTGTCATCACGCACCTCGCAGTCGTGGTCGTTGCCGTAACTTCTACATTCTTCTTCTTCTTTCATTTCTTTGTCTTTCATGCTCGTTTTGTCGTCATCCACTGTTGTCGATTCATAGTTGTTTTCTTCGCCGGTTTTCATCTTTTCTTCGTTGCCGATGTCGCTCTCCGCCTCCTCCCTTGTCTTGTGATTTACTTTCTTCCTGTTTTCTCTGCTGTCTCCGGTGGTCTCTTTTAATTTGATCATTTCGGTTTCATTCGTCTCTTCTGTGTTGTCAGTGTTGTCCTCGTGCGTCGTCTTCTTTTCGATCAAGCTGATGTCAAGTTCCGGGACTGTGAAGTCCATTTCCAAGTCGTCAATTGTGAACACTTGCTGTTCTTGCTGTTCATTTTCCGGTGTGTACGTGATGGCATTCGCGTATCGTGGCATTGCTTGCGTCGGCTGTCTTTGTGTGTATCTGACGTTGCGTGGCCTGTAGCCATTACTTCTGAAGCGGCCTTCGTTTCCGAAGCGGCCATCATTTCCGGAGCGGTCATTATTTCCGAAGCGTCTATCATTTCCGAAGCGTCTCATTCCTTGTTGTTGGCGATTTTGATAGTGCTGCCATGGTTTCTGCGGCTTCTGATTGTTGAATATCTGTCGCGGCTTGTCGTATCTTGTTGACCAATGAGGACAATTAATCTGATAATGTCCTTCTTGTCCGCAGTAGTAACATCTGGCTGAGGCTTGTTCATTTCGTCTTTTTTGTTCGGCGATAGCAGCTGTCTGGTGCTGCATTAACTTGTTTAGTTGCTGCGTCAGTTTCTGCACTTCATTGTTGCCTGTCGTCATTAATGGGGCACTGGCTTCCCATTGCATTCCGCAACGCAAAAGGTCTTCTTCGGTTTCGATATTTTCACGCAAAAGTCTATCCCGAAGTGACGGCTGTGCGTTGTTTATTACGTGCAGGATGAGGTTTTGTTCACGATCCATCAATCGTTGTCTTTCTCTGGCGGCCAATTCTGCCGCTCCCAGTGGTGGTTGGTCCGCAGCTTGCAGCGGTGGCTGATGCAGTGCCTTAATTATCTGGCGGATATCGTCCACAAAGGCGAGGAAGGATTCTGTTGCTTGCATCCTTCTGTTATGCAACTTGTGCAGCAGCACTGATCTGTTTGTGCCGCAACGGTTGAAATGCGCGCGCAGTTGAATGATTAGTGCTGGATAATTTTGCTGTGTTGCCGCATCCAGCTTGCCGTAAATTTCTCGCGCAGTACCTTGGAGAAGAGGTGGCAGCAGCTGTGCCTTCTCTGGATTTTGTAGGTTGTATTCCCTACATACCAGGTCAAAATGGTCGACAAATGTGTTAAAATCTTTCTCCATCGAGAAAGTACCGACCGTTTCTTTGATGTCTCTGTGTACCGTTGGATTGCGCCGCGCCATGTTGTTGATAGGGTAGAACGGTAGTTCAAGATCTGGATCGATTTGTAACGGATCGTCCAGTGTGGTGTTTGCCTCGGAATAAACCTCGACTGTAACGAATTGCCTTGTGGTGTCGATTTGTTATTCGCTGGCCTCGGATGCGGTGTGGCTTGCTGCCACTGGTTGTCCTCAAATGAACTTGTTCTGTTCGCTTGCTGATTTCGCACTTATGCGGCGTCCCGCAAAGTGTATCTTCAAGTTGAAGTGGACTTGTCTTCTTGCTTTGCAAAGTCTTTCTTCTCTTCTTTGACTCTCTCTCTTTTGTCAATTAACTCTGCTCTCCACGAAGTTTCAATTAATTTCGGTTTTGTTTTAGTTTTTGTGCCGGCAAAATGTTTCAGTTATTTTTTGTTTGTTTTGCGTCGACGATTCTTTTTATTTTTGGTTTGTTTTCAGTGTACCGACGAAGTTAATTTCGGTTTTGTTTTAAACTCACACTTGCTCGAGCTCGTCAAAACAAAATTTTAACACGCGTGCTCAAACTGTACTCAAATTTGACAGGTGCTCAAACCTGTACACCAAATTTTACTCGAGTTTCAAAACGTAACGGACTTAAAAAGTGTTAACTCTAACACGTGCGCGCAAAATTAATGAAGTCGCTCTGTCGTCACTTTACAATAGCTTGGCCAGGCTATTGCTCAAGGTTTGAGTAGTGCCGAGAGGGCGAGATCACCAATTGATGTGTTCCTTATTACCCGACTTTCGATAATCAAGGAACAATCACTTCTAGCTCAACAGCTAGGCAACCCAGTAAGTCAAACGAAGGTATTCAATTACCTTTAATCCGGATTTGAATTTCTTGAGTAGTTCTCGCTAGGAACTTGTCAGTAGATCTCGTAGATCAGGCGCCTTGATTCTTCAGTTGCTCTGGTCCTGGTTCCTCTTGTACTTCCGATAAGTTCTTCCGGCCGGTATCTTCCGTCAGGACCAATCAGAGGCCTCGTAGCAACAATGGGTACCCTGCGCCAAACTGCGGTCTAAATTAAGCCTCCTTCTTCTAGCAGTGCCTCTATGCACTCTAGGTATAGCTCCGGAAACCACTGATAGTCCTCTAAGATCTATCAGGGGCAGTCCTTCTGGAGACTGCAACCAATGGAGTCTAAACAGACTCAAGAGTCTCAACAGACTCAATTAGACTCAAGTCTCAATAGACTTGAGCGAGACGTCTCTAACACAACGGGCGCAAATAAGGAAGGCTTACCGCAACAACTCGACCGAGTCTCGATTGACTTGGTAGATCAGGAAGTCCTCCTAAGGCTTCCTCTTCGGAGCGCTCCTCTTCCGTGGGGAGAATGGCTCCGGTACCGCTTCAGATCGCTTGTATTTATAGACAAGTTTTTGATCCAAAATAGTATCATGACAATTCACGTGTTGCGCTAAAAGGGGAAAATGGCTCATGGCGTATTATTCTGGTAACATCTTTTTCTGGTAGCGTGATTCATTCAAAGCTTAGGCGCACATGCGTGTACTTACTTACTTATAGTAGTATTATACGATTATCTTCTTTTTTCCTTTTTTAACGGGAGGTAGAACACTCTACACCCCTACTCTTTTGTTTTAAATGGAACTTTCAATTGCTTATGTATTTTCGCTTGCCAGGCACCTCAAGAAGGAAAAGGAGCAGAAATTCCGCGAACTAAGCGAAGCGAAAGACCCGGAAGTGTACTGCGACATTTGCAATTTAACACTGCACCCGGAGCTCATGAAATCGCATCGGGCCGGGGTCAAGCATCGCAAAGCTGCTGCTGGGGCGCTCAACCGAGGCGGCAGCGGTGCTAAGAAATCGCCAACTGGAAATTCTGCTCTACCACCTGGCATCTATCGATTGGACGCAGCGGAGAGTGCCGCGGATAAGGATAAGGTGAGTGCAGACTTTTATTACCGTGTAATTAGCTATGTAGCTTTAGTTTATTGTTAACTTTACGGTAGTATTTTTTAGATTTTGTGTTTTAATTTATCAGATATGTAGATGTGACTTATCAGATATCAGGTGTGACCTGTCAGATATCAGATGTGACCTGACAGATATCAGGTGTGACCTGTCAGATATGCAGGTGTGACCTGTCAGATATCAGATGTGACCTGACAGATATCAGGTGTGACCTGTCAGATATGCAGGTGTGACTTGTCAGATATCAGATGTGACCTGTCAGATATGCAGGTGTGACTTGTCAAATGTCAGGTGTGACCTGTCAGATATGCAGGTGTGACTTGTCAGATATCAGATGTGACCTGTCAGATATGCAGGTGTGACTTGTCAGATATCAGATGTGACCTGTCAGATATGCAGGTGTGACTTGTCAAATGTCAGGTGTGACCTGTCAGATATCAGATGTGACCTGACAGATATCAGGTGTGACCTGTCAGATATGCAGGTGTGACTTGTCAGATATCAGATGTGACCTGACAGATATCAGGTGTGACCTGTCAGATATGCAGGTGTGACTTGTCAGATATCAGATGTGACCTGTCAGATATGCAGGTGTGACTTGTCAAATGTCAGGTGTGACCTGTCAGATATCCAGGTGTGACTTGTCAGATGTCAGGTGTGACCTGTCAGATATGCAGGTGTGACTTGTCAGATGTCAGGTACGACCTGTCAGATATCAGGTGACCTGTCATGTATGCAGCGGTGACACCTTTCAGATGTCAGGTGAGACCTGTCAGATGTCAGGTGTGACTTGTCAGATATGCAGGTGTGACCTGTCAGATATGCAGATGTGACCTGTCAGACATCAGGTGTGACCTGTCAGATATGCAGATGTGACCTGTCAGACATCAGGTGTGACCTGTCAGACATGCAGGTATGACCCGTCAGATATGCAGGTGTGACCTGTCAGATATCAGGTATGACCTGTCAGGTATGCAGGTGTGACTTGTCAGACATCAGGTGTGACCTGTCAGACATCAGGTGTGACTTGTCAGACATCAGGTGTGACCTGTCAGACATCAGGTATTGATCAAAATTAAACAAACCAGCTATTGCGCGGCGCGTCTGAAGGCTGCGTACGGCTGTTCAGTTGAACTACCGATCATAAATTTCTCCTATCCTCACTGCAGCCTCCCGGCGGTGCCACTGAAGCCTCATCATCATCGGCTGCTGACGAAACTGCTGCTACAGCTGATGCACAGAATGGCACCCAGCAACAGGCAGTCACTGTGCAGTCAATAGAGCAATATCTGAGCAGCCTAACTAAAGAACAATTGATTAAAAAACTGCTCAAACAATACCAAATGCGTTGCTCAGTTTGCAATGCAGATTTCGACGCGTTCAAAGAGGCCGAGTTGCATTTCAATTCTAAAGCTCACCGGATGGCCTTTCAAAAGCTTCAACGCGACCAGAGTGAGTGGTGCAGTGCATTGAACTTATTTAGCATAATTTCTTATATATATATCTAATAATGCTCCGTATTTGCAGTTGTTGGCCTCAGCTCCTCAACAATTCCCGGAGCTTTGGGAAAACAACATTAAAATTACAATTCAAAAAAGGTAATTTAATGTCGTTATAGATTCGAATAATTACCGACACTGCTTTCTTCATCCTGTCCTTCCTAATGCCATTGCTGTTTATAAAACTCTTTTTTAATTGACAGCAAGGGTTCGCTTGAGGACAAGATTATAGTTTAAAGGCTTCCAACTATCCTAGAACTGGGTCTAATGACTCATTGGTAGACCAGCTCTTGGACGCGGAGCAAACATTGTTTATGTATTTAAAATATGTACATCAGAGCGTTCGTACTTCCTAATTCCCTTGCTGTTAGTATAATCTCTAAGTGACAGCAAGGGTTCGCTTGAGGACAAGATTAGCTTTCGGCTTCCAACTATCCTAGAACTGAGTCTTTATAAATATTGGTAGACCAGCTCTTGGACGCGAAGCGAACATCTGAATTGAAATTGAGTGTCCTTCGGTAGTTGCCGTTGTCTCCCACCTGTCCTTCAGTAGTTGCCGTTGTCTCCCACCTGTCCTTCAGTAGTTGCCGGCTGTCTCCCACCTGTCCTTCAGTGGTTGCCGGCTGTCTCCCACCTGTCCTTCAGTGGTTGCCGGCTGTCTCCCACCTGTCCTTCAGTAGTTGCCGGCTGTCTCCCACCTGTCCTTCAGTGGTTGCCGGCTGTCTCCCACCTGTCCTTCAGTGGTTGCCGGCTGTCTCCCACCTGTCCTTCAGTGGTTGCCGGCTGTCTCCCACCTGTCCTTCAGTAGTTGCCGCTGTCTCTTATCTGTCCTTCAGTAGTTGCCGTTGTCTCCCACCTGTCCTTCAGTGGTTGCCACTCTTTACCACCTGTCCAGTGGTTGCCACTACCACCTGTCCTCCAGTGGTTGCCGCTGTCTCTTACTGTGGTTGCCGCTGTCTCTTATCTGTCCTTCAGTAGTTGCCGCTGTCTCCCACCTGTCCTCTTTGGAAACGTGTCATCACTTTTAATAATAATTCTAAGGCTAAAACTACTCAATTTGGTTGTCAATGTCCTTCCTAATTCTCTCGCTGTTATAAACTCCTAAGTGACAGCAAGGGTTCGCTTGAGGACAAGATTATATTTAACAGGCTTCCAACTATCCTAGAACTGAGTCTTTATGATTGAATGGTAGACCAGCTCTTGGACGCGAAGCGAACATTGAAATATCTTGATTTAATTTTAACTTCTTGCTCTGAGCTCTTTAGTTAAAGGAAATACTTGTAGTCTAACTACAAAAGAAAGTTTAATTATTAGTTTATATAGGGTAATTATTCCAATCTGTATCGGTGTCAGTGGAGGGTAATTATTCCAATCTATATCGGTGTCAGTGGAGGGTAATTATTCCAATCTGTATCGCTGTCAGTGGAGGGTAATTATTCCAATCTATATCAGTGTCAGTGGAGGGTAATTATTCCAATCTGTATCAGTGTTAGTGGAGGGTAATTATTCCAATCTGTATCGGTGTCAGTGGAGGGTAATTATTCCAATCTGTATCAGTGTCAGTGGAGGGTAATTATTCCAATCTGTATCAGTGTCAGTGGAGGGTAATTATTCCAATCTGTATCAGTGTCAGTGGAGGGTAATTATTCCAATCTGTATTAGTGTCAGTGGAGGGTAATTATTCCAATCTGTATCAGTGTCAGTGGAGGGTAACGGTCTTCCTGTTCAGTTTTATGTAGTTTCCCACATATAGGTCTTGGACTTTGACAGGAGTGCATGCAGGAACCTCAGTCCTTCCTAATTCCCTTGCTGCTATGGGAACTCCAATTGACAGCAAGGGTTCGCTTGAGGACAAAATTAGATTTAGGCTTCCAACTATCCTAGAACTGGATCTTGATGTGCGATCAGTAGGCCAGTTCTTGGACGCGAAGCAAACATACACAATGTTGGAATGTTACCTGCTACTACTAGTAGTGATGTACTATTGTTCCAGTATAGTACTGAATCAAGGCTGTAATACTGTATAATACTGTATCAAGGCTTGTTTCAGTGTAAGCCTTAATTGGAGTCGTGTCATAACTTTCCATTTTTCAAAGGCTTAATCTACTCAACCTGATTGTCAATGTCCTTCCTAATTCCCTCGCTGTTATAAACTCCTAAGTGACAGCAAGGGTTCGCTTGAGGACAAGATTAGCTTTCGGCTTCCAACTATCCTAGAACTGAGTCTTTATAAATATTGGTAGACCAGCTCTTGGACGCGAAGCGAACATCTGAATTGAAATTCGTATTCACTTTTTCAACTCTCATAACTGCTGTCCTTCAGTAGTTGCCGCTGTCTCCCACCTGTCCTTCAGTGGTTGCCGCTGTCTCCCACCTGTCCTCAGTAGTTGCCGCTGTCTCCCACCTGTCCTTCAATGGTTGCCGCTGTCTCCCACCTGTCCTTCAATGGTTACCGCTATCTCTCATTTGTCTTTGATTGGAAACATGTCATAATTTTCGATAGTTCTAAGGCTAAAACTACTCAATTTGGTTGTCAATGTCCTTCCTAATTCCCTCGCTGTTATAAACTTCTAAGTGACAGCAAGGGTTCGCTTGAGGACAAGATTAGCTTTCGGCTTCCAACTATCCTAGAACTGAGTCTTTGAAATATTGGTAGACCAGCTCTTGGACGCGAAGCGAACAATTAAATTTTATCTTAACTTACTTTCATTCCCCAATTCAATCCCCTCTTAATGCCCCAATTTTAATTCCCTGTGTTTAATTCGCAGTTCGCAGCAAAGGCTTCGTGTGCGAAGTGTGCGATATAGCTGTTACCTCCCAAGACCTGATGGAGGCGCACCTGAAAGGCTACAGGCACGCTCTGCGCCAGCACGGTGGCTACATACCCGAAGGTCACGAGTTCTATGCTAAATACATGAAGCGGCAAGAGGCCATGCTTAGTTATCGTAAAATTAGAATCAACTAATTTATTATAGTGCATACTCTGCGTGCTGTGTCCCCGTGCGTAGGAGACTTGACTTTTCAAAATTAATCTAGCAATGATGGTTTGTATTCTTTATTCTTTATTTGCTAAAAACTACTTATGCGATGGAGTTGAAATTATGCTTATTGTCTGTGTGCTTAGCCTTTGGCTCAGTGATTAACATAAATATGTGTTAAGAATGCTCCCAGATCCTCAGTTGCTGGGCCAGCCTCTCAGATCATCAGTTGCTGGGCCAGCCTCCCAGACCCTCAGTTGCTGGGCCAGCCTCCCAAATCCTCAGTTGCTGGGCCAGCCTCCCAGATTCTCAGTTGCTGGGCCAACCTCCCAGATCCTCAGCTGCTGGGCCAGCCTCCCAGATCCTCTGTTGCTGGGCCAGCCTTCCAGATCCTCAGCTGCTGGGCCAGCCTCCCAGATCCTCAGTTGCTGGGCCGCCCAAGCAAATTAACACAACACCTCACAGTAATACACACTTATATTCATAAATTAAGTTGCATAAAAATTTGAGACTTTGGCTAAGCTCGATAGTGAAAATGTGTTTAGGGTTTAAATTTAGATTATAGAGTTTAGTATTTAATAATTTAATACTTTCCGTTGCATCTTGAAGCTTTGTTATTCGATGCGAACACGTTTTAAAGTACTGCGGAATTAACGTATTTAATTAAAATCGATAATATAAAATTTTGTACAAGGCTACAAGATGATAAAAATGCGTTCTGTTTGTTAACGTTTTTGCCTATTATATATAATTATGTTCAAAGCAATTTTTGTATGAGTGTTCTGTCTGCCTGGCCTCCGCTATTCAAGGAGTTGGTTTGTTTTTTGCGCTTAATAAATCATTGAATGTTGTAACTTTATTAGCTGAATTTATAATTATAGACTGAAAATAGTAAGTAAAGTGCGTTATTGTTTTCTGTTTTATAGTCCTATACTTTGACTCCCTCTGTATCACGCCTCTTCATCTATCTCCATCTCCCCATCTCTATCTCCCTTTCCATCTCCCCATCTCTATCTCCCTTTCCATCTCCCCATCTCTATCTCCCTCCCCATCTCCCCATCTCTATCTCCCTCTCCATCTCCCCATCTCTATCTCCCTTTCCATCTCCCCATCTCTATCTCCCTTTCCATCTCCCCATCTCTATCTCCCTTTCCATCTCCCCATCTCTATCTCCCTCCCCATCTCCCCATCTCTATCTCCCTCTCCATCTCCCCATCTCTATCTCCCTTTCCATCTCCCTTTCCATCTCCCCATCTCTATCTCCCTCTCCATCTCCCCATCTCTATCTCCCCATCTCTATCTACCTCTCCATCTCGCCATCTCTATCTCCCTCTCCATCTCCCCATCTCTATCTCCCTCTCCAGTCTCCATCTCCCCATCTCTATCTCCCTCTCCATCTCCCCATCTCTATCTCCCTCTCCATCTCCCCATCTCTATCTCCCCATCTCTATCTACCTCTCCATCTCGCCATCTCTATCTCCCTCTCCATCTCCCCATCTCTATCTCCCTCTCCAGTCTCCATCTCCCCATCTCTATCTCCCTCTCCATCTCCCCATCTCTATCTCCCTCTCCATCTCCCCATCTCTATCTCCCTTTCCATCTCCCCATCTCTATCTCCCTCTCCATCTCCCCATCTCTATCTCCCTCTCCATCTCCCCATCTCTATCTCCCTCTCCATCTCCCCATCTCTATCTCCCTTTCCATCTCCCTTTCCATCTCCCCATCTCTATCTCCCTCTCCATCTCCCCATCTCTATCTCCCTCTCCATCTCCCCATCTCTATCTCCCTCTCCAGTCTCCATCTCCCCATCTCTATCTCCCTCTCCATCTCCCCTCTCTATCTCGCACATGTCTCTCCTCTCTATCTTTCCTTCGACCCCCACTGTCTATTTTCTTCTTTTTATCACCTAACTAAAGTGTTTAACTGTCTTTTGCGTCTAAATCATTTGCTAAACTATTCGTTTTCTTTTAATTAGCAACCTAGTACAAAAACACTGACATAAAAGATAAAAAACACAATAAAAGTTAATGTAGTCAATTTTCGTTATGTATTCTAAATGGTTAATTTGTCATTTATTGACCATGAGGGCCAACATTTAAGGCAACTCCGATGTGTACAGTTACAGCGCTCAGGACATATCTTAGTTTTACATAGTACATATCTATCTATCTATTCACATATTTATCTAGCTAGAATTCATATTTTCGGAATTGCCCAAAGTATTGCCTGAAGGGATTTGCCATTGATACTTGAGGGAATCCGTCTAAAAGAACATCGTCCTAATAAATACTCGTAGCAGAGATAGGTCGAGTTTTGATTTTGCTGGTTTGACAGCCTTTGGATCTCAGCAAATACTGGTACTGGAAGCAGATCAAATTTTGGTCTTTAAATATCAAATTGTTGCTAGGTAAATAGGTGAATAAGTAGATAGATGCATATATAGATAGATACATAGAAGATAGATAGGTAGATACATAGGTAGATACATAGGTAGATAGATAGATATAGATATAAAAACAAAGGAAAAATTCACGCACACAGTTTGACTAGGTTTATTGGAACCGATATTACGGCCTAGACTAGGCTTTCTTTAGGGTTTAATTATTTATTTAATAACAACAAAAATGCAAAAAAGCTAATTAAAAGAGTCAAAGATAGATGGATAGATAGATAGATAGATAGATAAGGTAGATAGATAGATAGATAAGGTAGATAGATAGATAGATAGGTAGATAGATAGATAGGTAGGTAGGTAGATAGATAGATAGATAGATAGATAGATAGATAGATAGATATATAGATAGATAGATAGATATGTAGGTAGATAGATAGATAGATAGGTAGATAGATAGATAGATAGGTAGATAGATAGATAGATAGGTAGATAGATAGATAAGGTAGATAGATAGATAGATAAGGTAGATAGATAGATAGATAGATAGGTAGATAGATAGATAGATAGATAGGTAGATAGATAGATAGGTAGGTAGGTAGATAGATAGATAGATAGATAGATAGATAGATATATAGATAGATAGATAGATATGTAGGTAGATAGATAGATAGATAGGTAGATAGATAGATAGATAGGTAGATAGATAGATAGATAGGTAGATAGATAGATAGATGGATAGATAGATAGATATGTAGGTAGATAGATAGATAGATAGATAGATAGATAGATAGATGGATGGATAGATAGATAGATAGATAGATAGATAGATAGATAGATAGATAGATAGATAGATAGATAGATAGATGGATAGATAGATAGGTAGATAGATATTGGCGGATGGATAGATCTTAATGTAGCATAATAGATAGGTAGAATGAGTAGGCAAGCAGTCATGCTGTATAGTTATCGCGCTCAGACAGGGTGTACAGCGGTCCTGACTCCAATCGCCAGGCATGTACACTGTGCCAAGGCATTTGGCTCACATAGGTGTGAATCGTGCACAGAATCAAACCCGGGTACTCAGGCTTCAATGTTCGCTAATAGCAATCCACAAAGTTGAATTTAGTTAATAAACTAATTAATAATTCATGGCCAGCCACATTGTTGCCACAAGTCGCAGGCACCAGCTTGACAGGTGGGGCGTGTTCAGCCTGATTGAACCGGAGCTGTGGGATCAGATTTCCTGGGCAGTTGTGTTTGGAAACAACGGCAGCGAAGCAATCTTAGTTGCTAACAGAGAGCAGGGCTCAGATTGTCGAGTGCTAAGCGTTGGCACCAATTCTAGCGGATGCCTTGGATTGGGAGATGCTCAGAGTTGTCTGAATCCGACTGAGGTATGTACTGTTCTCATTGGGTGCAGCTGCTATTAGTCAGGACTTGTTATGAAGATTTGATTGGTTGGGAAAAGACAGCATGCGTTTTTATTAGTCAACGCGGATCTCAGCATGGGTTCTGATTGGTCAGAGAAAATCAGCATGGGTTCTGATTGGTCAGAAAATCAGCATGGGTTCTGATTGGTCCGGAAAAGTCAGCATGGGTTCTGATTGGTCAGAAAATCAGCATAGGTTCTGATTGGTCAGAGAAAATCAGCATGGGTTCTGATTGGTCAGAGAAAATCAGCATGGGTTCTGATTGGTCAGAGAAAATCAGCATGGGTTCTGATTGGTCAGAGAAAATCAGCATGGGTTCTGATTGGTCAGAAAATCAGCATGGGTTCTGATTGGTCAGAAAATCAGCATGGGTTCTGATTGGTCAGAGAAAATCAGCATGGGTTCTGATTGGTCAGAAAATCAGCATGGGTTCTGATTGGTCCGGAAAATTCAGCATGGGTTCTGATTGGTCAGAAAATCAGCATGGATTCTGATTGGTCAGAAAATCAGCATGGGTTCTGATTGGTCCGGAAAAGTCAGCATGGGTTCTGATTGGTCAGAAAATCAGCATGGGTTCTAATTGGTCAGAGAAAATCAGCATGGGTTCTGATTGGTCAGAGAAAATCAGCATGGGTTCTGATTGGTCAGAGAAAATCAGCATGGGTTCTGATTGGTCAGAGAAAATCAGCATGGGTTCTGATTGGTCAGAGAAAATCAGCATAGGTTCTGATTGGTCAGAGAAAATCAGCATGGGTTCTGATTGGTTCTGACTTATCCATGCAGTTAACAGTCGGGTAACCTTCCGCAAACCTCTACCTCTACATTCAGATCGAAGCCCTTCGCGGCATCGTGTTAGTCGACTTAGCCTGTGGCTCCGGGCCTCACTGCCTGGCGCTGACCGCAGATGGCAGACTCTACTGCTGGGGTCACAATGGCTATGGACAGCTTGGCAACGGTGGCACCGTCCAGTTGCTGACGCCCGCGCCTTGCGCCGGCCTAGATGACGGTGTTCGGGTGCTGTCGATTGCCTGCGGTGGCAATCACTCACTGGCTTTGGTGGCCTCGTGCTCCAGCGGTGGCAACGGCAACAGTTGCTGCGTACAGGGCGAAGTGTTCGCCTGGGGCCAGAATAACTACGGCCAGGTGGGCTGCGGCGCGGCCGCGGCTACTCAGGCCACGCCTAGGCGGGCTGGCGGCTCGCTGGCCAGCGGCAGGCCGGTGCGAATCGTGGCCTGCTGTCAGACTTCCTCTTTTGCCGTGGACGAAGTCGGAGAGGTGAGCAATGTTTCTTTGGGTTTCTCTGGGTTTCTTTGATGTGCCGCCGCAGTCTCTTATCTCTGGTTTCTTTGATGTGCCGCCGTAGTCTCTTATATCTGGTTTCTTTGATGTGCCGCCATATCTTTGGTTTCTTTGATGTTCAGCCGCAGCCTCTTATCTCTGGTTTCTTTGGTGTGCCTCCCATTATCTCTTACCTATATGGTTTCTTTGATGTGCCACCGTAGTCTCTTATATCTGGTTTCTTTGATGTGCCGCTCCTTATGTCTTATCTCTGGTTTCTTTGATGTGCCGCTCCTTATGTCTTATCTCTGGTTTCTTTGATGTGCCGCTCCTTATCTCTTACCTCTGGTTTCTTAGATGTGCCGCCGTAGTCTCTTATCTCGGGTTTCTTTGATGTGCTGCCGTAGTCTCTTATATCTGGATTCTTTGGTGTGCCGCCATAGTCTCTTATCTCTGGATTCTTTAATGTGGCGCCCAAATCAACATATACTACCTTATCACTTTCGATCCACCAAGGTGCACGCCTGGGGCTTCAACGGCAGCGGCCAGTTGGGCACAGGCGGTTGCGCAAATCAGCCGTTGCCGATCCGACTCGACAACTGGCCCAGGGGAGGCGTCGGAGGCGTCAGCGGCGCTGGCGGAGGCGTGGCCCGTCTGGCCTGTGGCGCCGGTCACGTGCTGGCCGTGTCCACCAGCGGCCGCCTGTTCGCCTGGGGCGCGAACTCGCACGGCCAGCTGGGCACTGGGGGCAAGTCGAACTCGTCGGCACCAACGGCAGTCAATATTCCTTCTGGCGTTGGGGTAAGCCTAGAGACATGGTAGAGTCATTTGCAAACAACTCTCTAGTGACTCTTGTGCATCTGAGGCGACTCTTGTGACTTTTTAACAACTCAAACGCGTCAAATGCGATGCAGAGGCGACTGTTGCATCACAATCGCGTCACGTGAGTTGTAGAATCGTAAATTAGTCGCAAAAAGTCGTCCAAGAATCGTTGTGCTGGCCCGGTTAACTTCCTACAACTCAGTAGGCTATTTAGAGTGCAATTAGAGTTAAATAGGCTAAAACTGAGTGTTCATTGCCCGATTAAAAGACGCGATCTGCAACGCGTCTGAAATAAACGACTTTGGGGCGACGCAAGTGACTCCGGGACGCTTCTTGGCCTCGGTACCGTTTTCATTGGGCTACTGATTTAGGAGTTAATTTTCCGTATAATATAGTGTAGTGGACTAGCCATCTCAGCCCCCCATGGGGGAAAGTACTAAATGAAGAAATAGAGTTTTCCCTCTTTGTGCCACGACATCTCAGGAACTCCCCTGGGAGCCTTGTCATTCCCTTATTTTACTCGTAGTAGCATATAACGCATTTCGGTATTTCCATAATTGCCCAGGTTCAAGGTCGGGGCGACGATGTCGCTGCCTATCGAGTGCTGGACATCGGGGCGGCGCACTATAGCAATCTGTCCACTGCTCTTGTCGCTTCGCCAAATGGTTCTGGCTGCGGGTCGCCCAACACGCCCGTGGTGTTCGCCTGGGGCCACAGCCGGGGCCAGTCCTTGTCCGTTCCCGTGCAGACTCGATTCGCTGAGTTGAACGACGCTTTCGCCTGTCTGTCAAGTCCAGCCGTGACCTGTCGGAGGCTGCTGCTGTCTGGCGGTTGCAGTGAGTTAAGCAGAGTTGGTTGCGGTTAGTATGTACCCTTCAGGTGGTGACGAGTTTCCATAGCAACCTCTAGAAGCCCTACAGTAAAATCGACTCCATAGCAACCGCTAGCAGCCCTACAGTAAAATCGAGTTTCCATAGCAACCGCTACCTGCCCTACAATAAAATCAAGTTTCCATAGCAACCGCTACCTGCCCTACAGTAAAATCAAGTTTCCATAGCAACCGCAATGCAGTTCCACTATATGACTTTGTTTCCTGTCCCCCCCAAACAGAGCCTGCCTCGGACACAGCTGATGAGTCATCAGCCCCGGCCACCGTGGCCGACAGCATTCGCCAGGCATTCGACGATCCTTCAACTAGCGACGTCACTTTTCGAGTCGACGGTCGCGACATTCGAGCTCACAGATCGTTGCTCAGGATTCGGTGTAGACATTTCCGAAGCATGCTTAGCGACAGCTGGTCCGAGCACCGACAGGAGGTTATCGAAGTTCGCGACTACTCCTATAGCGTCTACCGGGCTTTCCTTGAGTACCTGTACAGCGACACCGTCTGTCTGTCGCCTGAGGACGATCACGACGCTTCGTCAGTTGGACTTCTTGATCTGGCAAACTGCTATTGCGAGACCCGGCTGAAGTCGCTGTGCGAGGAGCTGATTGAGCAGCGGGTCAACGTTGACAATGCCCTGGAGTTGTACGCTGCCGCGATCCGGTTCTCCGCTCCTGTGAGTTCCTGTGATGACTCATCTGTGTGTGATCAATGCTGACCCATCTCTGATCCCCATGCTGACCCATTTGTGTGATACTGATCCCCATGCTGACCCATCTGTGTGATCCCCATGCTGACCCATCTGTGTGATCCCCATGCTGACCCACCTGTGTCATCCCCATGCTGACCCACCTGTGTCATCCCCATGCTGACCCACCTGTGTCATCCCCATGCTGACCCATCTGTGTCATCCCCATGCTGACCCATCTGTGTGATCCCCATGCTGACCCACCTGTGTAATCCCCATGCTGACCCACCTGTGCAATCCCCATGCTGACCCATCTGTGTGATCCCCATGCTGACCCACCTGTGTATTCCCCTGCTGACCCACCTGTGTAATCCCCATGCTGACCCATCTCTCTGATTCTCTGCTAAGTTTGCAGCAATCCCCAATGCTTTTCGGCGCTGCCTGCCTGTTGCAGACTCTGGAGCAGTTCTGCTTCAACTTCGCAGTCTACAACCTGAGCGCGGTGGTCTCTGCCGAGTCTTTCAGTCAGCTGGACGAATTTACTTTGAAGCAGTTCATGCGGCTGGCGGCCAAAGCGGGGGCGTTCAAGTATTGATCACAACCAGTAGTAGATAGCGCGTTTTATGGCGTTTTATGAATATTATTTTAACTCAAATTGGACCAAGTCATATGGAGTCTGTGTTAATTATATAAACTTCCCTTCACATCAAATGCAGCTGGAAATTCATTGACATTTTTAATGCGAAATTTATAATATTCTTTGGTAATATTAATTTATTCTATTTTGTTTATTATTGGATATTTATAATGTGCAATGAGCTTATTGTTAATGTGCAAAATATATGCAGCAGATTAATGGCTATAACTAAATAAACTAAAACTACTGCATTCCCGCCTTTCCAAGTGAATTTATCGACCTTGGCAGCATGCAAATACTTGAGTACAGTTGGCTGAGCTGGGAGAAGGGCTGTGGGGTTTTCGAGGAAGAGTTTCGCGTGCGGTTGTTGGCCACGGGCTGGGGCTTGCTGCACCAGTGTACAGAGGAACTAGCTGCCCTGAGTACTGCACGTCCTGAGCTCTCAGTCTACACGGATGGCTCTGTACGCGGATCTTCTAGCCCTCCGCATGAATCCTCTGAGAAGCCGGGACAGACAGACCGACTCTAAAAGACTGAGCTCACTGAGAGGCCAGCTGTCTGTAGATTAGCATTGTATATTAGCATTATATTGCTCGAAATTGAGCAGTGCATTTTGGTAAGTTTTGAAGCCTTGAAAATCTCCATTGAATCCACAACAACTGCTCTCAAGATAATCGCTCAGAAACCCACAAAAATCGCCTCTAAACCCCAAAAATCTCCTCTAAACCCACAAAAATCGCCTCTAAACCACAAAAATCTCCTCTAAACCCACAAAAATCGCCTCTAAACCCAACAAAAATCGCCTCTAAACCCAACAAAAATCTCCTCTAAACCCACAAATATCCTATAAACCCACAAAAATCTTCTAAAATCTTCTCTAAACCCACAAAAATCTCCTATAAACCCACGAAAATCGCCTCTAAACCCCAAAAATCTCTAAACCCACAAAAATCTCTAAACCCACAAAAATCGCCTCTAAACACACAAAAATCGCCTCTAAACCCCAAAAATCTCCTCTAAACCCACAAAAATCGCCTCTTAACTCAAAAAATCGCCCCAAACATAATCAACTTACTTCTCTTCACCAAGAAACGCCCACCTCCACCCATCAGTTGAGTCGCAACTCAACCCCATCCCAGCGAGTCGATGTCCTCAACTTACGGCTTCAAAATCTGCGACGTGGCCAGCAAGCTGATGTCGGAGATTGACGCGCCAGGCGGCGGGCTGGAGTACACCCGCTACCTGGCCGACAATCTGGACCTCATCCGCCGGGCGGCCACCTACAAGCTGGAGCGGACGGAGCCGGACTGCCGCTACCTGTGGTCGCCGGTGCACGCGGCGGCCCGGCAGGGCAGGCGAGACATTCTCGAGATTTTCCTCCATGCCGCCTGCTGGATGGAGGGTCAGGACGAGAGGAAACGGGCGCCTGTGTGGTACGCAGCTCGCTACGGACATCTGGAGGTGAGCCTGGGGAGAGTGGTGCTGCTTGTCCGCTGTGCATCAGCTCTTTATCTTCTGCCTCTCTGTTTCTCCTCGGCCTCTCCTCATCAGCTTCTACCTCTACCTCAGCCTCTCCTTCTCAGCCTCTCCCTCTCAGCCTCTCCTTCTCAGCCTCTCCTTCTCAGCCTCTCCTTCTCAGCCTCTCCTTCTCAGCCTCTCCTTCTCAGCCTCTCCCTCTCAGCCTCTCCCTCAGCCTCTCCCTCTCAGCCTCTCCTTCTCAGCCTCTCCCTGCAGCCTCTCCCTCTCAGCCTCTCCTTCTCAGCCTCTCCCTCTCAGCCTCTCCCTCAGCCTCTCCCTCTCAGCCTCTCCATCTCAGCCTCTCCCTCTCAGCCTCTCCCTCAGCATCTCCCTCTCAGCCTCTCCCTCAGCCTCTCCCTCAGCCTCTCCCTCAGCCTCTCCCCCTCAGCCTCTCCTCAGCCTCTCCCTCAGCCTCTCCCCCTCAGCCTCTCCTTCTCAGCCTCTCCCTCAGCCTCTCCTTCTCAGCCTCTCCTTCTCAGCCTCTCCTTCTCAGCCTCTCCCTCTCAGCCTCTCCCTCAGCCTCTCCTTCTCAGCCTCTCCCTGCAGCCTCTCCCTCTCAGCCTCTCCTTCTCAGCCTCTCCCTCTCAGCCTCTCCCTCAGCCTCTCCTTCTCAGCCTCTCCTTCTCAGCCTCTCCCCCTCAGCCTCTCCTTCTCAGCCTCTCCTTCTCAGCCTCTCCCCCTCAGCCTCTCCCTGTCAGCCGCAGTCAGGCCGCACACTCTGACTCCTTCCTCCATCCAGGCGGTGCAGCTGCTGGTTGACTCCGGCATGAAATTCAAATACGGCGACGTCGACGGCTGGTCGCCGCTGCACGCCGCCAGCCGCTACGGCCACCTGGGCATCGCGCAGCTCCTCATCCGGCACGACAGCCCCGTGAACCACTGCGACGCCATCGGGTGGACGCCTTTGCACAAAGCTGTCCGGGGCGACCACCTGCAGGTGTGCCAGCACCTGGTCCGCTTCGGCGCTTCGGTCAACGCTACCACCTTCAACGACAGGGTGACGCCGCTGCACCTCGCCTGCTACAGGGTCAACACCAGAGCCGCCCGGCTGTTCATGTCCAAGTCCACTGACATTTCGCAGGGCACCGCCAAGGGTGTGACGCCCCTGATGGTGGCCTCCCAGCTGGGCAGTCACGAGCTAGTGGAGTACTTGACCTTCTCGGGGGCGTCGGTTAACGAGAGAACGGCGTGGCACTCCACTCCGATGCACTACGCTGCGGAAGCCGGCCACACCAGCGTGGTGACCCTGCTGATGCGGAAGGGAGCCGATCCCGATAAGTGAGATTTGCTTGCATTTCTACTGTTAGTAGGATAATTCAGGTTGGGCTGGAGATTTCACTGTGCGACTTTTAAGAAGTTTTTCATTTTTTTAGTTTTCTATTGTTAGTAGGTAAATTCAGGAATTCATCTTTAACTGCCACTGTCATTTCTATTTATATCATGTATATTCTCAGGTCTGTAAGGTTTCGGGTTTCTGAAGTTTCAGATTTGTGACGATTCGAATCTATATCTGTCTGTGAAGACTCGGATTTGTGAAGATTCGAATTATTGAGGATTCGGGTTTGTGGAGATTCGGTTTTGTAAAGATTCGGGTCTGTGAAAATTCGGGTTTGTGAAGACCCGGGTTTGCGAAGATTCGGGTTTGTAAAGATTGATCGTGTTTGTGAAGATTCGGGTTTGTGAATATCCGGGTTTGTGAAGATTCCAGTTTGTGAAGATTCCAGTTTGTGAATATTCGTGTTTGTAAAGATTCGGGTTTGTGAAGATTCGGGTTTGTGAAGATTCGGGTTTGTGGAGATTCGGGTTTGTGAAGATTCGTGTTTGTGAAGATTCGGGATTGTGAAGATTTTTTTGTGAAGATTCGGGTTTGTGAAGACCCGGGTTTGCGAAGATTCGGGTTTGTAAAGATTAATAGTGTTTGAAGATTCGGGTTTGTGAATATCCGGGTTTGTGAAGATCCCAGTTTGTGAAGATTCCAGTTTGTGAATATTCGTGTTTATAAAGATTCGGGTTTGTAAAGATTCGGGTTTGTGAAGATTCCAGTTTGTGAAGATTCGGGTTTGTGAAGATTGATCGTGTTTGTGAAGATTCGGGTTTGTGAAGATTCGGGTTTGTGAAGATTCGGGTTTGTAAAGATTCGGGATTGTGAAGATTTTTTGTGAAGATTCGGGTTTGTGAAGATTCGGGTTTGTGAAGATTCGAGTGTAACCCTCCCGTCGCCTCACGCAGGCTGAACCGTCACGGCTGGACTCCGTTTCTTTTGGCTGCCCGTCACGGCCACCTTCCAGTCTGCAGAGCGCTCCGACTCAAGGGCGCCAACGCCAGAGCAGTGCTCAGGCCCCACGGCTACACGGCTGTGCACCTGGCCTGCTTAGCCGGTGACCTGGAAACCCTCACCTACCTGGTCGACAGTCTCGAACTACCCGTGGACTCGCGCGACTCCAAGGGTCGAACCCCGGTCCACCTGTGCGCTGTTCGCGGCTTCGACGATTGCCTCCAGCTGCTGTTGAAACGCGGCGCTAGACTTGACAATCGGGACCACCGAGGCCGGACTCCCGTGAGTGCTCAGCTCATCTGCATTTTTCTTCAGATTTTCATTTTAAAGATTTAAAAAACTTATGACATTGTCGATGGCCTCAGCTTAGTCTGCGCGGAGCTTTGTTTTAATTGTCTCTTGGGCCGGCCACAAGAGTTGGCAAAAGTTGAGCTTCTTAGAGAGGGTGTGGGATGATTAGAGAGGGTGTGGGATGATTAGAGAGGGTGTGGGATGATTAGAGAGGGTGTGGGATGATTAGAGAGGGTGTGGGATGATTAGAGAGGGTGTGGGATGATTAGAGAGGGTGTGGGATGATTAGAGAGGGTGTGGGATGATTAGAGAGGGTGTGGGATGATTAGAGAGGGTGTGGGATGATTAGAGAGGGTGTGGGATGATTAGAGAGGGTGTGGGATGATTAGAGAGGGTGTGGGATGATTAGAGAGGGTGTGGGATGATTAGAGAGGGTGTGGGATGATTAGAGAGGGTGTGGGATGATTAGAGAGGGTGTGGGATGATTAGAGAGGGTGTGGGATGATTAGAGAGGGTGTGGGATGATTAGAGAGGGTGTGGGATGATTAGAGAGGGTGTGGGATGATTAGAGAGGGTGTGGGATGATTAGAGAGGGTGTGGGATGATTAGAGAGGGTGTGGGATGATTAGAGAGGGTGTGGGATGATTAGAGAGGGTGTGGGATGATAAGAGAGGGTGTGGGATGATTAGAGAGGGTGCGGGGTGATTAGAGAGGGTGTGGGATGATTAGAGAGGGTGTGGGATGATTAGAGAGGGTGTGGGATGATTAGAGAGGGTGTGGGATGATGAGTGTGTGAGATGATGGGAAGTTTGAGAAAGTGTGAGATGATGAGAAAGGATGTGAGAGGGTGTGAGATGATGAGAGGGTGTGAGAGAGTGTGAGATGATGAGAGGGGGTGTATCATGGTGTGACATGATGAGGTGTGAGAGGGTGTAGGAGGGTATGAGATGATGTGAGATGATGAGATGATGATGATGATGAGATTAGAGATGCTTAGAGAGAATGGGGTGTCAGAGAGTGAGATCGACAAGCTTCGCATGCGAGAGTCACAGAGAAGTCGCAGAATTACATGCAGCTGCATCTACACCAAGGTGTTAGAAATTGTGACAATTTCAAAAGCAGAGGAGAAAGAGAAGCCGATTGATGCAAGCCAATCAATCACACTGCCCCGGCAGGTCCACCTGGCCACTCTAGCGGGCTACATCAGCTTGGCAAAGCAGCTCATTCTCAACGGCGCCAGCCTGTGGGACGCACTCAAGGCGCTGCTGTGGACGGCCAACAAGATTAAAGCCGACTGATTATTGTATTAACACCAATATTCATTTTTGTTTTCTCGTGCGGCTGTGCCCCTCTCTCCACCCTACCCACCTCGCTCAACATCCTACCAACTCCACTTCCCAGTTCCACCGTCACAATTCTACTCTACCCAACTTCTCTCTCCACTCTTCCCAAACATCTTCCTACTCTACCCAACATCTCCCCACTCTATCCAATATCCCCCCTTTCTACCCAACATCTCCCTACTTTACCCAACATTTCCACACTCTACCCAACATCTCCCTACTCTACCCAACATCTCCCTACTATACCCAACATCTCCCTACTCTACCCAATATCTCCCTACTCTACCCAATATCTCCCTACTCTACCCAACATCTCCCTACTCTACCCAACATCTCCCCACTCTACCCAATATCTCCCTATTCCACCCAACATATCCCTACTCTACCCAACATTTCCACACTCTACCCAACATCTCCCCACTCTACCCAACATATCCCTACTCTACCCAACATATCCCTACTCTACCCAACATCTCCCTACTCTACCCAACATCTCCCTACTCTACCCAACATCTCCCACTCAAAAACAATTAGAACTGAGGCGCACCGCCTCTGCTTTTCAATGAGCAGTATTTGAAAGTTTTTTTCTTTTTGCTGTTCAAAATTGTTGTTCGAGTCCCAATTGTTCGAGTCCCAAATATACAAAATCAGTTAGAACAAAGTCAGATAAAAGCAATAAAAGTTTCTGATTTCGCACACCAATGAATTGCAGGTTGGCGTGACTGGCTAGAAGTGGAGTATATTTGTACAACACTGGGCAACAAATATGCAATGCAATTTGTACGCGAATTATAACTAGTTTAGTTTGTTTGTCAGAAACACAGAGATTACTAACTGTAGTTAGTTTAGTAAAGGACAAATATAACTTTATTAAAGATTGAATACCCGTGAACTATAAAACTAATCTGCGGGGTTAGTTCACAGTACTTTTGAATCTCGTGCTTGACTCAGTCACTCTTATTACTTCTAGCACTCACTCAGCACTCATCAATCAGTCGCTCTCATCTAGTCACTTTGAATGGGTCACACACAGTTACTTTAAATAAGTCCATCTTAACCAGTTACCAGTTACCAGTCCAGTTACTTATCAACCATTCTAAACAGGTCACTCTCAATCAGTCACTCTAAACAAGTCACTCTCAATCAGTCACTCTAAACAAGTCACTCTCAATCAGTCACTCTAAACAAGTCACTCTCAATCAGTCACTCTAAGCAAGTCACTCTCAATCAGTCACTCTAAACAAGTCACTCAAAGCAAGTCACTCTAAACAAGTCACTCAAAGCAAGTCACTCTAAACAAGTCACTCTAAACAAGTCACTCTCAATCAGTCACTCTAAGCAAGTCACTCTCAATCAGTCACTCTAAACAAGTCACTCTAAGCAAGTCACTCTAAGCAAGTCACTCTAAACAAGTCACTCTCAATCAGTCACTCTAAACAAGTCACTCTCAATCAGTCACACTAAACGAGTCACTCTCCGACCAAGTCCCTCGATCTCAGCTGGTCCCAGAGGTGGACGGGCCTCCAGCCGCCCTCCTAGCCGCCCCAGCAGATCCGTGCCAACGTGAAAGAAAGTACTCTTTGTACCGAAATACTTGGCATTAGCCCCCTCCTCTTCGGCCGAACGCTCCGACGCTCTCGGATTGACAATCTCCAAGCCCTGCACCGGGGTGAAGGCAACCGAGGACACGGTGCCGCTGACAGGTCGCCTCATGGTGCTGGCGCCTCCGTGAAGCTGGTTCAGCTGATGCCGCTGCAGCTGCTGCTCCTGACGCTGCAGCTTCTGGGCGAGCGCTTTGGACACTCGGGCTTTGGTCTTCGCGTCAGCTACCGGGGCGCGGATTCGGCCGCTGGACGAACGGCCGAGATTGCCGAGCGAGAAACCCAGGTCCTCCTGGTAGGCGTCGTCCTGGGAAGGGAGGGTTGGTTTATGCCTATGCAGTGCTGGTAGACACCTGACTGCTCACTGTCAGGTAGACTCCTGACTGCTCACTGTCAGGTAGACCCCTGACTGCTCACTGTCAGGTAGACTCCTGACTGCTCACTGTCAGGTAGACCCCTGACTGCTCACTGTCAGGTAGACTCCTGACTGCTCACTGTCAGGTAGACCCCTGACTACTCACTGTCAGGTAGACCCCTGACTGCTCACTGTCAGGTAGACTCCTGACTACTCACTGTCAGGTAGACTCCTGACTGCTCACTGTCAGGTAGACTCCTGACTGCTCACTGTCAGGTAGACTCCTGACTGCTCACTGTCAGGTAGACTCCTGACTGCTCACTGTCAGGTAGACCCCTGACTGCTCACTGTCAGGTAGACTCCTGACTGCTCACTGTCAGGTAGACCCCTGACTGCTCACTGTCAGGTAGACTCCTGACTGCTCACTGTCAGGTAGACCCCTGACTACTCACTGTCAGGTAGACCCCTGACTGCTCACTGTCAGGTAGACTCCTGACTACTCACTGTCAGGTAGACTCCTGACTACTCACTGTCAGGTTAACTCCTGACTGCTCACTGTCAGGTAGACTCCTGACTACTCACTGTCAGGTAGAACCCTGACTGCTCACTGTCAGGTAGACCCCTGACTGCTCACTGTCAGATAGACTCCTGACTGCTCACTGTCAGGTAGACTCCTGACTACTCACTGTCAGGTAGAACCCTGACTGCTCACTGTCAGGTAGACCCCTGACTGCTCACTGTCAGGTAGACTCCTGACTGCTCACTGTCAGGTAGACTCCTGACTACTCACTGTCAGGTTGCCAGGGACTAGCGGAATGGGCGATCCCCTCCGCTGCATCCGCTGGACAGTACCCCATGCAGCTAAGTCAAGTAAGTACCTGAACATCGCCAAAATTGATGCGATTGGCTGCCTTTCGCATCTCGGTCATGCCAAGTCGCTCCTTCATCTTGCGGTGCCGACGACCGCCGCGCTTCTTCGACGGCGGATCGATTGGCGCGGTGAGCGGCTTTACCTGTAGCGGCGGGTGGGGAGAATATATTTTTTAGCCTACTCATAGTAGTGCAAAGCCCAGGGTAGTTTGACCTTCTCTTTACCTATGCCTGTCTCTCACTTGTCTCTACCTGTATCTCTACCTGTCTTTCTCCTGTACACCTGTCTCTATCTATCTGTCTCTACGTGTCTCTACGTGTCTTTATCTGTCTCTATATGTCTCTATCCGTCTCTATCTGTCTATACGTGTCTCTACCTGTCTCTACCTGTCTCTATCTGTCTCTACGTGTCTCTACGTGTCTCTATCTGCCTCTATCCGTCTCTACCTGTCTCTATCTGTCTCTACCTGTCTCTACTTGTCTCTACTTGTCTCTATCTGTCTCTATCTGTCTCTACCTGTCTCTACCTGTCTCTACTTGTCTCTATCTGTCTCTACCTGTCTCTACCTGTCGCTATCTGTCTCTATCTGTCTCTACGTGTCTTTATATGTCTCTATCTGTCTCTACCTGTCTCTATATGCGTTTAAATGTATCTATCCCTTCATCCCTTCTAGTTGTCTTTACTTGCCTTCCCCTTCGCTTAATACCCTTTTCCCAACTGCATGAGCCTTGCTCTCTATTCTGCTCCTTTGTCAACCTCGCACTACTGTCCTTCCTACGGGCTCTGCCCATCAGATCGCACCTGTTTGACCGGTGGAGGCTCGGTCAGCTTTTCAAACTTCAATTCTAATTCCATGTTCAGCTGGCGACCCCTGCTCCCGTCGGGAGCCTGATGAAAATTGTCCACCCTGGCGGCCAGGGTGCACTTGGCCGCAATCAGGCGGACGGCCTTGCTACGGAGGTCCGGCGGCAGCGAGCGGACAGCGGCGCACTCGTACAGATGGCCGCGGTGGAGGCCCTGGGTGGCGCTGGAGAAACCAGATAGCTGCTTGCGGGTGGAGCCAAGGACCTGCGGTGGGGTTTTGGGATGTACAAGCTGAATTGATTTTGTTGGAAACCGGGGATCTGGGATGGTAACTGCTCAAATTGGGGATCTGGGATGGTGACTGTTCAAATTGGGGATCTTGGAATGGTGACTGCTCAAATTGGGGATCTGGGATGGTGACTGCTCAAATTGGGGATCTGGGATGGTGACTGCTCGAATTGGGGATCTGGGATGGTGACTGCTCAAATTGGGGATCTGGGATGGTGACTGCTCAAATTGGGGATCTGGGATGGTGACTGCTCAAATTGGGGATCTGGGATGGTGACTGCTCAAATTGGGGATCTGGGATGGTGACTGCTCAAATTGGGGATCTGAGAAGCTGACCCATCAACTGAGTACCCAACACTCACCTGAATATTGCAGCTGGGCATTCTAATCAAGGCAGACAGACCACCTGCAGAGCCCAGCAATTTAGCTGCCACCGAGGCCCCAACAACAGCAGACAAATTCGGTGCAATGAGCTGCATCCTTGACTCAACATAGCTCAATATTCGTTCCCGTTGAACTAGCAATTTATTAGCCATATCGCAGGCTTCCATAATCCAGTCGAGCTCCTGATCGGACAGCCTAACGCCTTGAGTAGTTGAAGCGGTCACCGACACCACCATGATGGTGGCAGGAGCCAGGTAAGGCCGGAGGGTGCCGGGGCACTTGGACCGCTCCAAAGGTTCGTTGCCCAACTGCTGTACAGTTTGCAAGTACTCAACAGGCGACGGTACAAGGGTCTCTAGCTCCGGGAATCGAGTCGCGTACCTATCCCGGCAGTACCGGTGAATTATGTGAATTTCGTCGTCAATTTTAACGGCTAAATTGTTGGCCTCGACAATGAGCTGGTATTCGGGGTCCGCTTCGACCTGGCAGGAGAGGGAAACGGGATTCGATAACAAATTCCTTCTAGGCGAAATTTCAGTCTAGATATTTTTCGAGTTTTCCAAGAAATTAGTCAGAAATATTTCTTAGAAATTTCTTAGAAATAGCTAATCTTCAAAACTAGAAATTGGGCCAAGTTAATTTAAACAAATATGTTTTTCCTTCCAGAAATTAGGGCAATGCCTTACCAGAAAATAGACTGATGTCTTTCTAAGAAATCTAGAACTTTAAAGAAATTAGCCGATATCTTTTCAAGAAATGAGCGGAATTTTCTAGGAAACGTCGATGTCTTTCTTGGAAATCGGCCAATATCTTTCTATGAAACGAATCAGAATTTTTCGAGGAAAAAGCCTATATTTTTCTTGGAAATGAGTTGTAATCTTTCTAGGAAATCAGCCAATATCTTTCTACGAAATCAGCCAATATCTTTCTACGAAATCAGCCAATATCTTTCTAGGAAAAAAAGAAAACGACTTTCCAGGAAATAAGCCGACAAATTTCCAGAAAATAAGCTGATTTCTTTCAAGGAAATCAGCGGTTATTTTTCTAGGAAAGGAGCCGGATTCATTCTAGGAAATGAGCCGAAACCATCTGTCCATCAATGCTTAACAAACGGCTCTACCAACTCACGGGCCCTTGAATTTCGCTGGCCTGCCGCTTCGGGCCAGCTTCAAATGCTTCGATCTGTTCTAGCACCCGGGCCAGTTGCTCGCTGTCGCTCAGCTTAGCAACTGAGTGCACCGGGCCGCTAGCGGCCGAGGCCGCCAACTGCGCGGCGGCGGCAGCTGCGGCCGCAGCCGAGTCCGCGCCATCGCCATTGTTGAACTCCTCGGAGTCAATCGGTTCCTCCTTGATGGCGTCGGCGGCGGCGGCCGCGGTCTCCTCCAAATCTGCCAGGAGCTCTTCGGTGAGCGACATGACTCAGTGCGCGAATGACGAGTCTTTGGAGCTGAAGAATGAAGATTTGGATGGATTTTTTTGTTTTTTAACCAGAGGGATTAAAGCTGGCCCAGCAACTGACACTCTGGGAGGCTGGCCCAGCAACTGACACTCTGGGAGGCTGGCCCAGCAACTGACACTCTGGGAGGCTGGCCCAGCAACTGGGCATCTGGGAGGCTGCTGACCCAGCAACTGAGGATCTGGGAGGCTGGCCCAGCAACTGACACTCTGGGAGGCTGGCCCAGCAACTGACACTCTGGGAGGCTGGCCCAGCAACTGGGCATCTGGGAGGCTGCTGACCCAGCAACTGAGGATCTGGGAGGCTGGCCCAGCAACTAACACTCTGGGAGGCTGGCCCAGCAACTGACACTCTGGGAGGCTGGCCCAGCAACTGGGCATCTGGGAGGCTGCTGACCCAGCAACTGAGGATCTGGGAGGCTGGCCCAGCAACTGAGGATCTGGGAGGCTGGCCCAGCAACTGAGGATCTGGGAGGCTGGCCCAGCAACTGAGCATCTGGGAGGCTGCTGACCCAGCAACTGAGGATCTGGGAGGCTGCTGACCCAGCAACTGAGGATCTGGGAGGCTGACCCAGCAACTGAGGATCTGGGAGGCTGGCCCAGCAACTGAGCATCTGGGAGGCTGGCCCAGCAACTGAGCATCTGGGAGGCTGGCCCAGCAACTGAGCATCTGGGAGGCTGGCCCAGCAACTGAGCATCTGGGAGGCTGGCCCAGTAACTAATGAGTCGCACACAAAATAAGGAAAAAATCAGCACGCAAAACTACTGACCCAAACAAAAAACACACACTGGGTATCTTTAGTTGGCGAAACATCTTAAAACACAGAAAACAGTAGAAAGAATTGTCACTATTGAGTCATTAAATATATATAGCAGAGTAAGACTAAATAATAACATTTGCTTCAGACGCTGCATAGCAGACTACTAACTAACGCAGTAGTAAAAATAGAGTATTTTTATTACAATGCACAATAATAAAGATTTTATTCGTCGCCGTAGAAAGTTTATACTACTACTGATCAGTATCTTGAGTAGGCATTAGAAAATATGGCTGCATTTGTATCTCTTCTCATCATTTGACATTCTGTCGTTACAGGGAGGCGCTATTCTAAACAAAAGAAAATTAAAAAAACCCAACATGTCAGCATCTTGAGGATGAGGCATTGCGTAACACCAAATTTTACAATAGTATTTTGCATCGGTCACTACTGAAGCTCTACTATAAGGCATATAAGCAGCATTTTCATTTCACAAAAAAATAAATAAAACTTTGATTAAATATAGAAAACAATTATATTGGAATAACAGATAGAAAAACGTTCGAAGTGAATTACAATTACAGTTGCCTAGTGATTCGAGCACAGCAGAGCACACTAAATATGAAATGAACAGTCCTAAAAATTCTGGAATATAATATAACAAGCCAGTCTGCAGTGTTCAAGCCAGAAAGAAAAAATACAGATTTAAAACAAATCGTACCTATGGAAACTCATTAAAAATATAACTTATTGCTCCTTATTATATATAAGGGGGTAGAAAGTGCATCTCCATCGGAATGACAAATAAATAAGCTGAACTATTTTAAATTAAAAAAAAACTGCGACAACTTGCGATCTTTGACATGACGACAGTTGATTTGATTTTATTGCTTTTTGAAATTCTTGCATTTAGCAATGAAAAAAATACGAAAGAAATAAATTTAAAAGAAAATAATGCTATGCCATTACTACTGATAGAAAAAAGTAATAAGTAGCAACACAATGAAAAATGTTCTTTTTTGCCTATTTTACTTTTTCTATTCGCTCTCTTAAAAATGTTTTGCACTACTCACAAGCCAACTATCAGTAGTTTGAATAGTTTTTCTACGGCTGTAATTGAAATGTCGATTAAAACTAAATAACAAAAAAAGAAACTTCGAGCATCATTTCGGACCGTTGCGTCTCGGACGGTTGTCCAAGTAGAGCTCAGCGTCCGAGATCACCTGAGGCAGAGTGTCGCTGGTTTTACTGCTAGTGCAGGGCAATAATTCGTCAGGCCTGTACGAGCCCTGAGTGATTTCCACGCATTTGGCCATCAGATCCGAGCTGATCGCCTCCGTGCAGCGGGAGTCGCGCTGGTAGACCGGGTGCTCGGTGACGAATTTGCGAATCCAAGCGGCTGTGGTGAGCAGCTCGCCTGCGGTGATGGAGCGGCTGCGGTTGATGGGACACACAGACAGACAGACAGACAGACAGACAGACAGACAGACAGACAGACAGACAGACAGACAGACAGACAGACAGACAGACAGACATTAAGACAGACAGATAGACAGACAGACAGACAGACAGAGAGACAGACAGACAGACAGACAAATATTTTATGGACTTTTACATAACGGGCTGTCTTCTGCGTATGTAAGGTTCAGTCACTGTCTGGGGGGGGGGGAGGATTGCTGCTTGTTGCAACGTGCATGTTAAGGGTGAGTACAGCCAACCTTGTTTTCTAGCCTAAAGTATATTGGTGTGAGGTGGGTGGTGTGTGGGGCTTCATTCTCTAACCCAGCTCTTACAATATATTTGACAATTTGGGTATGGGTATGGAAGACAAGGTGCTCGTAATTAAGTCATTTTATTGGGCATAAGAAATTATGAAGTTGAGTCGGGCACGGCAAAAAGG
The DNA here is from genome assembly GCA_002269645.1 of Macrostomum lignano. Classification (NCBI taxonomy): domain Eukaryota; kingdom Metazoa; phylum Platyhelminthes; family Macrostomidae; genus Macrostomum; species Macrostomum lignano. Next base: position 91,681 of record NIVC01001310.1, on the reverse strand, counting down.
AGCAGTCAAGAAAGTGATGCTAAAAATAAAGATTAACCCCTATGAGGCCAGATGCCCCAGTTCTCACGAAACCCGATCTGATTTTGAAGCGCTCTCAAAAAGCTGGGAGCCCGCAACGGAGAACTTCAGGTGTTGAGCTATTAAAATGCCACTTTTTTACTTTCAATCAACGCCCAACAAGCAAGGGTAAATTGACAAACAGTAAGCCGTAGTAAAGTTTGAAGAGAGGAAAGCCTAGGGAAAGAAAGTGAAAGAGTAGATGAGAGAAGTGATGGCACAATATAGCCAGGAAAAAGCGTAAGACGTGACAGGTGAAAGGCCTAAAGGGTAGAGGGATGGACAGAGATAGAGGGAGGGACAGAGGGTAGATAGGGAAGGACAGAGGGTAGAGAGCGAGGGACAGGGAGTAGAGAGGGAGGGACAGAGGGTAGATAGGGAGGGACAGAGGGTAGATAGGGAGGGACAGAGGGTAGAGAGCGGGGGACAGGGAGTAGAGAGGGAGGGACAGAGGGTAGATAGGGAGGGACAGAGGGTAGAAAGCGAGGGACAGGGAGTAGAGAGGGAGGGACAGGGGGTAGAGAGGGAGGGACAGAGGGTAGAGAGGGAGGGACAGAGGGTAGATAGGGAGGGACAGAGGGGGTAGAGAGCGAGGTACAGAGGGTAGAGAGGGAGGGACAGAGGGTAGAGAGGGAGGGACAGAGGGTAGATAGGGAGGGACAGGGGGTAGAGAGCGAGGGACAGGAGGTAGAGAGCGAGGGACAGGGGGTAGAGAGCGAGGGACAGGGGGTAGAGAGCGAGGGACAGGGGGTAGAGAGGGAGGGACAGGGGTAGAGAGCGAGGGACAGGGGGTAGAGAGGGAGGGACAGGGGTAGAGAGCGAGGGACAGGGGGTAGAGAGCGAGGGACAGGGGGTAGAGAGGGAGGGACAGGGGGTAGAGAGCGAGGGACAGGGGGTAGAGAGGGAGGGACAGGGGGTAGAGAGGGAGGGACAGGGGGTAGAGAGGGAGGGACAGGGGTAGAGAGCGAGGGACAGGGGTAGAGAGCGAGGGACAGGGGGTAGAGAGGGAGGGACAGGGGGTAGATAGCGAGGGACAGGGGGTAGAGAGGGAGGGACAGGGGTAGAGAGCGAGGGACAGGGGGTAGAGAGCGAGGGACAGGGGGTAGAGAGGGAGGGACAGGGGTAGAGAGCGAGGGACAGGGGGTAGATAGGGATGGATAGAAGGTAGAGATGGAAGCACAGAAAAAGAAGGTAAACGCCTCAGGTCACTCACCTCTCGCCCGCTTCTGAATAAGGTTGAGATACTGGTTAAGCGTGCACATGGTGTCAACATCAGTGTGGCTCATGCTGAGGTACTGGCGAATCAGGGGCACCAGACCGGGGAAGTCCTGGCAGCCGTTGACAATTTCGTCCAGAGTGAATTCGCGCAGCTCGGCCTTGACCAGCTCCGGGTCGTTGTCGTACAGGTGAGCGCCTGAGCGGAAGAAGAATTTCTGGCGTTTCACCGCGTCACGCTGCTGAGCTCGATTGAAGTTCTCGTCCACCTTGGGGTGAGATGGGTTGGATATAGATGAGAGAGATTTAATAGTTGCATATGGATGTGATAGACTTTAAACTGGATGAGACAGACACATAAACGGGTGAGATTAAGTCATGTATGGGTGAGATTGACACAGACACGGGTGAGACTGACACAGACAAGGGTGAGACTGACACAGACACGGGTGAGACTGACACAGACACGGGTGAGACTGACACAGACACGGGTGAGACTGACACCTGACACAGACACGGGTGAGACTGACACAGACACGGGTGAGATTGACACAGACACGGGTGAGACTGACACCTGACACAGACACGGGTGAGACTGACACAGACACGGGTGAGACTGACACAGACACTGGTGAGATTGACACAGACACGGGTGAGACTGACACAGACACGGGTGAGACTGACACAGACACAGGTGAGACTGACACAGACACGGGTGAGACTGACACAGACACGGGTGAGACTGACACAGACAAGGGTGAGACTGATACAGCCAAGGATGAGACTGACACAGACAAGGGTGAGACTGACACAGACACGGGTGAGACTGACACAGACAAGGGTGAGACTGACACAGACAAGGGTGAGACTGATACAGCCAAGAGTGAGATTGACACAGCCAAGAGTGAGATTGACGCAGCCAAGAGTGAGATTGACACAGCCAAGAGTGAGACTGACACAGACACAGGTGAGACTGATACAGCCAAGGATGAGACTGACACAGACAAGGGTGAGACTGACACAGACACGGGTGAGACTGACACAGACAAGGGTGAGACTGACACAGACAAGGGTGAGACTGATACAGCCAAGAGTGAGATCGACACAGCCAAGAGTGAGATTGACGCAGCCAAGAGTGAGATTGACACAGCCAAGAGTGAGACTGACACAGACAAGGGTGAGACTGATACAGCCAAGAGTGAGATTGACACAGCCAAGAGTGAGATTGACGCAGCCAAGAGTGAGATTGACACAGCCAAGAGTGAGACTGACACAGACACAGGTGAGACTGATACAGCCAAGGATGAGACTGACACAGACAAGGGTGAGACTGACACAGACACGGGTGAGACTGACACAGACACGGGTGAGACTGACACAGACAAGGGTGAGACTGATACAGCCAAGGATGAGACTGACACAGACAAGGGTGAGACTGACACAAACACGGGTGAGACTGACACAGACAAGGGTGAGACTGACACAGACAAGGGTGAGACTGATACAGCCAAGAGTGAGATTGACACAGCCAAGAGTGAGATTGACGCAGCCAAGAGTGAGATTGACACAGCCAAGAGTGAGACTGACACAGACAAGGGTGAGACTGATACAGCCAAGGATGAGACTGACACAGACAAGGGTGAGACTGACACAGACACGGGTGAGACTGACACAGACAAGGGTGAGACTGACAAAGACAAGGGTGAGACTGACACAGACAAGGGTGAGACTGACACAGACAAGGGTGAGACTGATACAGCCAAGAGTGAGATTGACACAGCCAAGAGTGAGACTGACACAGACACAGGTGAGACTGACACAGACACGGATGAGATTGACACAGACACGGGTGAGACTGACACAGACACAGGTGAGATTGACACAGACACGGATGAGATTGACACAGACACGGGTGAGACTGACACAGACACTGGTGAGATTGACACAGACACGGGTGAGACTGACACAGACAAGGGTGAGACTGACACAGACACGGGTGAGACTGACACAGACACAGGTGAGATTGACACAGACACGGGTGAGACTGACACAGACACGGGTGAGACTGACACAGACTAGGGTGAGACTGATACAGCCAAGGATGAGACTGACACAGACAAGGGTGAGACTGACACAGACACGGGTGAGACTGACACAGACACGGGTGAGACTGACACAGACAAGGGTGAGACTGATACAGCCAAGAGTGAGATTGACACAGCCAAGAGTGAGATTGACGCAGCCAAGGGTGAGATTGACACAGCCAAGAGTGAGACTGACACAGACACAGGTGAGACTGACACAGACACGGATGAGATTGACACAGACACGGGTGAGACTGACACAGACACAGGTGAGATTGACACAGACACGGGTGAGACTGACACAGACAAGGGTGAGACTGACACAGACAAGGGTGAGACTGATACAGCCAAGAGTGAAATTGACACAGCCAAGAGTGAGATTGACACAGCCAAGAGTGAGATTGACACAGCCAAGAGTGAGACTGACACAGACACAGGTGAGACTGACACAGACACGGATGAGATTGACACAGACACAGGTGAGACTGACACAGACACGGATGAGATTGACACAGACACGGGTGAGACTGACACAGACACAGGTGAGATTGACACAGACACGGGTGAGACTGACACAGACACAGGTGAGATTGACACAGACACGGGTGAGACTGACACAGACAAGGGTGAGACTGACACAGACACGGGTGAGACTGACACAGACACAGGTGAGATTGACACAGACACGGGTGAGACTGACACAGACACGGGTGAGACTGACACAGACTAGGGTGAGACTGATACAGCCAAGGATGAGACTTACACAGACAAGGGTGAGACTGACACAGACACGGGTGAGACTGACACAGACACGGGTGAGACTGA
>NIVC01001310.1:0-82500 GCA_002269645.1 Macrostomum lignano | reverse complement strand
TTAATGATAGTTGTAGTTGTAGTTTAAACTGTATTGCAAAGTGAACTAATTCATCAAAAATGATGATGTATCTCATCAAAGATACATGATTGACAACATCAAAGGCCAAAGCATATAAAAAGTTTTGCATATGACATTTTAGTGTCACAAAAGGAAGCTATTATACATTTTAAAATATGTAAAGTATTATTATAAATGTATGAAATCAGTACATATAAGATGTAATTACTAATTTATACATTGTAATTGTAATTGCATTTGTGGTAATATTACAAGATATGAAGAGCAACTGATTGCTAAAAAATATTGAACCTATTATCTATACCCCCTACAAGTATAACCTAGTAACCTATATTAACCTAAATTTACATCTTTCTTTTTTTATGAGCACTCTATATTTTTATTTTAGATATAATAGGTCCATATATTAAATAATCTTATCTAACAGGAAAATACTATACAAATGAAGCATAAAACTTAAATGCATAATAGTCAGAAAGTCAATTGATAGTCCTGACTCAGCGTTAGACTCTTATTTATTTGCTGTTATTATGCACTGGGAAAACAAGTAAAAAATATTATTTAAACTAATAAACTATTAAACTCTTCTAATATAATGAATTGAAATTGTATTACCACTAGAAGCATTGGCAAAAAGCACAAAAAGCAAAGTAGAGGAAACAATTAAGGGGTCATTTCACAAGAAGGTCTTATCATATTTTTAAACTTTAGGCACTTGTAACTTTTGAACCATAATAGATAGAACAAAGCTCCAAAAAGCAATCTGTGTCAAACATATAATTCTATATTTTTATATAGTTGCTTATAAATTCTAAAACAACTGAACACATAGCAGAGCATAAACTATACTGACAATCATTTGGTAAAAAAAGAAAAGAGGGAGCTACAGCTATGTTGATAAATGATGATGCTGCCTCTTTAATGCTTTTACTAATTGCAATGTTTATAGTCATGATCATAAAGTATGGTCATGACAAAATATTTATTTCATTTATTTTTATTATTCCAGATAACTTTTACCTATAATATAATCCAAATCATAGTAGGCCTAGAAAAGACCCTTTATAATAAAATGAAAATTATAGTTTTTTTATTATATTATAAACAATATAAATTTATAAAATTTAAACTACAATAAAACTGCTTATCCCTTATATGGCAACTTTTTTATCTTTGCAAAGGGGATAATAAAAACTTGCTTAAAATTAAAAAAAATTAAATTATAAAAAAATATTTTCCATTATATACTTTTATTCTTTGCTTTACTTTAATTATCTTAGACTAAATGAAGTTTTATACTACTACTATTTCCAAATTTAGTTTTTGTTTATTTTTAGGCCTATTATAAGTAGGCCTAAGGGTTTTATTGATCCAAATTTAGCTCTTAACAACTTAGGCCTAATTATATAGAAAACTCTAATTATACAATCATATTTTTAGCTTTCTTTAAAGATTTTTAAACTTTTTTGAGTTGTTAAGAAACTCATTTATGAAGTCAAATGACCTTTTAGACACTTTTTGGCATATTTTTACTTTGCAAAACATATTTTTTCTAGTATAGGCCTACCATACTCCACTGTGGCTATGGTGGCTATACCATTCAACTAGGCCTACTAGTAATCTTTGTCCCTTGATTAGAAGAATTACAATCACTTCGGCAACAAGTCATTTTGGCAACACATGGATTTTTGGCATCAGAGGCCAATCTGGCAACTTCATTTTCCCTATGTCAGACTAGGCCCTATCAGTTGCCAATTTCAAAAAGTGATTTGTTTTCTAGGTCTGATTTGTACCTAGATCGCTAAATGTAGGCTAATAAGTGTCATATAATTATAAATTATTATGATAGAATTGTTAGTTATTGTTTGCAGTATAGATAGCAATCTTAGAATTGAGAAAACAAATTCCTGCTTTTCAAATGTAGGCCTAGCATAGCCTTGGAAATATCCATCCTTAAGAATTTGACTAGGCCTAGGCCTAGTTGCCAATAGGCAACCAAAAATAGTGATTGGCAACTGGATTTTGAGCCTGAAGGGCCAACTGGCAACTGGATTTCCAACCTTTAAAAACTCAGGGCGGGGGTCTAGCTTATTATAGGCCTAATATTAATAGGCCTAAGGAAAATGCTTGAATAAACAGTTACACATAGAGGGCATTGTACACATACAGACTACAGTTAATATTATTCTTTCTTAATGAAATGGACATCTAAGAAGAACTAGCCTAAAGCAAATCGAAGTAAAAAAATGCCCTGTACACATACACACTATACTATAGACGTGTGTATAGCCTGTACTAGGCTATCTTGCCTAGGCTTAATAAATATATCAGCATCCATGAAGTTTAGGCCTAAGCCTTGGCATCAAAGCTTACCTTTAACTCAGAAAATGTATTTAAAAAGTAATCTGCACCTTATTCTAGCGGAATAACGACATTTTATTATTTTTTTAAAAGACAAGACAAAATTTTCAACGGGTACCACTACCACTGTGTAGCGTAGCAGTAGGCCTAGTCTCATGTCATTGTCATGGGACCCAGTTAGTAGGTTTATAGCTGCCCTGTTCACGTATTTCTGACTGGCTTCCTCAATCTCCATTATCATGATTGTAATTTAAATTAAAATAACTATTTTATCCTGATCCTGACCTGTATCGTGCAAGGCAGGGCACTTTTATAGAAAGTGCGTGCCCGCTTAGTAATTGTCCAGGTTCACTGTATTTTAAATTTTGCGCGTGTTTGCTTCTTTGAAAAAACATCTTATACAAAACAAATTTTATAAAAAGGCACCAAAAAATCGCTTTTTAAACTATATAATCAAAAATAATGTTAAAGCAAACAAAAATTACATCTACATACTATAATTATTTTCCAAATCTCATTCGTCTAGCCTAACATAATGGGAACTGTGAGAGACCCTTGTCAATGAGGTGGATTCTGATGGTGTCCTTAACATTAACTTAATAATAATAGTAATAATGTTGTGTCCGGGTACATTTGCACCGATGAGCAATCTCTGACTCTTGGTCAAGTGTGCCAGCAGGCACAGCACTCCTACCCCTCTCGGCTGCGTGCCTGCCTCAACCCCCGCTCCCCCTCTGTGCGCCAGACCCCCCAGCTGCACCCACCCCACTATCTGTATGAGCCAACCGGTTTTGTGAGCTGTGTGCATATTAGAATTTTGGATTCTAATTTTGGATTGTTTACGCATCTTTGAAGTTCAGACTGTCTGGGTTTGAGACGGATTGACCTCTAACAATCTAGACAGGCAACACAAAATCTGGGAGGAATGTTTTCAACCCCATTCTGACCCCCAGATTTGTGGCTTTTTCATTGTTTTCAGTGATTTATGGCGGCCTAGCTGTCACTTTTGGCTCCAGCCTGTCTGGGTCAAAGAAGTCTTTCCAGCTTTCTCCCCACTCGCTCTGTTACTTTCTCCTTTGATTTATGGGCGTTTTGCTGTCACTTTTAGCGCCAGGATGTCTAGACAATTGGGACTTTTATTGCGTTTTGCCCATGATTTATGACCGCACCTGTCAACTTCCCTGGGGTCTGAAGGCCACCTGGCAGGGTGGGTTTTGGGGTTTGAGCTCAGCCAATCAGAATCGACCTGACTGCCCTCGGCTCGAACAATCAGAAAATTCGGCGCCTATTTTAACAAAAGCTCTTAGCCAATCAGAAAATTCGGCGTGCGATATAACAAATAGGCCGCGTGAGAGCTATAAAAGGCGGCAACTCGAACCGCGCTCGAAGTAACTGGTTGTTATCCCTACCTTGGCCTTGGCCAGACCTGCCGACCTGATCCCCTTCGGCTTCTGCAGCGTCTTCGACGTCTGATCCCCCTTCCCCCGGCAGCGGCAGTTTCGGCTTCAACAGCTAAGTTCCCCTCGAGAGGTTTCACCAGTACTTCTCGGCCGTGAACAAAGGGGAGCAACAGCAATCGGCAGGTGAAGAGTAACGGCGGCACTCGTCAGTTAAGATCAGCAGCAGCATCCTATCTGAGCGCTTCAGTCTCTGTGGATTCCTTGGCCACCGGCAGATAAGTCCTCTGATTGGTTGGGTGAGAGGCTTTCTTGACCTGCTAAACTGGGTACGCCCTTTGTCTGACCCCTTCCTAGGTAGTCTGATAGGATTTGCACTTTTGCTTACTTGCTTTTGTGTGTAGAACTCGAGGCAGAAGTGTCAGTTAATATTAAAAGTAGCCATTCGCTCTAACTCAATCTGAAGGTGTTTAGAATTGCGGATAAAGTGAGAGAGTCAAATTTGGAAGTTAAAGACTTAGCGTTTTCTTTTTTTCGCAATGCCAGCTGAGATGAGCGGCTAGATCTAGAGGCAGAGGTCACAGTGAACCGGAAGCGACACAGCTCTCAGTCAATCAGTCGATCTAAGAAAACATGATAAGCATGCAGATTAAGTGCCAGACTGGTGCTTTCACGCGGTCTCAGTCTCAGGCAGCTAAGCGGCTAAAACGAGTTAAATGTTAATCTAAAGATCTCCAAAAGTAACAATGCATCTACATCATCGCTATCTGTCGACGTGTTAACACATTTAGTGCCAAAAGCGTGCAGTTACGTGTACTGATACATGTACTTCTTGGAATTTTGTAATGAAATAGTACATTTAGTAGTGTATAGAGGCTCGCCAGCGCAATAACCTCCTGCAGAAGTCCTCTCTGTCTCTGCATGGCCAATGCGATCTTAGTCCCAGCAGTGTCCCTTCTATTCGGCTATGACTTCGAGATTTAGACAGCTAAAAGACATTAGATGGCAGGTAAGTACAGAGTCCCTCTAGTCGGAAGTCCGATTTCGATAGCTCCGGTTTGGTGAGCCGGGGCGCACGGACTGGTGGCAGCGGGTTAGTTAATCTGCGGATTAGCTAATCTCTACCTTTCAAATTCTCCCTGCTTGTCTCTCGCTGTCTCCTCTTAGCTATAGGACCTTGCTGCTCGCCAACAACCTAGCTACCATGGGGCTGACCATCTGACAGGAGTGAGAGGCCAGAGTTCTAAGTGATTCATTTCTGAGTTCTGAGGCCCGAAGCTATAGGCTTAAAAAGGCCGAACCCATTATATAAATGACTAATACAGCGCACCCCTAAAAGCACTCAAGATTCCGATAATTGAGCAGCATTTTAATCACGATATATAATACAGTATATTTCTTGTGCAGTAAATGACTCGATCAAGCTAATACGCGATCACGATATATTTATAACCTTATATTACCTTTACCTTTAGCGTCTCATTGACAGACAATCGAAATTACTTTAACACTACATGTATATAAACCTTTTTTCAGCTGAGTTTTTCTTTAATTTGATGATTTCTTCTCAGAGCCGCGAGCCTACTGTCTATGGTAGAACCCAATTCCACTATATAGACATCTTCATTCGAATCTGTTGTTTTTTGCTACAGAAAAGACGTTTTCGCATCCGCGACGTTCCGCGCGAAAGCTTGCACTTGTTTTTATAATAGATTGATATAAACGAAATTATTTGTATTAATCAGCTGGATGTCATCAAATATTAGTAAGTTACTGCTGACTTTTATGGCACTGTCATTTATGACACTCGGTTCACCTGCGCCACATTGCGAAAACACCAAAGACATAAACAAGTTTCTTACCGACTTGGACACCGCTTGCTTTTCATTCTTCAAAATTCACGAATGTCGATACTATGTGTACAAAATATCCGTCTATTTCGATCTTCGCAAGGTTAATAGGTGAGTGCCATTAATTGTGGTGAAGAGTGTGCATAAGATGTTGCTGCCACAAAAGTAGGTTTCCGAACGTAAATTACAATAAGCTGGTAAATAGTCTGTCAGCTGAATGAAAGCGTCGGCAAGACGTTGGAATGTCGAGATGGAGGTGGGAAAGATTCTTAAATCAGCATGGGTCAATTTGCTAACTTGGTGTCAACAGTTATACATTAATTAAAGATTAGTTAGGTTACTAAAGAATGCGAATGAACTAATAAAACTTCATGGCTAAATGTACGCCACTGTGACCTTATTACCACAAAAAACCTTGCAGCGTAATGAAGCATCACTATCCATTCGATTCTTACCAAACGTTCAACCAATCGCGGAAAAAACTGCTGCAAAGCTGCAGATCCGGCTGGTGGGACAACTCGGAGTTGAATCAGCAAAATTGCAATTGCGGCAACATGTACCGTGTGCTCACTTCGCCTCTGGTAGTGAAATCCTTTATACCTGCCGGGCTTAACAATTTCGATGATCAACAGAGAAAAAATTTGTACTTTGAGCTTTGCTACTATTTGGCGATGAGACACTATGTACTCGTGACAGACAATGCAAATACTGGCGGGGTGATGTGCGACGACCATCAGCACACTTCTTGATCAGACCATTCTTTACCTAAATTTCAATCTGTTCGACAATTAAACAATATACCGGTACATCTTTAAAACTCCCTGTGTTATCACACTTTCATCGACAAAACTTGAAACTGTGCTTTTTGAAAGTTTTTTAATAACCTTTTAAACTACTTACATCAGCAAGGTCAGCAAGGCTCTACGCTCATATGATAGAAAATTCCCAAATAATTTTACTGCTTACCATGGATGAATGAATAGAATGGATTGCTATTCTGGCTCTGGCTATTTTCGTTTTTGACTCTTTTGCATCCGGTTCCCCCCCGTGCCTTTTCATTGGTTGATGATTGCCATAGACGGTTTTCGGCCTTCGCCCCTTTCTTTCGATGCACAAGCGCTTTCGCTCGTGTTTTGAAATAAAGGGGGAAGACCTACAAGCACGATTCGAGAGTCGATTCGTCTACAATAAAATCAGTTCTTTGCGCTTGTTGTTGTTGTTTACTCACTGCTTATTTTACTTTGATCACTACCATGCCCAATGGCTCAAAGCGCTACTGTGCTGCACTAGGATGTCTATCCAAGTCAGGGATGCGGGACGACACTGGAGTGAATATCAGCTTCTTTTCTTTTCCTGTCAAATCTCCACTTCAACTGACCGAATGGATGAGCAATGTGAAGATGGCACCGCAGTTTGTCTTGACAAAGAGCTCAGTATTGTGTGAGAAGCACTTTGCGGCGTCTGACTTCATCATTAGCACACAGGGAACACAATCGCCTGGCGCCTACAGGAAGCGGCTAAGACCCGGATCTGTGCCAAAGCCGGAACACCTACCGTCGATACTCGCTGACGAGGAGCCAGTTGGCACTCCACAACAACAGCAGCCAGTATCGTCAACATCGGTGAGAGCTGAAAAGGTCACAAAGCAAAAACATGCGCAAGCGCTAAGACGGAATGCAATGCTCAGACGCACTATCAAAAGTATGCAATTTGAACGGATGAAATTGATCCTGCAGTTTAAGCGCAGTCGCAGGCAGCTTTTGCTGGCAAATCGCAAACTGCGGGCTGCGATGGAAAGAGTTCGAAATTTGCAGAAATGCTCTAAGATCTCCAGCGACGTCGCCAGTCGCGTTCGGTCTTTTCTGACAGAAAATGGCAAGATTCTGCTACAGCATACTACAAAAGAAAAGCGAGGCGCATTCTCGGTTGCTATGCGTGCCTTTGCTGCTCGATTGCACTATTGCTCGCCGAAGGCGTACTCAGTAGTGAGTAGATTTATTAGGCTACCTGCTTCTTCCACAATCCGCAAATGGTTGTGCAATTCCGACGGAAGTCCCGGAGTTTCGGCGACTGCAATTGGAAAGATTCGAGACCTCAGTATAGAGTCGAAGATGAGCTGTGAATGGGTGCTGGTGATTGATGGGGTGGTGATTAGAAAGCAGTTATGCTGGAGTACAGCAAAGGAAAGCGTGATTGGCCATGAGGACCTCGGCGAAGGTGTTGCGCAGCTGTAGTGTTCCGACTCTAATTTCATGTGATTTAATCATTCTAACAGTCTGTTCTCATCGTTACTGGTATCGTATATGTGTGTTGTTTTCCTGTTCCAATTTCACTCAATTTCACCATTCTAACAGTCTGTGTTGTCATGTACGTTAATAGAATCGTGTACCACAAGTTTTGATGCGTGATGCACACACAAAGGTACTCCCTCGATGATGATGATGGGCGAAATAGAAGTTACTTGTGTTGAAATAGAACTTTAAAACTAATTTCATAACTCCAATAGTAAAATTCAGATAAAGCATCGCCAGTAATCCATTATTGTAGCATTGTCATCGCACCCTCATCATCACCCTCGACATGAAAATCTGAAATCATTACTGTTGTAATTTGCAGGGGATTTGTTATCATTCCTCTGCTTCAATTAACAACTTCAATTGACAAACAAGTAACCAGAGAATATCGAGCGCTCGATATTCTCTGCAAGTAACTGACATTCTCAGTTCTTAGCGCTTGTGCATCGAAAGAAAGGGGCGAAGGCCGAAAATTGTCTATGGCAATCATCAACCAATGAAAAGGCACGGGGGGGAACCGGATGCAAAAGAGTCAAAAACGAAAATAGCCAGAGCCAGAATAGCAATCCATTCTATTCATTCATCCATGCTGCTTACGCGCATTGAATTTAATCCAAGATACATGTACGCTTGCCAATGTAATGCAGCTTTTGTCTATGGTAGCAAGGCTGACACAGCGGCATTTATGAGATAGTTTAGTCCAGCAAGCATCAATTTGGTCCAGCAAGCATCAATTTGGTCCAACAAGCATCAATTTGGTCCAACAAGCGTCAATTTGGTCCAGCAAGCATCAATTTGGTCCAGCAAGCATCAATTTGGTCCAGCAAGCATCAATTTGGTCCAGCAAGCATCAATTTGGTCCAACAAGCATCAATTTGGTCCAGCAAGTATCAATTTGGTCCAGCAAGCATCAATTTGGTCCAAACGCTCGTGAGCCATTTGGCAAACTCTTGCCTTCTCGAAATCGTCTGCAGGTTGTTGCGTACCGTTGGAATGTCTGCGTTTCTATTCGATACCAACCATTTTCAGTCGCTTTTCCAGATCTCTGTTGATAGTTGAAATCTGATAACCAACTGGAACTGTTCTTTTAACTTCTCTGATGTTTCTTCTGCAATATCATCAATAGCATCGAGTGGCAGTTGGACCTGGAGGCTCTCGAGCAATTTGCCTTGGCGATTGCCACCTCTTCAAAGGCGATCTCTGCCGGCAGTGGTTTCAAAGCGCTGTATGTAACCTTTTGGTGTTCACCTCTGTCGAGCACTTTGATGCCATGGCCAATGGCATTCGTTCGACAGCGCGCCTAGCATATGGTCCACAATTCTGGGGCTGATCTTGCTTCTCCGCAGCAGTTGAAGTATAAGCTATGGACCAAATTGATGCCTTGCTACCAATAGGCAGAAGCTCCGTTGCATTGGCAAACGTTACATGTATTTTGAAGTAAATCCAATGTACGTACGCCCAAATGGGCTGCAAAAAAGCATTATTATTTCTTTCAGTAATTAAATAAATTCAATGATTTTTTCTTAAAACAAAACTTATTGAAACCCATATTCGCTTGGGGAAAAGAAATGAAAGATTCTTCACTCGGCTCGGGGTATGTACACTCCTAAATAGGCTTCACTTTCATACAGTTAGTATTCTAGATTCATATACGCTATGCTAACTAGGTCGTACAGGGTGTGATAGGGGCTGCTCGGGGCAGAAGCGAGCCATAAGGCTTCGTCTCAACGCAACTCGTAACTCTTACATGTAATTTGAAATTCAACAGAAAGGCGGAAAAAGTTCGTCTAATTAAAGGTATCTGCAGACAAATATGGATAATGATAACGCGAGATATATATATATTTAGCTCGTAGATTAAATTAGAGACGACAAGAGCTGTGACAACGTACATTGAGTTCAACCTAAAATTTTCAAACCCAACAAACCCAAAATCGTTCCTGCCGCTTCTTTCATCGGCCAATATTTGCACTCCTGCCACACTCCCGGTAGGCACTCAAGGTGAACACATGGGGTCGCAAGGACCAGCAGGTCAATGAAACAAACAGAGTTCACCCTTCCCTCTGAAGCGAGCACTCGTCGTCCTCTTTCCTGCTCCCACAGTAAGCTTTTTGACTTTATATTCATGCGGACGGACATGAGGCTCTCTCGATCCTATATAAATAAGCGGTGCAATTGATTCACTCTTAATTTCTGTATGATCACGTCACAGCAGCATAGGCAGAGCAGTCTAACTGGTAACCAACGCAAATCTGTCCGTTGTTTGATGAAGTACTATTTGCACAATGGGGTATAGCTAAATGTTTGCGAATGAAGTGGGACAACACGCGTATTGCTCCTTTATGAACCCTAGCTGCCCTGTCACAGAAATGTAACTCCAAGTTCTTCTAGCCTCTATTTTGTGTTGGAAAACTCAGTGCTAGCTATATTAGCCAGAATTATTTTGTCTGCATTATATTCTGTAATACGAGCCAGAACTTGTTTCATGGAAAGTGAAGAGCAATTTAAACAACGTCTAATCAGTATTCTTCTAGCAGATGATGATGTTGATCTGTTGTGCTTACTACAACTTGGCAACCGTTCTGAACTGTTTAGTAGCCATGAGGAGCTCTTGCTGATGCCACTACCCTGGACATGTCCATTGGAAAGTCCCAAGGCACCGCAGCTACGGTTTCTATCCGAGCACTGCACCCTATTGGAAACAGCATTTTGCGCCATGTCCGTCAAATGTCTGCGACACCTGCTTACTGACGAGGCGACTGTTTTGAAGCTGCTTGGTCAACTGTCTATGGCCAAAACAATACCGCTACCCGTTCACTGCCTGTTGACGAAATTGCAACTTTCCGAAGTGTCTGAAGTTGACAGCGACGATTGCCAACTTGCAGAGACGGCTGCAGTGACCTTTCTGCAGACCATGTTGCAAACGCTTCCAGCTCTGACTGACTGGTGCCTCAGGGTTGATAATCTCTCCACTGGACGAAACGCTCTAGAGGAGGCTGTTACCGCTCGGAAGTATTGCATCGCATCGTGGATTGTACACAACTCGCCAATCTATCGAGTCGAGTCGAGAACAGTTGCTGCAACGCAGATGCTCCGATTGGATCTGAGTGATTACTCACTGCCAGAGGGACAAAGAACTGCTAAGCATCCGCTCAATACGCTGTCGCTTGACTCTATTTACAATCTAACAGATCCTATGCGAGCTTTCTGGGACTCCCAGATAATATCTCACTGGTCCAAGAGGCTGCTTCAAAAACGACAGCGCCTATTCCTTGTTAAAGCCTTCCTTGGCACCATTGTTAAAGCGCTGGTTTTGATAATGGTTTACGCGGATTTCTACATCGATCTAACTGGGAAAGTTCACAAACCGAAGACTGAGAACGGGACGACCAGCTGCAGTGGATACTATTTGCAAACATCGCTGCGTGGCTTTCTAGACAGCCAGATTGGTCGCGTTTTGGGTTGGCTTGTGTTGGCTGCTTATTTTGCCGAATTCTGCTCCGTTATTGCTTTTTTCCACGCCTACATTCGCGTTACCAAAATTCCAGGTGAGATGCTAGAGCTGCTTGGGTTGAGGATCATTATACTATTTCATAAAGATATCCTCTTGCACATGGAAAATCAAGCACTTTTGTTTCTAGTTAAGTTCTAATGATGCAAATTGTGATTCAACTGTGTCAGAACCCGATGAACTGGCTACGATCTGTTCAAGAGCTGTTCATTTTCAGAGTTGTTATTTTTGCTGTTTCAGACATGTCGCATCTGGTGGCCCTATTGAGACACTTCAGGTGCATAGCTGTCATCCTTCTTCCGCACGTGGCCGTTTTCGTTACGCTTATATCGATACCGTTGAATCTAGTTCTCAAGCAGCGACTTAATGAAGCTATCGATCCGTCCAGCTTCCTATCGAGCTGGGAGTTGGAAGTTCGATTTCTAGATATGTTCATATGCGTGCTGTATGGCTTCTGCGGAATCGGACTCATATTCGATTGGCTGATGCTTATTGACCCGCTCATGGTGATCTGGTGCTGCATCGGCAGCATCTTTACCTTTACATTCGCGGTGGCAGCCATTGTTCTTATTTGCTCTTGGTTGGTGGCACTAATTATACCCTGCGACCCGGTGTTCCCAGACCGGCTTGGGCCCCTGGGCCTGGCGCTGGGCTTCTACCGAGCAATCAACTCGCTGTCTTTCTCCGAGGCCTCGCAGCACCGACTGGGCATCGTTCTCGCCATCGTGCATCTCATTGTGGTCTTGGTTAGTTTCAACTTCCTAGTCGCATTGCTATCTGAGTCGGTGACTACGTCCAAGAAGAACATGCGTTATTTAATTCTCAGCAACCGTCTTTACACCCTGTTCGTACTTGAGATCGGCTGCAGACAGCTGTTTTGCCGGCGCTGGAAGAAGTCCAAAGAACAGCGGAGAGCTGAATTCGAAGCCAAGGATGAAGAGCTTTGGGTTGTGAAAACAGACTCAATTGGATTGGAAGGACGGATAGTGTTAGATCAATGAAATTTATTGCACATTTTGTTACAAAAGTCAGCTAAGAATGATATATAATACATGCATAAAACCAAGGAGCTGTATCATTTCTAGTATTTTCAGGCTCAGGACTTGTACGTAGGATTTGAGATTAATATATGATCCGAATTTTCTAAACAAAAAATGAATATCAATAAAGCTATAAGGAAGGCGAGACATATCAGAAGATGAACACTGGGTCTGCTTTCTATCAAAAGCAATAACAATTTTTCTGTTCTGAAAAAAATTAAAATCTCCATTCTCCGTGTGTGGTAATGTGCTGTTTTTTGGTTACTCGTAAAAAAACTTCCTCCTAAAGATTTCCATAAAACGTACTCTCCCATCCTTCTACTCAAGTAGTCCTTGCAGTTTACTTGCAAACACGCATCATAACTTTATCGACAGTATGCTTGATTGAATAATATACTACTTTGAATAGTTAGTTATACTTTAAATTGACTATACTCGTAATTAAACTAAATACGAGTATGTGACGGTTGTATACATGTAATACTTGATACACCTACCTGTGTCTGTGTGTAGTTACATTGTTCTATCAAACTTATAGATTTGTTCACATTGTTAAATCTTAGAGTTTATTTATTTTTCTAACCTTTCAGATTAAAAATTTATATCTTGCTATCAAGCTGTCCGATTAATTTCAATTTCAACACCACCTATCAGTTATATTTATTGACAGTGATTGTATAAAAGAAAAACTAAATTTGAGAATCTCTACCTAGCTAAATACATGTAAAGTGTTCTGCTACTTTAGTAGTTGCAAGAATTTCAAAGTTTTTAAATAATATTGAATTATTAATGCTTACTGATGTGTTTATGCTTCTACTTACATGTATCCGTACTTAGTAGCTTCCGTCCCACGCCCGCCTTTAGAAGAAGCAGAGAAGCAGAGCCGCCCTGCAGCATACACAGTAGCAAACCGGTCCCATGATGATTTAGGATTTACGATGATCTCGTAGCAAGTAGAATGAGAACCTCTTAATTAACAAGCCATTGGTTTGCGACAGAACGTGGCGAAAAAATACCAGTAGAGACCACCGCGGTTTGTCCCCAGTTGGCCAAACAAAATTTTTATCGGGGTTGCGCACACGAAAGGGCAGGACGCTACATTAGGGTAATGGGGCCGTAGCCTAGTGGTCTGGCTCGGTTCTCTGACGTGCCAGCGGCCCAGGCGCGATTTCAAGTGGTCACATTAATTCGGGGATAAATTGGAATCGCGGCTTGGCTCTGCTTGTGCAATTAACGCCACTGAGGCCCAACCCCCAGTAGTGAAGTGTACATGCCTAACGATAAATAAAGTTAGGGCCGCTGTACACTCCTGTGTGAGTGTGTGCCTGTGCGTATGACTGCGTACGTATCCGCGCGCTTGTGTGTCTGCTCAGGGGAGTCGGCGGAATGGGCAGCAATGCCTCTCGATGGATGTGTGACAATGTCGCTTAAAGTGCGCCAGGGTGCACACAGACCCTGCCTCTACAACCGGTCGCACATTACCATGCCCGCAACATGTACACTTCACTGTGCCTTGGGGGTTGGCCCTCAGGCCGTTAATTGCACAACCAGACCCAAGCCAAGATTCCAGTTCAGACCCAAATTAATGTGACTAACTGCACTGGGAATCGAGCCTGGGCCGCTGGCACGTCAGAGAACCGAGCCAGACCACTAGGCTACGCCCCCTCTATCTCTAAAAGCGCTTCCAGCTTATTTTACCACATTTTCTAACAAACTAATAGTGCAGTTTGCAGAAGCACTTCTGATAGATTAAGAAGTCGTCATCAAAAGTGTCCTTACGTCAAAGAAGTGTCGCCGTCACTTGCGCCTTGTGGTGCATGCTCTCGTTATCGTCCACTGTTTTTTTTTCAACACAGTATAAAACCCGTCAATCGCAACAGTTTTAAGAATTGGGATTAGTTGGATTTTCTCTTGTGTTTTCCCTAAATAATGGAGCATTTTCTTCCCAGTTTTTACATCGCATATCGCCATGTAGCAATGAAGCACAAGAAGTAGACGCAATCTTTCTATACAATATTATAAAGCCAAGGGATGAACGCACTTTGCTAAACTGCAACTCTGAAGCAGCAGCTTGCACGTGAAGGGGGGGGGGTAAGTGCCTCCCCTCTCGGTGCAAGATTAGATACACAGCCTCCGGCTACCCTGGCAACTCCCGTGCCTCATCAATTAAACCCAAACTTCTGTGCCGGGCAGAGAGACAACAAAGCATCCAATAGAACATCCTATAGAATTATCAGGCCAGTTCGAGCTTCAACTTTTGGCTGGTTTGCCATGTCAGATTTTTGCGGCCTGTCATGTGAGACGGGCATGCATGGGCGGCTACTGGCCGGGCCCGCAGCCAAAACTGGTTACCTAAACCGGCGGGATCTGATGCAGTAATGCTAGCAGTTGCCCGTTAGACTTGCTTTAGCAACAAATTCGAATTTAGTTTGTTCATATGCAGTGCTTCTAAAGCTTCTGAGGGCGCTGCTTGCTTCTTTTTCAGGCAATAAATTGCGACAAATGAAGACTTTTTGCTTCTGATATTTGTGATTCATCTGTACAAAACTTATCTATTAATCATCCGAAAGAATATAGTGGCAAATTTATTTCAAAATCATGGTTCCATGAAAACTTCAAACCGAACACTCTCGGAGGCTCAAACTGACTTTTTAGATATCTTAAGCCTCAGAGCACAAAGCCAATGGTAGAGAATTATGATCATCAGACAGACTTTCCTGAATCCGAATGCGTCTTGGGGTTTGGATTAAGAAAATGGCAATGTTACATACTCGTATCAGTTGGCGCTTTACAAATTTCAAAGCGATTATCATGAACTAATAAAACTCTCTTTGCTCATGAAAGCTTGAAGTTTCTGATGGCTTGAATTCAAAACTGCACAAAATGGTCCCAGTAAACACGACATCGAATTCACTGAAATTGCAAATTAAAACAAAACTGAAATTTCATCGATTTCTACTATTAACTACGAGTAATATACCGGAAGTATAACTTAACGAAATCAACGGTCCAAGTGTAATCCGCCAACCCCTCCTGGAATCCCGCTGCTGCCGCCGCCGCTGCCGCTAGCGCTGCCTCCTCCTCCGCCGAGACCGCGCGCACCTCCGCTGAAGATTACATTGAAACCGGCCGGGCCTTGACTGAGCGCACGGTGGGCGCGTCCCGGTCTTGCCGGTGCGCCTGAGCTGCCAACGCCGCCACCTCCGCCGAAACTGCCGCTGCCGAAGGCGGCCTCGCCCCAGTCCCGTTCGTGCTGTAAGAAACCCCCAATATGCCGCTGCTGCGGGCACTGCTGGTGTTGAATGTGCGCCCGTTGATGATGATGATGCTGATGATGATGATGCAACTGGTTTTTGTGATGCTGGTGCTGCTGGTAACTTCTTGCCATGGTTAGTCCGCCGCGTTCGCAACGGCTACGCCGTCGCTTGCAATGATAGCAGATGAAGGAACCCAGAAGCAGTGCGATGAACAGTAGAGCAATAGCAACGTGAATTGGCCATATCAGCATTTTAGTATCGGATCTGTTGCCGATCTGTTTTGTGACCTAATTTGGTTTGCTGGGCTTTGGGATTTTCTCGATGCTGGCCGTCGCACTCCGATCGGGGCCGTCCGATTTTCTCATACTTCTACTGTCTTAGAAGAGCAAAGCATATCTGTCTTACCCGACAGGGACTTGGCCCATCCAATCCCCGTCCAGCAGCAGGCACTCCCGGACAAGCTCGCGCGGCCTCGCGAAAAGAAAAGGGATTAGCCGTTCAAGAACTCGTTTAGCCGCGCAGCTAAAGGGATGGGGATGCGCAAGCCATGCAGCGGCGCTCGATCCCTTCTCCAATTTCCGCGGGGCAGTCGTCGCTAAGAATGAATGGCTGAGCCGCAGCTCTAGCCTAGATAAAGGCGGCTGGACTGCCCTCAGGGACATGATGCTTGATGGGGACTTCCAGTTTCATAGGCATAGTTATAGTTGCCATCTTCCTCTGGGTCCCCATTCAAGGCTGGGTTCTAGCAGAGACTCTCATTTGCATGATCTCGTGAGCAGGCCATTTAGAAACCGGAGCAGCGGAAGACAATCGCGCCATGGAATTCAAATACTGTCCGTTTGATCCTGGGTTGCTAGCTATTCTTGGCGTGCTTCTGTAAGCTTTATGTATATGCTAAGATACACTGTAGTTTATCATATGTCGCTCTATTATATAAGAGATAAGTGAATGCATTCGCTCCTAATTGATGCTGCAGCGTTCTCTATATACATGTATTTTTATTAACTCATGCTGACTGTGATTGATGGCTCTCTCAAAGCAACAAGCATGGAGCTATTCTCAGGTCGAAAATAATATAGGGTAATCCACTGTTACATTAGCTAGAATGATTTCAAACGGAATATGGGTATAGGGACTTCGAAAATGTAGTTCTTTCTTTACGATAGTAAAGGGGCGTCGCCACCAAAAAACACGGGGGACATGTCCCCCCAGTTAAAGATATGGGGGGGACATGCCAATGCTTCCCCCCCTCCACCCCACCTAGTAACCCATGATGGAAATCAATAATTTTGCTTCAGGTGCCTAAAATGAGTGCCTGCGGCGTCAAAACGAGCGCTGACAACACAGATTCTCAAAATAATGTATATGTAGGAATTCTATAGTTATATAAATGGGTCATGTAGAATTCTTGGCTTTGCCCCCCCCCACACCACCACAATATCCATGGCGACGCCCCTCTGTTTAGGTACACAGTTCACAATCCAATCATATATCTCATTGATGCAAACATGCACTAAAATCTTCCCAGAGTAAACTAGCATAGCTATCAGCAGTGCAACAATATGTAAGCATTGAGTTGCTGCACAGTTGAGATTGAGAGTTATGGGATTACGCTTGCAGGCTAGATGTATGAGCATGAGTCTTTTGCTCACGTATCCTAGAGCCGCCTCGAGCTGAGAAGGCGGCAGCTGCGGCAGTGCGGCCCTTAATTCATATCGTGGGAGATTGATTCTATACCCCTATAGCTAATCGGGGAGACTATATATACATAGGGGCAAAAAATTGCCAACGCTTTTCTGCAAAAATCCTGTGCTGGCGGAGATACTCTTTTACTCTAAGATCTGAGCATATTGGATCAGAGCCAAGGGGTGGTTGGAATCCTCTGAAAGGGGAGCACGCGCTCAGTATTAGTTTCCTATGACTCAAAAAGTTGCAAGTCTGCATATGCAGCAGTAAATTACTATGATCAGCTGGCCCTGCAAATTTCAATATTTCTCTTTTTCTCTTTTTGATGAAGCTCAGGGAAACTGATTTCGGCTTTGAATTAAAGCTAAAATGTAGTTCTACCTGGAACATGAAGAGCTCAAAGAGCTCAAAGGGTGTCTAATGTTAAAGACGCTAAAACAGCCCTAAACCTTGCATGGAGACCTCCTTGGACGTACATTTGCTCTTCATTTTAGTGAGTTCAACAAATGGCGCGATTACGAACGTAAAAAATAATCCGATCATATTCAAAGATGGGACCACACTGCGACGTCATCCATCTGCCCATTTGAGCTCGTATCATATCCTGTTTTGGCACCATTTCTCTAAAATCAGGCTAATATATTATAAGGCCAAAAATCTATCGAAAAAATAGTTTACTTAATAGCTGCGTGCGTCTTCAAGCGCTGCCGCCAACTCAACTACGAGCTAGAATGGTATAGTGTACAAATTGTGTGACACCCTATAGGTACGTTTATGACAGACTTCTCCAAAAATGACGACAAAATTTGTCACGAAGTCATTTTTGCACTGGTGTCATTTTTGTTGCGTCATAAAAAATGACAAACGTCCTTTTTGCAATTAATCAAAAAAAAATGAAGCGCCTTTTCACCCGCTACATGTTACTGAAGTTTTAAAGCAAGTAGTATGATTTTAAAGGAGTTTGATGAGGACGCATCTTTTTTGAATCTTAAAACCGCACATTTCGCTTCGATGCGCTTTTCCCCAACTGTCAGTAGGCTAGCTACAATAGGCTAGTAATTAGTTAATTACCTCCTGATAGTGGAATTTTCAACTTTCTACATACACAGGTACGCTCGGAGAAGCTAATTGTAATCCCTACGTCAAAGTACACATTCAGGTATTATCATCCCTCATAGAAATCGCATTCTTATGGCTCGTTCACGCAGCCATGAAATTATTTGCAATTATGTGATGTTTAATTGAATGGTCATAAAAATATGAATGTAAAAATCCTGTTCGGCCACTTTTGACGGCGCTGTGAACGAGCCTTTAGCAAACACAAAAATCATGTGACAAAAGCTATGTTCTGGAATTTCAGAGTTACTTAAAATTAAGTGCTCTGCAATCATAAACCGATTTGCTTATTTCATTGAAATAGAAAAACGTTTGTATTGTCCAGCAACCGGCGTCAACTCACCTGCAACACTTAAGTCGGAGTTAATTTCATCGTTAACGCTTGGATACAGTCGTGCATGCGTCACTGCTCAGCTGAGCTTGTACTGCTCATCTCACTGCTGTC
This sequence comes from Macrostomum lignano, assembly GCA_002269645.1. Taxonomy (NCBI): domain Eukaryota; kingdom Metazoa; phylum Platyhelminthes; family Macrostomidae; genus Macrostomum; species Macrostomum lignano. The sequence goes on along the minus strand of NIVC01001310.1, from coordinate 63,522 downwards.
TGTCGATGAACTGCTACTTTTTTTACTTAGCTGCAGGGGGCTCCGTGCGTCCGGAAACAGCAAGGAGGCATTGCCGCCCATTTTGCTAACCCCTGGCGACCACGGGCAGCTAGTGCTGCGGTGTCGCGCAGGGAGTTCCGGTGGCGCCGGCGTCCGCAGCGCGGTCCCCCTCCGGAGAGTCCAGGAGGTGGATTGTCGCTCGCCCGGTAGCCCTTAGGTAGCGGACGAGCTGGCAGAGATTCTCGGGCCTGAAAACGTCAGAGAGGTCCGGGTTTGGGCCGAGGTAGGTGTGCCTGTCCTGAGTAAAGGCGGGGCATTCACAGATGAAGTGCTCCGCATTCTCGACACCGGAGAGGCAGAAAGGGCATTCCTCACTGCGGATTTTCTCCTGGAGGTAACGATGCCTGGCAAAGCAGCCATGACCCGAGAGGGCCATGGTAACCGCCCTGATGTCCCTGCGGTTGAGTCCAAGCAGGGCCCTGCGTAGGGCGGAGGAGGGACAGGACAGCCGCGCGGGATTGCCGGCAGTCGGGGGCGTTAGCCCACCTCTCCCTGTGCTTAGAAGCCACCCACTGGTTGATCCGAGTGGTGACAACGGCGGTGGGGGTGGGGGCCACGGGCAGGGGACCAGTAAAAGAACCGGTCGAGCCAGCCTTGGCCAGGCGATCGGCCAGCTCGTTGCCGGGGTGGCCCGAATGCCCGGGGATCCACCTTAGGGACACCTTGTTGGAGGCGCCTAAGCGGTTGAGCTGCCCGATGCAGTCGAGGACTGTACGCGAGCAGGTGGTGGTGCGCTCAAGGGCGTGAATCGCCGCTTGACTGTCCGAGTGGAGGGTAATTTCCTTCTCCCAGACGTGCTGATTGTACAGCTCCATGGCGCAGGAGCTGATGGCGAGAACTTCGTTCTGGAAGACGGTGGAGCAGGTGCCGGTGTGTTGGGAGAAGGTCGCCACAGTTCTCCCTCCAGACACGATGCAGTAGCCGTAGCCAGAGGCGGAGTTGATTTGGGACCCGTCAGTGAAGCAGTGGATTTCATGGGGTTTCCAGTTGTCTCTCGCTTCATGGCGTGGTGGAATGCTGGTTTTGAATTTGAGCGGGGGCAGAGCGTGGACGGGATTCCGTCCGAGAGGGTCAGCAGGCCTCTCGCTGCTTCCAGGTCTCGCAGGCTGAGGTCGCCATGCGGCCGGAGGTTCCGCTTTCTGAAGGCAAACTGCTTCTGGATTTGGACACCCGCGTCAAGCAGACGACAGGTGGTTTTCATAGCCTCCCCTCTAACAAAGAGGTCGAGGGGGGGAATGTCCAAGAAGGAGTTCATGCCAGCGAAGGGCGTTGAGGGAGCCGCGCTCATGATAGCTCGACAAGCGTGGCCTTGCACCCTATTTAAAACCTCAAGAACCCCTTTCACCTCTAGGGCACTGTTCCAAATGAGGCCGGCAAAGGAGATGGCCGGTCTAACAATGGCAGTGTAAATCCACCAGAGGCGGCGGGGGTGAGGCCTCAGGTAGCACCGAAAGCTCTGCGGATCTGCGCGAGAGTCGCGAGAGCTTTGCGGGCTTTAGTTTGGACGTGCGGGGTCCAGCTCAACCTGTGGTCGAGGGTGACGCCCAGACATCTAGTTTGTTTCTCCATGGCAACAGGTTTGCCATAGAGGGAGAGCGGTTCGATCCTCCAGTTTCGGCGGCTGGTGAACATGATAGCCACGGTTTTAGACTCAGAGAACCTGAGACCGCAGCTATGTGCCCAGCGCTCGGCACGGTGGATGAAGGCTTGAAGGAGGTCCCTGAGGACCGCGGGCGATGGTCCAGCCACAGTGGCGGTAACATCGTCCGCATAGCCGACCTTCTGAACAGGGTCTGGATGCGGGCTGCAAAGCAGCTCGTCCATGACTAAATTCCAGAGTATCGGGCTGAGGACTCCACCTTGCGGTCCGCCTTTCTGGACTTCCACGGAGCGTGAGTGTCCCAGGAGGTGCGAGGTGGCAGTACGATGAGAGACCCTGTACATGATCCAGCGGGTGAGGTGCTCGTGCGTGCCCCAGGATTCCAGGGCTCGCTTAAAGGCTTCAAAGAGCAAATTGTTGAAAGCACCATCAATGTACGTCGAGGAAAAGCGACAGCGCGTATCCACTGCCAAGCACGGCGCGCTCCAGCTTGTCGACAATGGCGTGCAGCGCACTTTCGATGGAGCGTCCAGGACGAAAGGCGTGCTGATTAGGGGAGAGCGGGGAGTTCCTCAGCTCAACGAGGAGAAGGCGCCAGAGCACCAGCCGTTCCATCAGTTTGAGGAAGAAGGACGTCAGACTGATAGGGCGGTAAGCTTTGGCGGAGTGATAGTCTCCCATTCCTGGCTTGGGTATGAAGACTACCGTAGCCTCTTGCCAGGCTTTTGGCACATACCCGAGGGTAATGCTGGCCTTGAAGAGGTTGCAGAGGAGGCCGAGAAACCTGTCATTTTTAACTGCCTCATGAAGGAAGGCAGGATAAATGTTGTCAGGACCCGGAGACTTGAAAGGAGAGAAGGATTTTGCGGCGCGAGCCGTCCTCTCTCTAGTAATGATGGTCGAAGCCAGGATCTGTCCGCCCGGAGAGTGGTCCGGTGGGCCTAGCTGCGGTGCGGCACGTGGGAAAGAGCTGGTGAGCATAATGTCCAGCGATTCCCCAGGGTTCTCAGCGAGCCCTGTGGACATTTTGTCGAGGGGGGTGGGTGCCTTCTAACTCCGCGCAGTATTGGCGCCATTTGTCGGACTTGGCTTTCCTGGTTTCACGCTTAAAGTCACGGATCGCTTCTTGATAGGCGGCCAGGTCAGCTGGGTCCTTGCTCTTGCGAGCTTTCCGTTGGAGGCACTTTGCCTTGCGCCGGAGGGATCCGAGCGCCGGGTGCCACCAGGGGGCGGATTTTTTGCCTTTGTAGGCTTTAAGAGGACAGGAAGCCTCATGGGCTGTCAGGACGGTCTTGCTGAGCAAGTCTGCAAGGTCATCCACTTCCTGACAGGTGGATGGAGCGACGGTAGTCAGCTGATCTGTCTGGCATTTCAGGGTTTCCGTGAAAGCCGTCCAGTCAGTGTTCCGGACGTTCCTTTTCCACAGAATGTGAGGCTTGGGGCAAGAGGATTGCAGACGAAAACGAACGAAGCGATGGTCAGACAGAGACTCCTCTTCGTCCCACACCTCCCAGTCCTTGACTAAAGGAGCCAAGCCATGGGAGACGAGGGTAACGTCGAGGGCCTCCGTCCATCGCCCGTTGTCAAAGGTGGGGGTTCCACCAGTGTTGCAAAACTCAGTGTTGGTGGTGCAGATGTAAGCAAGGAGTTCCTCGCCTCTGCTATTGGAAGAATTACTGCCCCAGTGGGTGTGGTGAGCGTTGATGTCGCCCGCCACCAGCAGCTCGAACCTACGGTTAGAGCAGTAGTCCACGAGGGAGGTGAGGTTGGGTGGAACCGCGGGGCCATCGCCAGGGATATAGATCGAGGCGATGATGACCGTGCGGTTGGTGATAATGTGGTTGGACTGAATGACACAGAGGTCTCTGTCAGAGAGGTCCGGTCTGTGCCAAGCTTTGAGGTGGGTAGATACGAAAATGGCTGCTCTGGGGTTTTGGGGTCTTGAAAACAGTCAAAACCAGCAGGAATGTTCGGAATCTTACCTTTCTTTGTCCAGGGCTCCTGGAGTAGGATGATGCCCGGTTTCGCAAAGTTTGCCACCCGCATCAGGTTGGTCGAGGCCGCGATGCAGTGGTGCAGGTTAAGCTGCAGGATGTCCACTCCGGGAATTCCACGAGTGGTCCGCGCAGCTTCCTGCCGGCTCAAGGCGAGTTGTGCAGGAGAGCTGCCTCTTCTGCCTCGCCGATAGCTCCAGGCTCCAGCTCCATGGGCTCCTCACGGATGGATTCCATGGTCGAGGGCGAGGTCGCTACCTGGGCGGCATTCTCGCTCTCGGCCCGGTTTTCCGGGGGGCCGCAGTGGTGACACTGGGCTGGGGGTGGCTGCGGTTGGGGGCCTTGGCGGTGTCCAGCAGCTGTTTCGCGCGCTGAGTCAGACCAGAGCGGATAGTGTTCCGGGCAGGTTTCCGGCCCTTTCCACGTCCGCCTGTTGCTGTAGCTTTCGCGGCTTTCCCTCTGACAGGGTCCACGTCCTCGGAGGGGTCGTGACGACCGGGAGCTTCTTTTCCTGGGCGTTTCCGCCCGGCAGAGCCCCCGACTGCCCGCTTACGCTTCTCCGGGGGCGGTGGGCGGGTGGCGTCAGACTCAAAGCTAAAGAGCTGAATCTGCAACAGCCCGACAGAGATGATGGACATGTCCGGGTAGCGGAGCATCCAGCTATCCGACAGTCCAAGAATAGCCGTGAAACCGTCTCCGCCTGGCTGGAACTACGACACCGTTGGCCGGTAGCCACGGGTTGGAAGCCACTAGCAGGTGACGCAGCTCGTCGGCCTTGGTGATGCAGCTGCGAGCCGGGATCCAGGCACGGTGCCGGTGTGTCCGGGGTCGCTCGTCCTCCCTGTAGATGAACAGGTTCTCCAGCTCCGTACCCCAGTCGAAGGTTTTCAGCAGCTCGAGGAGCTGCTGTCCTGACTGGCTGTCGGTGGGCTGGATATAGAGGGCTTGGTCCTCGACTTTCGTCTTTTGGACTCGAATAGTAGTGCCGCTCAAGGCCATCTTGACCAGGTGGGAGTCCAACCTGCGCCAGATAAGGTCGAGCTGTTCGGCCGTAAGAGGCGTCTCCTGGCCTTGAATAACCAGGGCCGGCTGCCTTTTGGCCATAGCCGCGTAGGTTCGCTTCGGCTTTGTGGTTTGGCCAGCGCCCCCCGCTTTGGATCCCTCCACGGCCGTGGGAGCTTCCACACGGGCAGAGGTCCGGTCACGGGAGGGGCCAGCCGCACCAGGAGCTTCGGCGGCACCTGACGCATCAGACCGGCGCGCGGGGTCCACCCCCTTGTCGGATGTCGGCTCCTCCGCGGGGTTCGCAGAGTTACCGGCACCCTCCTCAGAGGTGGCCGGAGGGGCGGCTTTCGCATTCCTCCGTTCCTCCGCTTTGCGCTGGAGAAAGGCTTTGTAGCGAGCAATGCTACGGGCCTTCTTTTTCGAAATCTGAGGTCCGCTGTCTTGTCCAGCCACTCCGGTATTATCCTGAGCGGCGGCAGCGGCAGATTGAGAGGTTCCGGTGTTGCGAATGTCCGGCTGGGCCGCGGTGCCAACCTCGGTTGGTGCTCCAGCAGCCTCGGACGTGTCGGAGGTAAATGAATACTCCATGAGTCGCTGAAAGGCGAGTGGGGACTAAAGGTGAGAAGCCGCTGGGCCGTAACCCCAAACCCAACAACCAGGCCAAGAGGTAGCGACCGGGGGGTGGCTTAAGCCCGTACCGGCCCGACCGCTAGCAACCGAGAAACTCCCCGGCTAAGAGCCCGGCTTGGAAAAACCAGAGGCCGAACCAAAGGACCATCAGCACGGTACTACACTGGGCCCTTGAGGGAAGCAGGAGGACTGCCTCCGGAGCCTGCGGACTGGCCACATACTGTACCCTGTTAAGGTCAGAGGGTGGTACCTGTTCCTCAGAGCCGTGGCCAGAGGTACCTGATACGCACAGGTGCACTTCCGGGCGGAGCCCGTACCCAACTTGGCCAAAAGGCCACGGATGGGTTGCCGCCGCCGGAGCCCAGTCAGTCCAGCAGCCCTGGAGCTGCCTTGAACACATGCGGGGCGTGAACCCCTGGGTCGGCTTGCGAGTCAGCTTGGAGAGAGTTCTCCTGCCATTCCTGCACCAGAATAGAGGGGGTGCAGGTGTGTAGGATCGCAGACCTTAGCCCGTAGGCCTAGTCTGTCTCATGCTACACAGGCGTGCTGTACCCGCCATTGCATGCCGATGAACTGCTAACCTGTGGTGCGATTTCTATGTTTTGTTGGTTGCTTTTAATACTTGTCTCTAGTGTAATCTGACGAGTCGAATGGAGGTCATCCTTCGGATCAGCTGACAGAGAGTTTTCACCAGGCTGTTGAACAGCGCCTGATACACCGTCAGCATTTGGCGTCGAACCTTGTTGCTCACTTTCGTATTTGGGAATAATAGGATCATCATCATTTTTTGAAGTTTCAGATGAAACATTGAGAGTCTTCTGTATAATTAGCTGCAGCTCAGTAATTGCTTCCAGCTTAGTACCACGAGACGGATGGTTTGCTAGTTTGCACTGAAAAACTTCGGCAGGGTCTACGACGTTTGCCTGCGGGACGTTTGCCAGCCGACGTTTGCCTGCGGGACGTTTGCCAGCCGACATTTGCCAGCCGACGTTTGCCAGCCGACGTTTGCCAGCGGGACGTTTGCCAGCCGAAGTTTGCCTGCCGGACGTTTGCCTGCGGGACGTTTGCCAGCCGACGTTTGCCAGCCGACGTTTGCCAGCCGACATTTGCCAGCCGACATTTGCCAGCCGACATTTGCCAGCCGAAGTTTGCCAGCGGGACGTTTGCCAGTCGGACGTTTGCCAGCCGACATTTGCCAGCCGACGTTTGCCTGCCGGATGTTTGCCAGCCGACGTTTGCCTGCCGGATGTTTGCCAGCCGACGTTTGCCAGCCGACCGACGCTTGCCTGCCGGAAGTTTGCCAGCCAAAATTTGCTAGCCAATATAAAGCCAGTCAGTGAAAAATTTGATACTGAAACATTCGCAGTTTAGCGGTTTGACAAAAACCGTTTTTACTCCAACTTTTTGACGGTTATTCGCATGTATACAAGTTTGAAAGCAAAATCTATAAATTATGAAATTTATGCTAACCCTTACATCTAATATCCAGTTAAACAACGATTTTCTTTGAATGTGAAAATATTGTTTACTTTTGACAATTGTGTATCGTTTTTCCCAGTTTGAGATGTTTGATTTTTGATGTGCGAAAGAAGACGCGCAGATTACAACGGGAATCTCCAGCGATTAAGTTATGAGGCAAACAAAAAGAGCTGCTGAGCGGTAATTCTGGCTCATATATTTCTCAGTTCATTGGGAGATCTAAAAGTAAGCAAATTGATTCCAATGCTACTCAAGTAAGCAAGGAAACCGCGATCTCAACGTACATGTGTAGACGAGTCGAATGCGGTACGTTTTTATAGTAAGCTATATAGCTGAATACGAGTAGCCAGACAAGCCACCAGTAGCAAGCTAGTAGAATAGCAAGCGCTAGACACTACGTATGCAAAGCTTAGTCATGCCAAGGACTACTAAAGTAGAAGTACGCAGCACTCGAAATCTATGAAAAATGTTTTGAAGGCCATAGGGAGATAGGAAGTTTTCATCTTTTCAGCACAACGATTGTTATTGCTTTCATACGAGGCAAACCCAATGTTCATCTTTTGATATGTTGTGCCAAAATCGTTGTTAAACTGGATATTAGACGTTAGACTGATGAACTGCATAATTTATATATTTTGCTTTCAGACTTGTATACATGCGAATAACCGTCAAAAAGTTGGAGTAAAAACGGTTTTTGTCAAACCGCTAAACTGCGAATATTTCAGTATCAAATTTTTCACTGACTGGCTTTATATTGGCTAGCAAATTTTGGCTGGCAAACTTCCGGCAGGCAAACGTCGGCTGGCAAACGTCGGCTGGCAAACATTCGGCAGGCAAACGTCCGGCAGGCAAACGTCGGCTGGCAAATGTCGGCTGGCAAACGTCGGCTGGCAAACATTCGGCAGGCAAACGTCCGGCAGGCAAACTTCGGCTGGCAAACGTCCCGCTGGCAAACGTCGGCTGGCAAACGTCGGCTGGCAAACGTCGGCTGGCAAACATTCGGCAGGCAAACATCCGGCAGGCAAACTTCGGCTGGCAAACGTCCCGCTGGCAAACGTCGGCTGGCAAACGTCGGCTGGCAAACGTCGGCAAACTCGGCAGGCAAACATCCGGCAGGCAAACTTCGGCTGGCAAACGTCCCGCTGGCAAACGTCGGCTGGCAAACGTCGGCTGGCAAATGTCGGCTGGCAAACGTCCCGCAGGCAAACGTCGGCTGGCAAATGTCCCGCAGGCAAACGTCGCTATCCCACTTCGGCAAGCTCTTCTCTTGAAACCGCTTTTCCTCTAAGCGATTCCATCGCGGCCTTAGTCGACATCATCAGGTGTCCGACGCGTTTGTCACCGAAACTGTACTCAGTCGTCTTGTATCCAGGTGACAGGCATAAATAGCAAAGTAACGACTTCTAGAAGAGCTAATGAAACAGCCATCCAAGCTTTCGGCTTTGGAGTCAATAGTTTGGTTGCTGAACATCAAGCCTCTGCTGCATTTGGGGCTATGGGTGAGTGTTTGCCCTGGATTATCTCTCGCCCCTCGGCAAGCGTCCACAAATATGAGTTTCTCCTTATCGTACAACTTAAGAAAGATCGGCTAGCCAGAAGTTCATCCAAACCCTAACCCTAGCCCTAACCCTAACCCTCAGACCCCCACGCGCCCGCCGATTTGTTGTCTCCCCCCCCCCGCTCATCTCCCCCCCCTGGTTTTCGCTATGGCATTTTCCACCTAACGGCCGTGGGCTAGCCAGACAATCCACTAAACAAAAAATACGTGGCTAGCCAGGTGGCTCCACCGTGGACCCACACAGGCTAGCCCTTGCGAGTCCACACAGTGCGCACAGTGATAGTACGCTAGATATGCTAAGGAACGCTGCTATTGGTCCGTGTGGGCTAGGGTGGGCTGGTCGAGTGCACCCGCGAACGGGAATGAGAAGTCTGGGAATTCTCTGAGTGCTAAAAATAGACACCGCTAAAAATTGGTCGAGTGGCCAGTGGGCCTGACTTGAAATTGGAAGGTTTGAGGTTCGAATCCTGCTAGACAAAATATTATCTTAATGTAAATACTGTGCGTGCAAAAAAAGCAGAACATGCAGAAAAGCAGAAATTAGAATTTGAGTGAACAAACGTTAAATTATGGTAATAAGGATTATTATTATAAGGATTAAAAATACAAATACAGTACATTTTCGAGGTTCACCAAACGAGGTCCATCTTGCCCTGTCCTCGGGTCCATCTCCTGGCTCCTGCTGAAGGTCCCTGCTTGCGTGTCTCTGGCTCTCATCCTGACAGTGGATTGGTGTCCTGGGAAGGATGTTCGTCCCGAACCGGGGACAACCGGCTGAGTCCGGAGTCCTCTTGCCCTGGGTGCCTCTTCTCCCGACCCCTTGGCCTGGCCCCCAAAAATTGAGCTGGATAGGCGATGCCCTTGGGTTGGCAGCAATAGAGGTGTAGCGGTCTCTGACTGTTTCTACCCTGGTTGCCTCTCTGGCAGCTTGTCTAAGGGTTGTGCGCAATCCGATTGGCTATGCCAATTTCTAAGGGTCCGCCCCGGAGGGGCTGTGCCCATTACAAATACTAAACCCTATTCTTTTTCGTACTCCAATAATTTTGGCCATCGGCCCTGGGTTAGGGGGGGGGGTGCCCGGAGTGAGTTGGATATCTGGACTGCAGTGTGGCTATGACGGGACTGAGCCCCCCGGTCGTACCCGCCCTGCAGGAAAGAAAATGACCAATTCACAAAGGTGTATGGTAGACCCAGTAGACTGCCAGCCCTGAGGCTGAGCACCCGGGCTGCAGGTCGGCAAGCTGCCTGCTTTAGGGCTATGGTGCTCCTCCTTTCTGCCATTCTTTTTTTCTGGGCTGGCATCCCAGTGCGGTTTTATCCCTTTGCTTTGTGCCTTTGTGGCTTTTTATTCTTTTAACCTTTTATCTGGCCACTAGTAGCCTTCCAATATTCGGAGTTATGAGCTCTGCCCTCGCCCGGTCCATCTTGCCCTGTCCTCGGGTCCATCTCCTGGCTCCTGCTGAAGGTCCCTGCTTGCGTGTCTCTGGCTCTCATCCTGACAGTGGATTGGTGTCCTGGGAAGGATGTTCGTCCCGATCCGGGGACAACCGGCTGAGTCCGGTGTCCTCTTGCCCCTGGTGCCTCTTCCCGCCCCCTTGGCCTGGCCCCCAAAATTGAGCTGGATAGGCGATGCCCTTGGGTTGGTAGCAACAGAGGTGTTTCCTGTCCGCCTGGAGTCTCCCCCTCGGAAACAAGCCTGACTCACTCCAATAGTTAGCCCTTTCCAAGACTTCTGGGTTTCCCGCTCTTGGACGGCTTTTCAGTAATAATCCAATTCTGTTTTTCGCGCACTCCCGAGGACCTGTCTGCTGGGGGGTAGCCTGTGTGGACTCGGTCCTAGCACCGTCCCTGATTCCACTGTTGGTTTGGCGGTGTCTTGTACCGTAGGTTTGGGTCAACTCGCCCACCCGCGCTTTGAGCCGGGTCCAATCCCAATGCATCCATGGGGTATCTCGGGCCCTGGACAGTTAATGCCTTGGCCCCTGGTAGTGCCGCTGCCCCTCGCGGCAGAGCCCACCCCGGGCTGATCCGCGGGTAGCTAAGCTTCCCACCCCCGTTTAACAACAACAAACCATGACATAACACGCTAGGGTTACTCGTTCGTTGTTGTTAAACGAAAGGGTCCTAGGGGACCCGCGGATCAGCCCTGGGGTGGACTCTGCCGCGAGGGGCACTTCCAGGGGCCAAGGCAGTATCTGTCCAGGGCCCGAGATACCCCATGGATTGGACCCGGCTCAAAGCGCGGGGGGGCGAATTGGACCCAAACCTACGGTACAAGACACCGCCAACCCAAACAGTGGAATCAGGGACGGTGCTAGGACTGAGTCCACCCAGGCCACCCCCCAGCTAGCGAGTCTTTGGGAGTGCGCAGAAAATTGGAAAGCGAAATTCTTGAAATACTACTGAAAAAAGCGGTCCGAGTGATGAGTTACTCCTAAACCTACGGAAATGGCTTAAACTATTGGAGCGAGTCTGGGCAGCTTATTACCAAGAGCGATCCTAAACAGCACTGGACAACTGTAGGGCTCGAGCCTCAAGGCTTTTCACTACCCAGCTCTATATTGGAGTGAGTCTGGAAGGCTTGAATCCGAGGGGGAGACTCTAGGCGGACATGGCAACACCTCTATTGCTACCAACCCAAGGGCATCGCCTATCCAGCTCATTATTGGGGGCCAGGCCAAGGGGGCGGGAGAAGAGGCACCCAGGGCAAGAGGACTCCGGACTCAGCCGGTTGTCCCCGGTTCGGGACGAACATCCTTCCCAGGACACCAATCCACTGCCAGAGACACGCAAGCAGGGACCTTGCAGCAGGAGCCAGGAGATGGACCCGAGGACAGGGCAAGATGGACCGGGCAAGGGCAGAGCTCATAACTCCGAAGAATTGGAAGGCTTCTAGTGGCCAGATAAAAGAATAAAATAATAAAAGCCACAAAGGCACAAAGTTTATTATTATTATTAAACGAGTGGGTGAAAATTGGGGCACCCTCGGATCAGCCCGAGATGGGCTCTGCCGATTTATTTAAAAATATAGAGTCGAATTTAGTTTGCGAAGTGTTAAAAACGAGTTAATGTTTACTATTTGGTATATAAAATAAAATATTTACATTTTGTTACATTAAGAATATTTTGCACTAAAGTGGGGGGAATTCTGAATAGAGGGGGTCCTCACAAAGATCTGGACCATACTGTAGGGGTAGTGCACGCATTATTGGATGAAAATGTAAAGTTCTAAAAAAAATATTGGCAATAGTTAATTATGACTACTTTAAGTAGTAGCCAGGCAATAAAATAATTTAGTTGGTTATTTGTTGTATGTACACTGGTAGGTCCATAAATAAAAGCATTTGGGGTGTGAAATAAAAGCTATTTTTTAGAATAAAAAAGTGGCAAAAGCCGAGTAAAAACGCATTTATGCCTGGATGCAAAAAAGGCAGGCGTGTAAATATTTGTATTGTAAAAAGTATGTACAATGAATAAAAATATAGGAGGCAATAAAAAGAAGAAAGCGGCGGTGCAATTCAGGCAATCACAGGTGAGTAATGATAATGTTAATTGACTACCCAATTTCAGACTGGATCACGGGACCCACCCCAACCAGTCAAGCACTCTCTTCCCTTTCCTATATTTCTAATTGGCAGCATATAAGCCCTTTCTCTGCAACCCTCTACACTGCACCAACACACAGCGGAGGGGGGCCTTTGTTAGCTCAGGGCGGATTTCTAGCCACCCAGGCTGCCGCACTTGCCGCAGCTAACCTGTTTGCTAGCCTCCTTTTAGGCTGTCCCACAGAAGGTTCAGCACTGGAGGACGATTTCTAGCCGCTCTAGGAAGCTCAGGTTCGACATGAAAGTCATGGTACCCAGCGGCCTTCACCTTCGTCAGCCAGCCAACACCAAGGGCACGGATCCTATCGGCCAGCATGGGGATCGCTGCGATCTCGTGAAGGTAGGCCACCTGCGTATAACTTGGGGCACCGTAGCAAATCCTGAGGGCTAGGTTTTGGATTTTTTGCAACTTGTTGAGGTTGCTGGGCGCTATAATATTGAGCACGGGGGCGCCATAAGTCAGCACGCTCTCCACGTAGGCCCTGTATAGCATCTTTAGGGTATTGCTGCTTAGTCGGGTGAGCTTTGCAATGCGGTTAATCGATAGGGCAAGCGCCCGACCATGGCTGACTACTCTCTCAACGTGAGAGTTCAGGGTCAGCCGGTAGTCCAGGTTCATGCCGAGGAACCGGACTTCTTCTTGGTATTCCAGGCTCGTTCCGCCCAGATTAAGCTTGGGGCGCAGATCGAGCCGGCGAGTAGGTTTGTAGTTGAAGGCGATTGCCTGGCTTTTGCCAGCGTTGATCTTAATCCCCTGCCCCCCACACCAGTTCCAAACCTGGTCAAGGTAGGGCTGCAGGAGAGTCTTGAGGCTGGCAAAGGAGTCCGCCGAGGCCCAGATGGCCATGTCATCGGCGAACTGGCTACGCTTGAGGTTTGGATGTTGCGGCCGAGGCATGGTGCTGATGAAAAGCAGATACAGGAACGGGCTTAGTATACCGCCTTGTGGAACGCCAGCCTGTAGCTCGTACGGTTGACTGAGCGCTCCGTTCACCCTGACCTGCATTAGCCTCTCTGCTAGGTAGTCTGAGCAGATCCTGACAAGGGCGTCCGGCGTTTCGACTTCGTGCATCCTGAACCTCAGGTAGTCGTACCACACGGAATCAAAGGCCGCTTGTACGTCAAGAAGGATGGCCAGTAGTCTTTTGAGTTTGGCTTTGCCCACTTGGACGTCCTGGACGAGTCGGACAAGATTGTCGTACGTCGAGTGAACCTTCCTGTAGGCGCACTGATCCGCACCGAGGATACCTTGGCCCTCGAGATGTTTCATTAGCCTCCTCACTAGCAGCTTCTCAAACACCTTTCCAAGGCAGGAGGTCAGGCTAATGGGCCGATAGGAACCCGGGGATTCAGGCGGTTTGTCCGGTTTTGGAATCATGGTCACCACCGCTTTTTTCCACTGCGATGGGAAGATTCCTGTCCGGTAACAGTCGTTGAACAACTTGGTGATGCGCGTAACCGCGATGGGCTCTAGGCCATATTTCAGGACGCAGTTGGGAACTTTGTCCAGGCCCGGAGCGCTGTCAGTTTTGAGGTGGTCAAGCTCCCAAAGGGTGTCGGTTACGGAAAATGGAGCCTCTAAAGGGTGGCCCATGTGTTGTTCTTCGCCCGGTGGGACAGGCCTGAATAGCGGGAGCTTCATAGTCCGCTCAACCTTCTTCTTCAGACCATCGTCCGTAGATGGAATCGGGCGCATTTTGGCGTCTAATGCTCTCGCGAGCATATCGGCTTTGTCAGAGTCTGTGTGTGCGTGGGTAGCGCCATCGTTCAGGGACGGGATCGTGGTGCCCTTGTTGCGCCCCATTAATTTTTTCGTGTCTTGCCAGAAATATTTCACGTTCCGGCATCGACTTTTTTCAACAATCTTTTCGCACAACTCTGTAAATTGGCCTTGCTCGAATGCGTGGATGGCACTTTTGATCTCTTTTGCCTTCCGATTCGCAAGGAGCCTGAAGTTGTCGTTCCTGGAACTATGATACAATCGCCGGAGCTTCCTCCTCTCCTTGATCATAGCTATGATCCTTTGAGGGAGGGCTCTACGGCCTTTCTTAACCGGGACATTTTGTTCGATGGTTTGCTGGATAGCACTGGTGATGGTGTCAACCTCCGCATCAATTTGCTGCCTTGTACTAAGGTCTGGAGGCCATTCGTCTACCAGCTTTTCCATCAGCGAGTTCTGAAACTCCTCCCAGTTGGCCTTTGCAAAGTTGCGGGCTTTCTCTGGCCCCTGCCAGTCTGGGGTGTTGCTCGCCAGGGTAAGAATAATTGGAAGGTGGTCACTGTTGAGGTCATAGCCCACTTTGAAATCTTGGATGAAAGGGACAAGGTCACTGGAGGCCAGACCTAAGTCCAGCACGTTCCTGGAGACTGTACCTTGCCGGTGGGCTATCCTAGTAAATTGACCCGGTTGGTTCAGGACAGTAGGGCGGTTCATGGGGTCGCCGCAGAGCCAGTCGTGAAGCTGCTGACCAGCCCTGTTGTTGCGACTCTCGCCCCCTAAGAAACTGTGCCTGGCGTTCAGGTCCCCCATCACTAGAGAGTGTTTTGCCGAGGACAGCCGAGTCATCAAGCCGACATCGAGGTTGTCCGGCGATGGAGACCGATAAACCAGGGATAGTTGGAACGGGGGCATGCTCCGTCAACAGGTGTGACCGTGCAGGTGAGAACCTCATGGTTGATGTTGTCGTACGAGAGCTGGACGTCAGCTACCTTTACCCGTGGGAGTGAACAAGGAGGAGTCCGCGCTTCGTGTTCGAAGGTCAAACCGCACTGCAGCATAGCCCGGAAATGTACATACTTGAGTATTTTTCAGGATGGTCTCAGAGAACAGCGCAATGTCCAGTTTTTGGTCTGAGACCCAGAGCCTGAGTTCTTTTAGTTTCGGTATAATCCCCCTGCAATTTAGATGGGCGATCCTAAGCCCTATGGCAGCGGGGTTGGAGCTGTCTTGCTCACTATCACCGAAGGTGTCATCTTGGTATTAGTCTAGACCTGGCCATCCGCCTGACGCCGAGGGGCACCAAGCAGCTGACCGAGGCCTTGGTGACTTTCCGATCCTCCTTCGAGTACCCGGGCCAGAACCCTACCTACTACGTCTTGCACGGATTGACCGGTACCTTCTGTAGTAGGCGGCCGTTCGGCTGGTCTCAGCCAGAGGGTCGTAAGCACCTCAACGAGTGCTTGAACCAGCAGGGGAAGGAGCCCACTCACCAGTCCTTGAAAGTCCGGCACGTTATTTGGCACTTCAGCTCTTGCTGGCGGCTGCGTCTGCGTCTCGGAATCCATCGAGTCGCGCACAGGGCGCTTCCGAGTAGGGAGGCCGGGGCCGGTGAGCCAGGACGAGTCGTCGTCAGGACCCCCCGTAGCCGTGGACGCCCGTGCAGCGGTCTCGCTTGGCCGTGACGCTGTCGCTGGGGCTGGACGAGGAGCGGGGGCAGGTGGCGCTGCTGCTGCTACTGCTGCTGCCGGTGCTGCTGCTGCTGCTGCTGCCGGCGCTGCTGCTCGTGCTGCTTGGTTGGTATTCGCCACTGTCGCCTGGGCCGTTGCTGCTGCTTCCCGGGCGCCAGCTTGGAATGCTGCTGCACGCCGGGCTGCTTCTTCGTGCTTCTCATTGGCCACCGGACAGTTGCGATGATTGGCCCGATGAGCCTCACCGCAGTTGGCGCACTTGGCTACTTCTGGATTGGGGCAGTCCTGCCAGCGATGCGCCGCCGCACATATGTTGCAGCGGGGAGCGGACCGGCATCGATTAGCAGTGTGCCCAAATCGTTGGCATTTGCGGCATTGTAGAGCTCTCGCTGGAGCGGCCGTCTTACTCGGCTCACAGGCATAGTGCGTGAAATCGGAGATAATGCCCGTTGCCAGGCACGCATCGGCTGTGGCCTTGTTGGGTAGAAAGAGTCTGACTAGGTGCGTGGGCTCGTTACGTGCTCTGGAGGTAATTCTACTCGCCGAGATTACATTGAGCCCCACATCCTCTTTTAGGTGCCTAGTGAAGTCCGGGACCTCGATGTCCGTTGGAACACCCCTGACGACGACCGAGTGCACCGTCTGGACGGGTGGAGGTCTTCTAGCCGGTTTATTGCTTGGTCTTGCATTTGGTAGCCTACGACTAACGGACACGCCATTGAAATTGGGCTCCCGCAACGCACCCCGCAGAAACACCTGGTGGTCTCTGGGAGTGGCCGGAAAAACGAGGAAGCCCTTGCCAGTCTGGAGCGGTTTGGTTAACGTCGCTCTGGCGTTGCCCTGGAAATTGGTAGCCAGCCACTTCAAGAAGCTTATTTGGCCAAAGTTGCCGTCACCAGTGTCACCATCGAAGGTGAAGACGACTGGGACGACATCCTGGCGGCCAGCGTTACGATTGGTAGGATACTGTCTTGCAGCTTGCGCGTAAGTGCGTCCCAGTAACTCCCGCCGTGGTGCAGCGCCACCTCCGCGCCCCGTTCCAGCGTTGCCGCTACCTCCTGCTTGGATGCGGGGTCTGCCAAGCACAGCAGGGCCGGGCGCGCCGGCCGCCCCACTGCTGCCTGGTTGCCCGGTCGCCGCGCTCGTCCGGGAGCCCAGCGCAGCAGGACCGGAGTCCGCCCCGCTACTGCCAGGCCCTTGCTCGTTGGGTGCAGCTACCGCGGTCGTGCCTCCGTGCCCCCGACTGCCGTTGCCAGGTGGGTGGGTCACCCTGAAGGTGAGCGACACACGGACGCCTTCCTGGACATCGACAGCCGGGACACTGTGTTTGCACCGGCTTTGACAGGCTCCCTTCATGATGATAACAGAGCCGGGCTTGGTCTCGAAGCTTGCCACTACCTGCTGTTCCTCGTTACTCTTTACCAGGACTGTGCGCACAGCCCCAAAAGAGACTGTGGCGATGTACGGGTCCTGGCCGAGTTCGGGTTCGTCATCCCGTTCGTTCGTCGGGTAGGGTATGTTGTCTTCTGCCGATTCGTAGAAATTTATCAGGCAGCTGTTTAATTTAGGAGCGTTAATATCCGCGTTGAACTCCAAGTAATCTCGCATGTCCTCGACCAGAGGATGCCATTTGAGATTGGCGCCGAGTGGGACTCCAGAGTAGGAGTAGTCTGGACCATACCAGACCACCCGACGCCGTTCATGAGGACGATGAAAGGCACAAAGTTACTCGTTCACGGGGCTAGGGTCCTTGATATTTACTATTTTCTTTAACTCACCATACTTAAACCTTTGTTTTCGTAAAGGTGTCATACATTCAGGGAGGCTCTATCTACTCACAGTAGACAAATACAGCCCAGCTTTAACTTTATTCACCAATATCTGAAAAATTCTCTCCAATCCTTTGTGCATCTCTACACTGTACATACTTTCTACTTATTTGTTTTTAGTTTTATCCACTCCCTTCTTTGGACCTCTCACATTTTACTCTATCATTTGTTTTAAGGTTTTAAATTAAATTGATTTGACTCTTAAAGTTTTATTTAGTTTTACTACTGTACTGATTTACTCTGTTTTATTTTTCTAAACTCGATCACTAAAATACTAAAGTATCGCACTAATTGGAAACCAAAATACATCAATTGCGTAAGAGCCCCCTCAGGGCTGAAGCGCAGGGCCTTCGTTTGCCCATTACTTATCAATGAATGAATGAATGAATGAAAGGAAAAAGATTTCGTATATAGCCGCGAACAGAATTCGAATTACATACAAATTCGTAATTCACATACGGACAGTTCCCAGAATAATACATAAGTCTGTCTGTCACTCATTTTTCGCAAGACACCCAGACACTGCATGTAAAAAACTGCAAAAGGACTTTTAACAGACATACAGACAGATCAACAGACAGACAGACGGCTTTAATTTTGCAGCAGCTACTTATCTACATGCACCTAGGCGCTGGGTAAATGTTTTAGCAGACAAAAAACCAAATAATTTTACCAAGTGCTGCTCTGTCTAAGAAGAATAATTTATTCTTTTTTGTCTTCATTATATATTCAAATATTTGAATATATTTATATATTTGTTATATTACAGCCATATTTCCGGTGGTCTAAGCCGCGTTGTAGGCCATGAAGTTATCGTACTCTTCACAAATTTAAAGCAAATTTACTGTTTAAATTGTTGGCAAAACTTTTCTCGTTCATAAAATACTGGTGGACTCAGTATTCGTCTCAATTGGCGCCTAAGGCCAAATTTGGCGCCAGGATCCCCAAAATTGGCGCCAGGATCCCCAAAATTGGCGCCGGAAGCTAAATTTGGCGCCAGGATCCCCAAATTGGCGCCAGGATTGCGGAATCAGCGCTGGAATGCTGAAATCAGCTCGAGACGACCCAAACTAGCCCTGGAAAGCTCAAACTAGCGCTGGAGAGCTCAAATTGGCGCGAGAAAGCTCGAATTGGCGCCGGAAGCTACATTTGGCGCCAGGATCCCCAAATTGGCGCCAGGATCGCCGAATCAGCGCTGGAATGCTGAAATCAGCTCGAGAGGACCCAAACTAGCCCTGGAAAGCTCAAACTAGCGCTGGAGAGCTCAAATTGGCGCGGGAAAGCTCGAATTGGCGCCGGAAGCTAAATTTGGCGCCAGGATCCCCAAATTGGCGCCAGGATCGCCGAATCAGCGCTGGAATGCTGAAATCAGCTCGAGAGGACCCAAACTAGCCCTGGAAAGCTCAAACTAGCGCTGGAGAGCTCAAATTGGCGCGGGAAAGCTCGAATTGGCGCCGGAAGCTAAATTTGGCGCCAGGATCCCCAAATTGGCGCCAGGATCGCCGAATCAGCGCTGGAATGTGCCAACTGGCGTAGAAGTGGCAGCATATATCAGCTTGCTACTTTTTGGCGCCGATTTTAATATACCGGCGCCAATTTCAGCCTTTGGGCGCCCATATTAGCGCCCTGGCAAGGTCAATGCATTTAGTTCTCACGCGATGGAGCCAAAAATTTTTTTTTTCTTTTTTTGAATTAGTGCCATGTATCTTGCCAACCAATACGAGTCAAGTTCTGGCGTCTGCTTCTCTGGCTGGCTGGGTCCCGTCAACAAGCTATTTTTAGTGTGGGAAACTGTCTGACTCACTCATTTGATTCCCCGAGTCCACGGGTGCAAGGGCTAGCCAAGGTGGACCCACGGTGGAGCCACCTGGCTAGCCACGTATTTTTTGTTTAGTGGACTGCATGGCTAGCCTGGGAATATGCTCTGGCATTTTCTCTCTCTGGCTCTTTTTGCATGTGCATAATAATTCTAGCAAATGTACATTTAAGAACAGGCTATGTAGTGCTCACAATGTACTCACAATTGGGCAGGCAACAGCTGCGCGTATTATAGTGAGTCGGCGCCGCGGAGGCATTTTATTTTTGCATTCTGAGACCTGCAAAAAATTCTGGTCTGATCTGTCATACCCTTGTAGAGCATGGAGTATCGAGAGCCTTACCTAACAAATTCCACTGAAGAGGCGGAAATCAAACCCGGCACTTGGCTGGTTGTGAAGGCCCAGAAGAGTAAAAATGCAGCTGGCACTGCCAGTGTCATTGGCACGGACGACATACGGACTTGCGTGTCATATGAGGATTACCGAAAGTGCATTGATGCTGCACTCAATGTGCCTAGTGAGTCGGAGCTGTACTTTTTTATTGTGCTTTGGGTAAGTGGAGAAGATAGAGAGCTGCCCGTCCTCGGAAATAAACTCGTTCTTGAGTGCAACCTTCTTGCTCCGTTTCGACGGAAGGTAACTGAAGACAATGCTACAAGACCTGATATCCACGTATTTTTCCTTACTGTCAACTTTATCAATCAAAAAGAATCGACTGAAATCGAAATCAGTGATCTTCGAAGTGAAGGAGAAAAGATGTTGCCAGAACTGAAAGGTGTCACGCTTTACAAATTCCACCTGAATTCATGTCCTGATGAAGAAGAAATACGATGCGAAATGAAACGCTTGTTCAATGCTGCTTCGCTGACGGCTAGCGAAATTTGCACTTGCCTTATGGATGATGCCTCGAAAATTGCCATATCGAAGGTTGACCCTCTCAAGGTTGGACTGCCCAATGGCAGAAGTCTGCAGGATCCCCTGCAGACTGAGGATGTCAGTCAGTCAAGTCAGTCAAAAACTGAATCACCTGGTAAGAATGACTTAAGCGACGACTTCACATTGCTTATAAATCTTCGTGGAAATGAAGCTAATGGCGATATAGAAGCCTTCAGAGAAATTTGCTCCTTACTACGCATTAAAAAGGAGAGAAGGCTATCGATTTCGCGCGAAGACACTTGGACGGAGGAATCTGCGAAGAAAAATGTTGATGAGAACTGCGAAATTATAAAGAAGCATTTGATCGAGGAAAACACGGTCGGGAAAATTTGGGTTTTTGTCACGGCTCACGGCGATCATCGAGGAGTTGAGACCTCGACTCCAAAAATTGAGTCATCGACGCCATCCACCTGTTTCACCCCTTTGGATAAACTTCTGGCTAGCCTCTTTCTTAAGTTGTACGATAAGGAGAAACTCATATTTGTGGACGCTTGCCGAGGGGCGAGAGATAATCCAGGGCAAACACTCACCCATAGCCCCAGATGCAGCAGAGGCTTGATGTTCAGCAACCAAACTATTGACTCCAAAGCCGAAAGCTTGGATGGCTGTTTCATTAGCTCTTCTAGAAGTCGTTACTTTGCTATTTATGCCTGCCTACCTGGATACAAGACGACTGAGTACATTTTCGATGACAAACGCGTCGGACACCTGATGATGTCGACTAAGGCCGCGATGGAATCGCTTAGAGGAAAAGCGGTTTCAAGAGAAGAGCTTGCCGAAGTTATTCAGTGCAAACTAGCAAACCATCCGTCTCGTGGTACTAAGCTGGAAGAAACTACTGAGCTGCAGCTAATTATACAGAAGACTCTCAATGTTTCATCTGAAACTTCAAAAAATGATGATGATCCTATTATTCCCAAATACGAAAGTGAGCAACAAGGTTCGACGCCAAATGCTGACGGTGTATCAGGCGCTGTTCAACAGCCTGGTGAAAACTCTCTGTCAGCTGATCCGAAGGATGACCTCCATTCGACTCGTCAGATTACACTAGAGACAAGTATTAAAAGCAACCAACAAAACATAGAAATCGCACCACAGGTTAGCAGTTCATCGACAGACAGCAGTGAGATGAGCAGTACAAGCTCAGCTGAGCAGTGACGCATGCACGACTGTATCCAAGCGTTAACGATGAAATTAACTCCGACTTAAGTGTTGCAGGTGAGTTGACGCCGGTTGCTGGACAATACAAACGTTTTTCTATTTCAATGAAATAAGCAAATCGGTTTATGATTGCAGAGCACTTAATTTTAAGTAACTCTGAAATTCCAGAACATAGCTTTTGTCACATGATTTTTGTGTTTGCTAAAGGCTCGTTCACAGCGCCGTCAAAAGTGGCCGAACAGGATTTTTACATTCATATTTTTATGACCATTCAATTAAACATCACATAATTGCAAATAATTTGATGGCTGCGTGAACGAGCCATAAGAATGCGATTTCTATGAGGGATGATAATACCTGAATGTGTACTTTGACGTAGGGATTACAATTAGCTTCTCCGAGCGTACCTGTGTATGTAGAAAGTTGAAAATTCCACTATCAGGAGGTAATTAACTAATTCAGATTAAACCCAGCATTCGGCTTAGTGTCTACTGATTCCCTGAATAATTCTTGCTCGATAATTATCTACGTATCTATTTTTTACTGTTTTTCTCGATTGATATTGGCATGGAAGTATAAGTTCTTTCCGTTTCTTTACTTCTTTGGTCCAAACCGCTTGGCTGAAAACTCGTTTCTTGGCCGAGGCGTAGCTTGTTTGTTCGTACAAACAAAGTGAGCATCTATTTCGAATGATTGAATGATTGAAGTGACAAAATACAGCATCGTAAAAAAATTTCTTCCAGGTAACTGATATTGCATTGTTAATGTTGTTTTATTACATCACTTTCTGATAATAAATATACTGTTGTTGAGTTGATTTCTCTGGCCCGGACCGCTGTTTCTTTGGCCGGGCCAAAGAAAGAATTGTTGCATTGAACCATAGATATATATGGGGTCTGCGGTCATTTCGTCTGCCGCCTTTTCGTCTGCCAAAGAATTTTAGCAGAACGACCAACCCCTTTTATCGTAATCTTAGTTTTAGTCTAGATATTTTATTTTTCTCTAATCTTTCACATATATATATAGACATCACATTTTTAGTATATTGGATTTTTTCTTTACAACTTGTTTGGAATATATCTGTAAAACAAAATAAAATTGAAATCGCTAGATCGAATCGTGTTGAGTCACAGGCAACTTGAAATTTCCAAAAAATTCCGCTTTAAAGCAAAAATGTATCATAAAATGATTATGTACTCCAATGTGTTACATTCATGCACGCTCGCAGTTATGCAGATGTATGTAGTCTTACTTTCCAATATATATGCACTACATCTAAATCAAGCACGCCCTTCGATTAAATTACTGACGCAGACCACTCTACCATTTGTTTGAATTTTTGGCCAGTGGCAGTGTGTTTAGCGATTCGCAATTCAAACAGGAAGCCCAAATCTCCGATAATTGGGGGCGGGGGCGCCAATGAGGACTTCGGGGCTCCGCCAGGGGATTTGAGGGCGCAAACGGGGATTTGGGGGCGAAGGCCATCTGATTATGGGTCATCTGATTTTGGCACAGTTCCCCTTCTCCCTCCCCTGGCTTCTCCCCTATGTACATTTACTTGTAGTACATGTGTGTATTAGCTGCATATGTTAATATATGCAGCAGTATTTATAATTCGTATCCCCCAAAGTGCTGGCCATTCAAACTGACCTAATTGCAGCACCCCTTGCGGCGAGACACAAACGGAATAATATGGCGAAGCTTAAAAAACAACCAAGGGACTATATGTACCTAAGCTATATTAATGTAAACGTCATCAGCTTTGTCTAAGGTACATAGCTCGACGTGTTCTAAACTATAGTTTTTGTTGTGGATATTTGATTTTTCAGGCGATATTCAGATTAATATTTCATGGTAAACAAAAAGGACTTTATTAGATTTTTATTAGTACGTTCATGTACTTTAGAGTACATGTGTACATAATACATAGTGTTTTATGGGCAAGCCAGCCCTCAGAGCGGAGAAGGGGTACTTAGAGCACACTCACCTGCAGAGCAACCAAGCTTTAAATGCTGCAGAGCATTTGAATTGATAAACAACACCAGCACGAAGAGCGCAGGGGACAAGACTTTACTTAAATTTGCGAACCCTTTTAGAGATTGCTGTTGATATTGGGACAATAAGTTAGAAAAGCCAAAAGAGCATCGTAAGTGGACAAATTTTCTTTTGATTTTAATGTTGTTGGGTAATTTGGTAATTTTTATCGAACTGTTGAGGGTGTTTCCTAGAGTTATCCCCAACTCCCCCATAGTCCGCCCCCTTACTGTATAAAAGTGGTTGATCGAACCTCGCGCGTAGGCAGCCACGAGGCTGTGTGGTTTCTGGCTAAAATTTGCCTTCGTCTGAGATCTCCCATCACGATCTCAGTGTGCACAGAAATTTCTTTTCTGGTGACATTTTTTGGGGTTTTTATAATGTGAGAGATTTTATATGATTCAAATCCTTACAGGTCCACTTTTCTTAGTAGTATTAATTGAATCTTTACGGTGCTGGCGCATACATGTATTAAATGGCGCTCTGGTGCATTTACAAACTGCCTAACAAAGCGCGCCCAAAAACTGGTGCCCAGCTCCGTATGTATAAATATTGACTAAGTCCCTGCATGCCTCCTGCACCGGATGTGGATTACATGTATGTGGTAGTGCATCTTGTTTTACAGCTTTGGACCAGGAAATATGATTAAAATGTAGCTGGTAGATTAAATCCCTTCCCTAAGAAACATTGACTGTTTGTACAGTAGTATATACAGTATATGCTGCAGCAGATGTCTAACGAAAGTGTTGTTATAACAAGTAGATATGTCAATTAAGAGCCAAATTCGAATTTAGAAATAAAATCCACTGTCTCTGATCTCGCAGTGCAGCTATAGGACTTAAATTTTTCGCCATGCGCGGTACACTACCTGATGTACTTTACAAATATAATGCAAACGATATTGTACATGTACATGTAATTGTTAAAATTTCTCGACATATGCCGGCCGAATTAATCATGCAGCGGGTATAGTTCAATCAATTGATGCCCGCTTTGCAAAGCACTTGACTAAAGCAGAATATAAAAATCGTTTGTTATTACAGTCTTTTTTCTAAAAATCCCTTGATGGGCTTTAGATCAAGGACGACTTAAGCCGCTTATTAGTTTGAAGTTTTCTAAGAAACTTTGCTTTAATGAACTAAAGTATTTAAATGAGGCTTTCTATTGAATTTTTCAAGCAGCAGACGAAATATTACGTCGTTATGTATCTTATCTTATAGCATGGCCATGGCCATGGGCATGACTTCTGGCCCAAAGCTGAGTGGATTACTGCTATTACTGGATTACTGCAATAACTGGATTACTGCATTACTACTGATTCTGGCTCTACGGGGGATAAAGTATTTTTAATTATCTTGCAAATATTCTACCAGAAGTCATCAAGGATATATAAAACAAGATGCCACTGTACTGAGTGAGGCTTTTTAGCCTTAATATTGGTAGATACAGAAAAAAATAGCTTGAACTCTCTGCGTTTGCTCATGTGCCGAGATGTGACTTCCATTACTTTCGTTTTAATTTAAAAGTAGCATCCTTGTCAAAGGACCTTAGGGCTAGCCCAGCTAGGGATGGGCCCAAATCCCGGGAAAATTTTTGTTAATATTTTTATAAAAAAATATAATGTAAACATAATTGGGCTCACAAATTTCAATATTTGATTTGCTTCTTTAATAATGTCAAAGGGGTTAACTTTTGTCCTTACGAATAATTCTAAGGTCAAGGATAGTTAGGCCCTATAGTTATATTAGAAGGGTTAGGCCTATCTATAAATTGTCCTAAAGCTATTACTGACTTATACTAACTAGGCCTAGCTAGGGGCCTAGGGCTATACTTCTTTCTATATTAAATGTCCTAATGTTGGTAGCTGCCACCAAGACTAGGCTATTCTATTAAAAAATTATTAAGTTTATTAACCTTCGTCCTTAGAATAAGTCTAATAAATTTTTCTTAGGAATAAGTCTAAATATATTTCTTAATAAGGCCTATCTCATTGTAGTATCTGTCTAAGTATTTATCTAAGCGTTAGTTTGCCTAAGTATTTGTTTTATGAATTATTCTTAAAACACTATTTAGCCTTTACAAGTGGTATTTTTCTGTTTTTCTAATAGCATTTACTATTGTCTATTGTTCTAGTAGTGTTCTACTAGTAATTTGGCCTAAATGATATATTGGTCTACTGGTATATATACTTTATATCTCTAGTCTAGTCATTAGGGGTCCCAATCCTGGGATCCCAAGATCTCGGGATCCTTGGGATCCCGGCTTTTTGTTTGTGTTCAGGATCCTGGGATTCAGGGTCCGGGATCCTAATAAACATGGGATTGGAATTTACATTTTGCAGAAGTGAATATTTTTCATCTTGCAGTTAGCACTTAACAGTTTTGAGAGAATTTTTGCATCCTGAGAATAAAGTTATAGAATGAAGACAGTAGGACTATCAATCAACTGTATCAAGCAGTATAGTAGTATAGGCCTACTAGTCACTAGACTAAGGGGTCTGACTCTAGTCTAGACTCTAACTATGTAAGTGGCAATGGCCTGGACATTGGGCCCACTGGCCCGGGCCCCATCATAGTGCGCAGGCGCAGCTAAGGAAGGGAAAGGGAAAAATGGAGGTGGGGTGTGGACTAGACTGTGAGTCTGAGTCTCTGTGTGTTTTTGAGAGAGAGGCACCAGCGCAGCGTATACGGTCCTAATCTGAGGGGAGAGGGTATAGTTTAGTATGTATGTACAACTAACAACTACATGTAACTTCAACTATTTTATCAATGCAGTTCTACTTGTATAAGCTAGAAATAGAAATTAGAAACCTAAATGATGCTCAAATTGGTTGAGAAATTGTTTTGTGGACAATGGGAAAGCTTCTTGTAAATTTGTTTGTTCAATCCCGGGATTGGCCTGGGATCCCGGGATTGTAAAATGTCTGGGATTTGGGACCCCTACTAGTCATAAATGTTACTGAGATTAGAGAGTCATAGCCTCCAGTACCTCTATATGCTTAGGAAATGTTCTTTGCCACTTCACTTCTCTTCTGTAAATGAATAACTCGGAAAACAATCTTTAATAATGTTTATTTAGAACTCGTCTAACTAATTGATATTGGCTTTCTTTCAAGTTTCTTAAAGAATCGCAATACATGACATTGGTCTCCCCTCCACTAAAAATGCTTCTATTTATACTAAAATTTGCTGCTAGTTTAAACAAAAATTAGTTTGTATAAAATATTATAAAAAATATATGTTTATAATAAATGTGCTCTCCTAGATTTGGCACACATTTAAAATAAGTTATACAATTATTAATTTTGTAAAAGAATTGGGAGGGACCCTGTACAATAAGTCTTTGACTTTATTAGCTTAAGCCCTACTAACTAGGCCTAGGCCTAGTACTTTTATACTACTTAAATAGGTCACAAGATAGGTCTAATGTTGTTTTTCATCTACAAATTGATTATTAACTCTATAACAATAAAAATAAAACCAAAAAAAGATTTTAATCCTGGCCCAATTCTAGAATTAAATCCTGGGATCTAGAGATTGCAAAAAAACTAGGGCCTAGGATTTAACAATCCCTACTTAGGGTATAGGCTTATGTTAGGCCTACTTAGGCCTCAATTATAATTGCAAGTCCTATGAGCTATATACAAGGGGAGAAAAATTGAAAAAATATGAGTTATCAACTGTAAAAATAAATAAAATGTAAACTAAAAACAGTATAAAAAAGCCACAATATAAACTAAAAAGCCAAAGAATGCTATTTTCTAGTGAGTGTCTAACTGTTTAAATTGTGCAAGTATGAAAAAAGTTATACTTGGTCAAACTTAATATATTTTATACTTAATTGATAAAATGAATCCAAAAAATAGAAAAAAAACATATGCTTCTAGAAAATTAAAAATTGTTGCAAAATTAAAGGAATATAATAACATAAGTTAGTAAATATAATGAAATAAAAATATATTTGACTATAAAAACTGAAAAAAATAGGAATTTTTTTTCATATAGTCCTACCCCTATAAAAGGCCAGCAAAATTTTGCTTTTGAGTTTTTGTCCTTTAAAAAACCATCAATGGAACTTTTAAATGATACTTTCTATTATATTAGCCACATAGTTTTTTATATAGAAAACTGCTTGTTCATATGTATTCCTATATTTACACAATATTAATTCAAAGTTGGAGCCAAAATACATGTAAACTTCCATTTAAAATAGAAAATGTTATATGCAATTTTTACAAATATGCATTGATAGTGTTTTTTCTTCTGTTTTATTATTTAAACTGGCATACAAACAAGATGAAACAATGATTTCATTGCCAGCTCTTTGTGCAACTCCAGTAATGGCACCAATGTTTTGGGTAAACAGCGTAAACAGCGTGGGTAAAATTAATGAACTTTGTAAAATCTAGCTTTTTCAACTCTTGATTTTTTTATTTTCTGGACAGCAAATGCAGATGAAAAACTTGCTGTATTAGTTTATTCTCATTCTTTTTACCTATATCTTATATATTTGTTTTAAATAAATGAGTAAGAATATGTACTACCCAATTATATAATACCTACAAGCTATAAATGTACACAATAAAATTAAGCACAAGTGAGTAGTGAGTCTTTAATTAGAATCTCTCACCTTCTGGTATTCAATATGCAGGTTAAATGAATATAGTTAAGTATATTTTTGCCTTTCCACTGCTTTTGGAGAATTTTGTATGGTATAATTAACAATTAGACTTTTTTATTAATCCCACCCCAAAAAAATTACCTCCAATATGTCTTGACCAAGTTAAGATTGGGATCAGAATCCCAGTCAGGCTCTAATATCTATATTCTTCTTGTTTTCATATATAAAAATGTGCAAGCACCCTGAATATAGATCATAGGCCTAAATAAGCCTTTATTCATAAATCACAAAAAATCTGTGTATTTAAAAAAAGTATGGTAACTTAATTTTTTTCATAAAAAATACATTGTAATTCCCATTTTTGTTTTTTGTGTTTTTAAAAATGAATTTGTCAATACAAAATGCAATTTCTTCATCTGTATTTATGACTGCCTACAATGTACTTTTAATTATTATTCATGCCTTAGCTACTTCACCCATTGAAAAATCAATCATGGCATCTGCTCTATCAACTACAATCTCCTGCTGCATTATTGGCCTGCTATTTATTGTGCCAGGCATTGTGAAAACTGTGTACATTAATCAGCGAATCACTAAGGACATGCTGAAATTGTACAAAAACTTTACAGACGTGTTTCCATTGGCTCCGCTGGGATTTCAGCCAACACAAAAGCACTACATGGAAACCGTAGGCGTGTCCGAGATCATACTAGGCACTATGCTATCGTTTGGCACTACGCCAGCCCGTCGGACTGCTATTGTACTTTTAATGTTGCTCACCTGCCTATCGGTTTATACGCACATAATGCTGAAAGACTACCGCGGCTGCATGGTGCCCGCCGGCTATATGGGCCTGCTGCTGTGGCTGCTTGTCGGTCTGGGCAAGCATTTTGGCGCCTCTTCGGCTTCGAACAATGATATTAACAATAGTGGCAGCAGTCCCGCCAGCGATTCAGATGGTTCTACTGCCCAGCGCAATCAGAGCAGAAAAGAGAAGAAAGCTCAATAAGTTCAATAATTGCAGATGAAATTGAGACTGGTATAAACTGTTATCAAATCGTAAATTAAGTCTATCAAGAGTCTGACCTCTTCAAAAGAAACGACTTATTATTTTCCAACTTTTAGGGATACAAAAGTTAAGCAAAGTTGGCCTTGGTTAGCACACAGATAGATATTCACTCTTCAATGCAAGGCGTTGTGTTAGCTTTCGTAACTGGTAATTTAAGACCAGTAGGGTCTATATGGTCTGAACTAGCTGTAAATTGAATTGTGCAATCCTTTGACCAGCGAAGTTACTGGCGGTAATGTGAATCGGCTTGAAAGAAAGCTTTAATGCATAGAAGATTCAGTAATACAATTGAACTCTGGTGAATTTTTATGTTGCTTGAATTGAGTAAGTCAAAGCGTCGTTGCTTATTTTATTGTAATGTCGATTGTCTATTGGTCTCCTTTACGCTAGCTATTTGTATTCTCTTTGACAAAGCAAAGATTGGGTTTCGCTTGTCCTGTTTGAATTTATTAGTATTGATTTCGCGGTTTTAAGGGAGCTTGAGTGCTTGTTTTGCTATTAGACCTTAGACACTCCTATTATTCCCGATTTGTAAAATTTAACCATAACATTTTGTTGGTGTCTCCCAGACGTTCGCTGGTACGATCGTAATGATCCGGAAATAGCGAAATATTAATTTACAAGCCGCGAACAGACACCAAATAGGGATTCCCTTGACTCTCAATGTACACACCGCTACCAACCGTCACAGAGGGATTCCCTTGACTCTCAATGTACACACCGCTACCAACCGTCACAGAGGGATTCCCTTGACTCTCAATGTACACACCGCTACCAACCGTCACAGAGGGATTCCCTTGACTCTCAATGTACACACCGCTACCAACCGTCACAGAGGGATTCCCTTGACTCTCAATGTACACACCGCTACCAACCGTCACAGAGGGATTCCCTTGACTCTCAATGTACACACCGCGACCAACCGTCACAGAGGGATTCCCTTGACTCTCAATGTACACACCGCTACCAACCGTCACAGAGGGATTCCCTTGACTCTCAATGTACACACCGCGACCAACCGTCACAGAGGGATTCCCTTGACTCTCAATGTACACACCGCGACCAACCGTCACAGAGGGATTCCCTTGACTCTCAATGTACACACCGCGACCAACCGTCACAGAGGGATTCCCTTGACATGTACACACCGCGACCAACCTCCCCCAGGATGATTCCTTTGACTCTCGACCCCTACCGAGGGATTTCCCTATACTCACTATACACACGCACATATACACACAGTTATATAACTCTCTTTCCTATCCCGAAAGCTTATAAACCCAGTTTATTATTAGTACAATAGAATTTCGAAGGCTTCGTTTTATCAAGTTTATCGGTATCTTTTTAACCGAAATTTTTATTGTTAATTGCGTCTGTCTGTCTATTGCATGGATTTATCTCTAGACAAGCTTAAGTTGTCTGCAGCGTATTAATGAATTATCTAGTCTTCATTTGTATTTATTACTATTTCTGTTCATATTTTGTCTCACCGAGGTTGCCAGTCTGCGTTGCTTATACGAAGCCTTTTCTTATATATTATACCACAGCTATTATTGACTATAAATCATATTATGACCGTATTTAACCCTTTACCATCAATGTTATTAAAGTTTACTGTCTACAACTTGCAAATCTGCCCACCTTTTTTATAAGCAGATAAAATCTTGACTTGAATTACAGTACACTGTGTTGCTACCTGCTTTAGCTTTTCATTACTACGCTTATGAATACAGGCCAAAACGCTGTGACGACACACTGGATGCAAGGTTGGTTTGATTCTCAATTTAATACGTCCCTGTTTTGCACTGATCTTGCATAATTTTATTCTAATCTATCATATGGCTTCATTTGTTATTCTAAGCAATTAGACCCTGCGATTTTAAAATTATGACGAAGTTTTACTTCTTTGAAGAAAAATTAATTGCTATTGCTTATTCTTATCTCGTCTTTTGCCTTTTTTATGAATTTAATTAGAAATAATACATAGCATGTATATCGTCTTTATTCAGCTTGGTTGTCTACCAATAAAGTGTTTCTTGTTCTTTTCAATTATTTATAGTAAGGCAAAAATTGAATCCCGAGAATTACTTCCTTATTAGTTGCACACCCGCGACGAGACCAACCCCCCTTTCCTCCCCCTTTCCCTTTCCTGGCCTAAATAACACAAATGTACACTCGCAGCGAAACCAACCCCCTTTCTCTCAAGATTCCACACCATTCTTAAATGTACACTTGCAGCGAAACCAACCTCCCTTCTCTCAAGATTCCACACCACTCTTAAATGTACACTCTCAGCGAAACCAACCCCCCTTCTCTCAAGATTCCACACCACTCTTAAATGTACACTCGCAGCGAAACCAACCCCCATTCTCTCAAGATTCCACTACCACTTTAATGTACACTCGCAGCGAAACCAACCCCCTTCTCTCGGCTTCAAGATTCCACTACCACTCTTAAATGTACACTCGCAGCGAAACCAACCCCCCTTCTCTCGGCCAAGATTCCACTTCCACTCTTAAATGTACACTCGCAGCGAAACCAACCCCCTTCTCTCAAGATTCCACACCATTCTTAAATGTAAACTCGCAGCGAAACCAACCCCCTTCTCTCAAGATTCCACTACCACTTTTAAATGTACACTCGCAGCGAAACCAACCCCTTTTCTCGGCTTCAAGATTCCACTACCACTCTTAAATGTACACTCGCAGGGAAACCAACCCCCCTTCTGCCGGCTTTAAGATTCCACCACCACTCTTACATGTACACTCGCAGCGAAACCAACAGACTTTTTTCACTACTCTGAATTTATTTTCAGTTGATTAGTTTTTGTTTTTGTTCTGCAAATGCAGCAGCAAGAGACGGACAATAGCGGCTCTGCTGGATCGCGATTCCAGCCGCAGGGCCCGGTTCGCATACTGAAACGGCCTTCTAGCCAACCTAGCCAGATGTGCCAAGAGGTGAGGCCTATGATTAACAAGATTTCATTTAATACACGTCACTTTTTAATGGTTCGATATTCGCAGGTGGACAGAAAGAGACTTATTAACTGACAAGCGGTGAAAGAAACTAAGACAGACACTCAGCTGCTCTCTAACCAATCCATGCTCAGGGTCGCCAGCAGCAGCAGTCGCAGCCTCATCATCATCACCCATCTGCATCGGATCTGCTGGCGCAGGCTCAGTCTCAACAGCAGCAGCAGCAGCCTCATCACTTGTCCCGCACCTTAGCCGAGCGCCAGGCAGATTACACGGAAGCCCGGTTGAGAATCCTCGGACCCGACTATCCCAGCAGCGAGGCGCTGGAAGCCAATCCAGATTTGCTGCCAGACCCATCAGCAACTGTGAGCAGCAATAGCGGCAAGCAACAGCAGCAGTCTCCAGCTTCATCAACAACAGTGCTCAGACCGGATAGTGAACCTTTTATACCGCGCCTTCAATCCCAGTTTGCTTCTACGCCTGCCGCTGCTGCTGCTGCTGCTGCTGCTGCTGCTACTAAAAGCAGCAAAAATTCCAATTCCAATAATCAAGCAACGCTTAGTCAGTCTTAGCGGCTGCAGATTAACCTGTATGCCTATATACCTATTCTATATATATAAAAATATATATATATATATATATATATATGAGTAATTGCGTGTGTGTGTACTTAATATCCCCATCTCATCTCCCGATTCTGATTAACCTAGCTAAACCTGTAAACCTAGTGCTTTTTATACGCATACATAAATTCCTATAACATGCTCTGGCGAGAGCCGAATTTATTGATCTTGTACGTGTATTATTGGGATGTAATTACGTATTACTTATTTATTATTATCACGAATTACTTATTCTATTAAGCCATTTGTTTGTGGGTATTGCACTAATTATATCTCTAATGTAAATTTAGTAAATGGCTTAAATCCCTACTATAAAATGCTTATTTTACACACTGTATAAAGCAAACCAGCGTGAAATGAGTGATAATTTAACGAAAACCTGCATTTTGATCTTATTAACAAATTATAAATAACATATTCAACCTTTTGTGTTAGTTTTAAAGTTCAGTAACATCTTTTCTACTGTTTCTTTTCAGTGAGCTTCGTAAATATTGTCTGTACATTTTTGTGCTTTACTACTGCAACTAAGTAATCATAGCCAGCTTTTTGTCCCTGTTTTTAGGGGTTTCAACATAAAACGAATAATTTACTCTTGAATTGCCATCGCGTCTTGGGTTTACTTCTCTTTCGAGTTTTTTTTTCACTGACACTTTAACTTGTATCTATTGCAATTGTTTGCGAGTTGGTTTTAGCTTAGATCTGAGCAGACCGCTTGATGTACTATAGTAGTGAAATTTAAAATTGTTTTGGTAAATACCTGTCAGAAGTGAATGAATATAATATATATATATATACTTCTATATGATCAATGCTTTGCCACAACTGTGCTCTGTGCGCCAAGTTTTGCCAGGTAATTGTTTACAATTTGCTTTTCTACTTTTTTTTTAGTCAGCTGGCGTAACGTCTTCGGCGACAACGTCCCACAACCGGTGTAGAGGCAATTCTGCCCGTTCCGCTGACTCCTGAGTGCTAAGCTTCTGGGTTGAAATTTTATGACAAAATATGCGCTAAGCATTTTTTGCTTCCATTTTTGACTGTTATAGAGTTAATAATCTATTTGTAGATGAAAAACAGCATTATCTTGTGACGTATTTGAGTAAGTAGTATAAAAGTACTAATTAGTAGTAAAGAAGCAAATAAAATATCAAAATTTAAATTGGAATAACTTTCACATTTAAATCTGATGCGGGGTTTAAAAAAGGTGCCACGCGACGTGAGGCAAGTAACGGAAATTAGCGCAGTACTTGTGGACCCAATTATGTTCATATTTCAACACTTTATGTAAAAATAATAACGAATATTTGTCCCGGGATTCGGGACCTCAATTTTCATACAAAACAGTTTTGAATTCATTCCTAGAAAACAATTTTACGATTCACACATTTCATTATTTGGATGACTAAACGATATTCTAAAAAATTGCATTGTAAAGTGAAGTGGATCTGAAAAATACATGATTAAAATTTAAAATTGAAAGTGTCTGTTCCTTCTGTTCACAGATTTTAATCCCGGGATCCCGAATCCCGGCCATGGATAATCCCGGGATTATCAATCCCGGTAAATCCCAACATATTTTAGTCCCGGGATTCAATTCAGATTGCAAACCCTAGCGTGTACAGTTTCTGTGCCTTGGGGCTTGGCCCTCGTGGCTGTGAATCGCACGACAAGCCCCAAATGAATGAGCATGCATAGTGACCGATTTCATGAAGCAATTGTAAGCTTGCACTTAGCAGCAAGCAGCTATATTAACTGCGTAGAGGTTAACAGTCTGCCAAAAGTAGCTCGTACATGTAGGTTTCATAAACAAACTGATGAATAATCCGCTGTTAATGTCCACAGCTGCTAATCTGCTTAGCAGTATAGTTTCAAGAAGTGCCATAGACAAATCTTTTGGGATGGAAAGAGAAGAGCCGTAGTCGTGAGTTCCCTCTGACGAGGATGCTCCTGGAGCAAATGCAGCGCATCGAAAATGGACAGTGCCATGTTATTATCCACCTATACTCAGCAACATTGAAAAGTCGCCACCCTTTGCCCCAGTGAGCAGTGTCTTTCGACCAGCGTCTATCACCTGGCCAACCATTTTGATATTGAAAAATGCTTGAAAAAAACAATGAAAACCGGGCGGAAGCTTCAATCTATCCAATCTTCGCCCTCCGCTCTTCCCAATCCCTCACCCAGCCCAGCTCTGCGTCGCGTGGCGCAAGTTGCGTCACTCAAAAGTCAATACTGAGCTGGAATATACTGAGCACTCTCAAAGGTGGCGACTTTTTAATGTTGAGTGTATTTAGGATGCTATATAAGTTTTCACCATCAAGGTAACGGATATTTTAGCAGAGCTTTCATGCTTGTGAAACCAACCGGTAGCATTACGGACAACCCTATACTTTAAGCCATAGACTAAACATTTTAAAACCCATTGTAATTATACTTTTACCCAGACGCAATAACAAAATATTTTGGCCATTATTCCACAGTTTTGATGTGTACCATAGACATTTGGATTGAAAAAATCATCGCACAGTATTTTTGTTAATAAAACAGAACAACTAGAAGTAAATGAACAAAAAGGAAAAACCATTAAAACTAAAGTATACCAGCTACACGAAAAGAGTTCATAATAAATGTCACAGCTAGTGCAGTTCATCAGTTTGTAATCGAAATTTGACAATGTGAAAATCAATTTGTCACCCAAAGTGAAACATGCAGTTCTCAAAGCCGCAGTTCCCAAAGATGCTCGACACTTTAGCCTGATGATTTGGCACTGCAAAAGGAGTTGGTCTATTTTGAATGTTTTCTATAAAGAGAAATACAGGTGCTTAAGTATAGTTGCCTAACTTACCATTTGAAAGATGCACGTCTTGGTTGGCTTGCGACTGATAAGCTTCGTCTGATGGGCTTCTTTGGTACCGCAGTATCCAAGCTGGGATTCTTTGGGACTGTCGGCTGCTCGACTAAATCTATTAGCCGCTTTGAGGCATCGCTTATAGCCGTCGAGGCGTTGAAGACTGCATGGTCGCGTTTTCTTCCTAGGTAGCGCCGCACGGTTCGTTCAGTCGTCGACAGGAAGATTTTTCCAATTAATAAGCGCGGCTGTTTGACGAGATGCACCAGCCACGGTTGTTTGACAAGACAAATAGCTTTTTCTCCCACTACTCGCTTTCCTGATTTCTTGCAAGACGCAAGCAAAATCAGCACTCATCACAGTGTTGTCCATCGTCAAACTAAGCCACACAACTCAGTCGTCTATGGGTAAAACAACTCCTAAAACAGCCAATTGAAGCATGATAAAAAGTGTGGAATAATGACGGCGAAAAAAGTGTGGAATAATGACTGAGCGCTGAGTGAAAGTATAAATACAATGCACTTGTATAGTATACAATCTACCATTGTTAGCTGCATCTTTGCGTTTACAATGTGTAATGACTCAGACTAGCTATTTAGTTTTGGGGAGCGAAACGATGCGCTTAAATGAGCCGACTGCTCAATTCAATATATTTATAGGTACGAGAGTATTGCGTAATAATAAGATTGCTATACGAATTCATCGACCAAGCCAGCTGTACTTTATTACCGCGCAGAGCGTACACTAGCACTCGTGAAACCACGACACAGCAGTTAGCTGCAGCTAAGGTTCGCCATGAAACCAAAAATACGACTAGCAGCAGTTATTTGAAGTTACCAGTGCTTCATGAAATCTGTCCTATATGTGTCCATCCATGATAGAAGCGATCCTGTCTCCCGTCTAGGGATTGCAAAATCCCGGATTTTTGTGATCCCGGGATCCCGGAATTTGGCCAATCCCGGGATCAGAATAATACATATTTTTATGCTTCTAGGTTGAAATTTTAAGGCAAAATAAGCGCTAAACGCTTTTTTGCTTACTTTTTTTATTGTTATAGAGATAATGATCTATTTGAAGATGAAAAACAGCATTATCTTGTGACCGATTGAAGTAAGTAGTATAAATGTACTAATTAGTAGTAAAGAAGCAAATCATATCAAAATTTAATTTCACATTTAAATCTGTAATGCGGGGTTTAAAAAGGTGCCACACGAGGTGAGGCAATTAACGGAAATTAGCGCAGTATAATAAACTAGTTGTGGGCCTAATTATGTTTCTATTACAGCACTTTTTGTAAAAATATTAACAAAAATTAGTCCCGGGATTTGGGGTCTCGAATCCTGGGTCTGGAAATCCCGGGATTTAGGCCCAATCCCGGGATTTCGGGATCCCGGGATCCCGGGATTACAATCCCTACTCCCGTCTATAAAACCTTCAAGCGATTATTTCTTGCAATGATACATTTTTGAGTTAAAAAAGCATCCAGAGGCCCAAGATGAAATACCCTAAAAGACTGACTGAATCAGACTGATCTTGTTAGTAAAAGTAATTCCATGAATTGCATTCACGGGACGGCGGTCGCGTTGAGCATTTCGAGCTGTGATCAGGAATATTTCTCTTCGTATTCGCTCTTGTTGTAGGGCTGTTTATTATTAAGAAAATCCCACTGCTGTCACCAAATTCTGTTACAGGGTAAACTTTCGCCTGTGGTTTAATCACAATGTTGCTACCAAAATCTGTTACAGGGGTCTTGGGGGAGGGAAGTTTTCCTATGCTGACACCAAATCTGTTATGGGGAATTAATGGGATTCTTGGAATTTCTGAAAGATATGCTAGTTTTATTACTAATAGGAGTAAGCCAATGGTTGCTCCTGGTGGCGTGAGTGTCCGAGCGGCAAGACACTGTCTATTTATATTTTACTGGAATTAGTCCGAGGGAGGGCACGCGGTGGATCAGAGTTGCCTGGGGTAAACGCACTAATGGGGAATTTCAATAACTAATGGGTAATTTCAGTATCTAATGGGGCATGTCAATATCTAATGGGGAATGCTGACATGGGATACGAAATGGGCCTGATAGGGAAAGAGAATATCTAAGACTTGGGGTAAGTCGCTAGATATGCGCTACGACTGGGCGGCGTGCACGTGGGGGGGGGGAACGGGAGAGGGAGGGAGGCCTGACTGTACACTTGACTGGGGAAAGGAAGGGAGAACACAGTTCTTTCAACGAGGGGGGGGGGGAAAGAGGAGGTGTTCACCGGGAGGGGAGAAACGGTCGGGGCTTCTAAGGAATATGGGGTTATGGGGGAAAGAAAGGAGGACTGAAGGCTGAATCAATTCTATTTTTAGAACAAACTGTTCATACTCCAGACTTAGCTAGGAGCAATCGCCAAAAGGAGGAGGCACCAGAAGCATGCAGAATTGAAGTGTATTTGCGCGTATATATACTAATTTTACTAACTATGGCGGACAATTTTAAACAAAAATATATAAAAGAATTTATTAGCAGCAAAGTTACAGTATAAAACCAGGTATTTATTTACGTATACTTACTTCTTGATAATGCTAAAATTAATAATGACAAAAACAATGAATTTACGTAAAAAACGAGAAAAGCTAATGTATTTAGGCAACTTGGTTATTAGTAAGGCAAAATGAACGACAAAAATATCAGACTTGGTAAAAAAGTTTACAAAAATAGCACTGGCACATCTGGCCTTCCTAAAAAACAAAATATGAATGCAGGTTACAAGTGAATATTTTTTTTTCATGCTAGTAATAATGTTTGTTTAAAGAAAATTACGCTTCAGAGTTAATGTTCTTATAGGTATTGCACCATTTCAGTCGGAAGACGGTCAGCCGTTGGCCATCCGCACTCTAGGCCTAGCCATAGAGTTTCGGTGCGGACGTTGGCTCGGTTGGCCCAGCCGTGGTTCAATTCCAGAAGCGAGTAGGCGACGGCGCGCTGCCAGGCGGCGATGGCGTGAGCAGTCGAGATGTGCAGCAGAGCCTGAATTGTGGGGCGCAGATCTTCGCGCACAGGAAATGGGTGACCATCCAGGCGAAAACGCCCGACATGTACTAGATATCGTTGAAAGTTGGCCACCAGACGACGATATTTGTCACGAGTTGACTCCGTCATGGCAGCAATCAATTTGCTGTAGTTACCGCCGATTTCTTCTATCGGGTTCGTCTCAGAGACTCCTTGCATGAGGGGTGGAGCTTCTAACATAGCGACTTGGGGCTGGACTTTCGTGGTCTTGGGAGATGGCGGTGGCTGCCTGATAGGGGACCTTGGCTGTCGATCGGGATTGCGCTGCGGCGAAGCCGGGGTGGAATGGCGTGGTCCCAGACGATTCTTGACGGCTTTCTTGGGGATTTCGCTTAATGGAAGGGTGATAGTAGGCTTGCTGCCTTTTGGCTGGCGCTGCGTGATGGCAGGGGAAGCGGAGATAGGGGTCTCGGCCGACTGCTTCATAAGTTGCACTCTGTTGCCTGATACTGTTGACGGTGAAGGACGCACAACAACAGACAACGGTCTTGGCTTGGCGCCAGGGGGGTTGGGTCGTGTTCGTTGGCGATCGGGGATTGGCAACTCGTTTTCAGTATCGCTACTGCTATCTATTTCGCCTTCGCTGGGGCTGAGACTCAGTTCGTCCTGTAGCCTCTTAAGTTCTCCTTCGCTGGTCATGGCTCAATCAAGATAGATAGTTATAGTGGGCAGATAAGAAATTTAATCAATTAACTGTTGTGGGAGGCAAATAGGAGTTCAATCAATTAGCTGTTGCGGGTGGAGGCTAGGGAGCAAGGTTGTTGGTTGTGCAATCTCAGCTGAAGTATTTATTTATCATTCCCTTTGTTCTTGGGTTTTTCTAAATTCCTCATTTTCGTGACTCATACTGATTTCGTGTCTTTTTGGGCTCTAGTTTCGGTTTGGATCGATATTTTTAGGGGGTCTTATACATTGGCAGTGTCCTGGGTGAGTTCTTTCTCTGTATAAAATTTGGGGTTGGTCACGCAATCGGGGACGGCGAGAGGGCTAGAATTGGAGGTTGCGTAACAGACTGAGGGCTGTCAATAAGCGCTTTAGATGGCAGTCGCATCTCTGTCTGGCCTGGGTTGGGCGCCTTAGATTGTAGGGTTGGGTGTGTGCGGGCTCGGGGTCTTGCGGGACAGGAGAGGGGGGTAGGGATTGAGGGGCCTCTTCATTCTGGGCTTCGTTCTCTGACTCATTAGCTTCATTTTCTTCCTCTGTTTGATCTTCATTGTTTGACTGGGCTTCATCGTTGTCTCCCATTTCTTCATTTTCTTCTTCTCTTATTTGGCATCGCCAATTAATCTCGTCTTCGTCAGATGATTCTTCAGACTCAATTAATTCATGGGGATTCTGGCGGGATTGGCCTTCCTTAATTGGGAGTTGTCTTTTGGGTTTAGTCGAAGCGGAAGTGGGATTTGGAGTGGGGGCGGAACTAGGGGCGGAATTAGGAGCGGGAACAGAAGTGCGGACCTCTTGTTGGCCTTCCTTAGGGATTTCTTCTGCGGTCGAATTTGGAATTGGAGTTAGATTGTCTCGATGTACGAGCATTTCTCTGCCTATTAGTTTGCCATTTTCTTCCTTCTGAACCTTAAATACAACTTCGGAAATCTGAGCTGTGACTCGGAATGCTGATCGCTTCTTTCTATGAAACTTATGAGATTCTTCCGTGTCTAATTGGGGATTGTTAATTAAAGCAAGGCAACCTATGGGGACTCTCGGGGGAGGCTTATTGGTTTCGGCGGCGGCCTGTCTCTTTTCAACTACCTTTTCTAATTTCTTCTTTACTACCTTGTGGGCTTCTTCTAATCTTTCGGCATGTTTAGTAATATAAGAGGGGTAATCAGCGTGTTCGGCTGCGCTTCTGATTTGAGTATCTAAGGGTAGAGTAGCTTCTCTGCCAAATAATAAAAAATGCGGGGAGAATCCTGTTGTTGCATTGGGGCTGGTGCGAACGGCTACTAGGGCTGCGGGAATTAGTAAGTCCCAATCACCATGATCTTTATTGATCAAGCAGGTGATAATCGATTTAATTTGCTTGTTGAAACGTTCTACTAATCCGTTAGATTGGGCATGGTAAGGGGTAGTAAAGGTATGGCGAATATTATAGAGTTCGCAGAAGGCTTTAAATTGTTTGCTGGCAAAAGTTTTTCCATTGTCTGTGTGGATCCAGGTGGGCTGTCCATATTCTGCTACTATTCGTTCAAGTAGTATCTTGATGACTGTGTCCGATTTTTGGTTTCTAATAGGAAAAGCAAAGGGGTATCTAGTTGTGCTGTCAACGACTGTTAAAACATATTTGTGACCTCGTTTGCTTTCTTTTGAGATTGGGCCGATGATATCTATGTGCAGGCGGCTAAATGCTTCGCCAATGGGGAATGACTGAACTGGGGCCTGAACAAAATGTCCTTTCTTGCTCTCAAGGCAGGGGATGCACTCAGCAATTAACTGCTCAACTGAAGTGCTTAGTCCGGGTCGCCAAAATCTTTCTCTTATTCTCTGGAGCGTCTTATCTCTTCCTAGATGTCCTGCGAGGGGGCTGCAGTGAAGGTCAGTAAAGACTGCTTTATCTAAGGATGGGGGCAAAACAATTTTGGTTTTTTCGTCTTCAGTAATTGTTAATAATTCGTTATCGATTTTCATCAGTGCATAATGCTTACTGATCTTGTCTGGCACGTCCGGTGATTTGGGGAGTTGGCTCAGTTTCTGTGATTTAGCTTCTAATAGAGCTCTAATGATGGGGTCAGCAGCTTGGGCTTCTAGCATTTGTTCTTTCTTCAGGGGGCTGGGAAGATAATCAGTTAATAGTTTCTCACACTTTCCTGTCTCCTTTTCTGCTTCTACTTCTCTACCTGAGACAATTAACTTTGTCCTAGATTCGGGACATTCAGTCTGGGTCTCGCTTTCTGTCAGAGCTTCAGGTGACTGGGACATGGGGTTGTCCTTAGTTTCAGCGGGAGCACTCTCATCTCTCAGGGGAACAGGGGTCAATTTCTCAACTTTCTCAGGGATTGGCTCAGTTCTCTCAAAATTTTCTTCAGATGCTTCACGGGTTTCAGGGATCGCTTCAGCAGACTCAGTGGCTGCGTCAGGGACTTCAGGTGCTGTTTCAGCAAGTTCGGGGGCTGCTTCAGGGGATATTTCAGGGGCTTCAGCTATCTCAGCTGGTCTTCGCGACAATCCGTCGGCATTGGAATGTTTTGCGCCGCTTCTGTGTTCAATGTCGAACCTGAATTCATTTAGGCGCTCTATCCATCTTCCTAGGATTCCGGTTGCTTCAGTTTGTCTCATGAGCCAAATTATCGCTTTATGATCAGTTCGGGCTAAGAATTTCTTGCCGATCAGATAAAATCTGAAATGCCTCATAGCGTCGACAAGGGCTAACAATTCTTTCCGGGTAATGGGGTATCGTTTCTCTGATTCCTTCATTGCTCTACTAAAATAGGCTATTGGTCGCTCTATGCCATCACTCTGGATTTGGCCAAGGCATGCGCCAATCCTGTCGTCACTGGCATCTGTGTCGAGCACCATCTTCACATTTTCATCTTCGACATATTCGGGGTAGGCTAACACTTCGGTAGACATCATTCGCTGCTTCAGGGATTCAAAGGCTTCGTCATGCACTTTGCTCCACTTAGATTGGAAATTCTGGACTCCTTTTCGGGTCAGTTGAAATAGGGGGTGAGCCACTTCGGCATAATTTTTCACAAATCGGCAATAGTAATTGCATAGGCCA
This sequence comes from Macrostomum lignano, assembly GCA_002269645.1. Lineage (NCBI taxonomy): Eukaryota > Metazoa > Platyhelminthes > Macrostomidae > Macrostomum > Macrostomum lignano. Next base: position 21,507 of record NIVC01001310.1, on the reverse strand, counting down.
AGAAAACTGCGTAGTTCTTTTACGTCTTTGGGACGGGGCCAAGTTTGGATAGCTTCAATCTTCGTCTTGTCTGTTTGAATGCCTTGTCGGCCAATCACGTGTCCTAGATATTTCAACTCGTGATGGAAAAGGTTGCACTTTTTGGGTCTCAACTTCAGACCTGCGGCAATAAGTCGCTTAAATACTTCTCTTAAGTGATCTAAATGGTCGGCAAAATTTTGGGAGTAGGCGATTATGTCATCGATATAGGACATGGCGAACTTATGCTGGATTCCTAATAGGACTAAATTCATTAAGCGTTGGAAGGTTCCGGGGGCATTGGAAAGTCCTTGGGCCATTACTTGGTATTCAAATTGGCCTCTAGTTAGGGTGGAGAAGGCGGTTCTATGCTTATCTTCTTCTTTGATGGGGACTTGCCAGTATCCGGAGTTTAAATCAAGGCTGCTAAAGTATTGGCTACCAGTCAGGTGGGAGAAGGTCTCTTGGATATTGGGGAGGGGGTAGGGGTAATAATTAACTCTTGAGTTGAGCACTCGGAAATCGCTCACGATTCTGATAGAACCGTCTTTCTTGGGGACAATTACTAGGGGGGTGGAGTAGGTTGAATAGCAGGGTCTAATTAAGTTTTTGGCTAACATATCGTCTAATTGGGCGTCAACTTGCTTTTGCAAGTGTGGGGGGATGCGTCTGGCTGGGATTCTAACGGGGGTGGGGTCTTTAATAGAGATTTCGTGAGTTACTAAGTGGGTCAGGCCCATGTCTAATTCATTCTGGGAAAAGGCTTCACGGTTCTCTTTCATTAAGTCGATGACTGCTTTTCGCTGTTCATCCGACAGTTCAGGGCCAAGACTCACTTCATTAATCCAGGAATCTTCAGTACATTGAGTCTGGTTGACTTTCGCAGGGGGTTGGGGGTTGGGAGTTGGGGTTTGCCAATAGGTTAAGTCTTTAGCTTTCATGGGTCTGGCTAGGCCAATTAGGGAGGTTTTAGTTAGATTCACGTCTACTGGGTGACGGTTAATAATTTCGACAATTCCTTTGCCTTCTTTCATTGTTACTAAGGTTGGAACCATTTCTAATGAGAAATCACGGGTTCGGACAGTATCGCCAATAGCTTCAATGGTCATGGGGGTGCCGTAATTCGATTCACAATTCTTAGCTAATTTCACGGGTATTCGAAGGGCACTATTAGCTGGGATGATTGCTCTTTCTTGAGTATAGACTCGGCAAACTTTCACGGGGAGGCGGGTATACTGCATGGGTATACAGGTACCTTCATTAAGCACTAGCATTCCTTTGGCTAGCTGAATGCTTTCGCATTGGGACAGGAAAAATTCCATTCCTAAGATATTATCGCAATCGTGTCGGCATAAGAGGAAATCAACTTCGATTTGGATATCGCCAAACTTCACTTGGGCGGATACTTCTCCTTCTAATTGGACTGGGGTACCGTCAAATGTACTGATGCTTTTGCTAGTGTCTCGGATTTGATCGGAACGGAACAGCTTAGACCAGGTTGAGCGGCTCAGGAAATTATTTCTGGCACCTGTGTCTAGCAAGAAATCAATCGATTCTTTCTGGATATCGCCGACAATTACAGCTTCATAGCCTTCTAGCTTGGTCAGGTCGATTCGGGATGGGGAATTGGGTTTTGGCTTTCGTCGCTTCTTTGAGCGGGTTTCAGCACTGGATAGAGCATTATTGGTTTCACTCGCATGGGGTACATGGGGTGCAAGCGCAGTGGGTACACGGGGTGCGGACGCATGATGTACATGAGCTTTGGTCGCATTGGTTACATGAGAGGCGGTCGCATGGGGGGAATTGTACACATGGGGGTCATGGGGGGCATTTGGCATGGCATCGTCGGCATCATCAAAGGCAAGAAGTGAGAAATTATTGGGGGAGACAAATATCGCGTTATTTACAGGCATTGGCTGTACATGAGAGGTTTTGCGGGGATAGCGGAAACCGTACTGGGGAGGTTGCCGGTATTTTGGTTGGGGGGCATTTCCGAATGATGGGGAGGCCGGAGAATAAGCAATATTTTGGCCTGAGGGGCGTGGCCTCTTAACTCGACCCTGGCTTCTCAGTTTCCCGACTTCTGGGAGTCACGGGGGTTACGGAACTTCAGCGGCTCATATCTGGGATTGGGGGGCTGACGCTCATTCCTTCTTGGGGGTTCACGCCTTGGCGGTTGGTTCATCAGCTGCTGGGGTGGCTGTCTGAACTGCTGCTGGGGTTGCGGTCTGTACTGCTGAGGAGGTGGCTGTCTATACTGCTGAGGGGGTGGCTGTCTATACTGTTGCTGGGGATAGGCTTGGGGTGGCGGAGCGCTTTGCGCTGCTAGCTGCTTCTTTAAGTCCTGGATGACTCGTTCTTGGCGATCAATCTGGTTCTGCTGATTGATGATCAACTGGTCAGTTCTGTCTTTATACTCCTCTTTTTCTTCCTTAGTTACTCGGATTCCACCTTTATGGGACATCTGGTAAGCAGCTTCAATTCTGCGCAGCATTCTGCGGGCGGCTTGGAGACTAGCAGGTTGGGCAAAAATTAGCTTTTCACGGGTGTCGGGAGGGGTTCTCACACCTTTAATGAACTGTTCGACCAGTTCTTCTTCTCTTTGCTCAGCATCCATGTTCAGGAATGCGCGGGAGGCTAATTCAATCAGGGCATCGGCAAAGCTGTCAGTGGATTCGTTTCTGCCTTGGCAGCGATTCCTAAACTCTTCGCGGAATTCGGCGGAGCTACCTACTTTTCCAAATCTTTCGATCAGTCTCTCTTTGAATTCTTCATAGGGGAGATTAGCTGGGAGGTTGAGGCGTTGAACTGCTGCAAACGCAGTGCTTAGATCTAAGTTGGTCAATAATTCCTGCTTTCGGTTTTCCTCATCTATTCCTTCATTTTCACATCTCTGGTCAAATGCAGTGAGCCAGACTCTGATATCTTGGCTGGGAAGGTACTTCTGGATTTTCACATGTCTAAGGGGGCCTAATTCGAGTCGGTTGCGGAGCTCTTCAGCTAAGAGTCCTAGGGCTTCATTGATTCCTGCGGCCATTATACTTCAGGGATAGGGATGGGAAATTAGGCTGGGATGCGCGTTTCTCCAGATTCTAATCCTTTACCGCTGCCACCAAAATCTGTTGTAGGGCTGTTTATTATTAAGAAAATCCCACTGCTGTCACCAAATTCTGTTACAGGGTAAACTTTCGCCTGTGGTTTAATCACAATGTTGCTACCAAAATCTGTTACAGGGGTCTTGGGGGAGGGAAGTTTTCCTATGCTGACACCAAATCTGTTATGGGGAATTAATGGGATTCTTGGAATTTCTGAAAGATATGCTAGTTTTATTACTAATAGGAGTAAGCCAATGGTTGCTCCTGGTGGCGTGAGTGTCCGAGCGGCAAGACACTGTCTATTTATATTTTACTGGAATTAGTCCGAGGGAGGGCACGCGGTGGATCAGAGTTGCCTGGGGTAAACGCACTAATGGGGAATTTCAATAACTAATGGGTAATTTCAGTATCTAATGGGGCATGTCAATATCTAATGGGGAATGCTGACATGGGATACGAAATGGGCCTGATAGGGAAAGAGAATATCTAAGACTTGGGGTAAGTCGCTAGATATGCGCTACGACTGGGCGGCGTGCACGTGGGGGGGGGGAACGGGAGAGGGAGGGAGGCCTGACTGTACACTTGACTGGGGAAAGGAAGGGAGAACACAGTTCTTTCAACGAGGGGGGGGGGGAAAGAGGAGGTGTTCACCGGGAGGGGAGAAACGGTCGGGGCTTCTAAGGAATATGGGGTTATGGGGGAAAGAAAGTAGGACTGAAGGCTGAATCAATTCTATTTTTAGAACAAACTGTTCATACTCCAGACTTAGCTAGGAGCAATCGCCAAAAGGAGGAGGCACCAGAAGCATGCAGAATTGAAGTGTATTTGCGCGTATATATACTAATTTTACTAACTATGGCGGACAATTTTAAACAAAAATATATAAAAGAATTTATTAGCAGCAAAGTTACAGTATAAAACCAGGTATTTATTTACGTATACTTACTTCTTGATAATGCTAAAATTAATAATGACAAAAACAATGAATTTACGTAAAAAACGAGAAAAGCTAATGTATTTAGGCAACTTGGTTATTAGTAAGGCAAAATGAACGACAAAAATATCAGACTTGGTAAAAAAGTTTACAAAAATAGCACTGGCACACTCTTTTTCGACTCGAACATGCAGCTAGCTGATCTGATTAGCGGACCTGATCGGTAGTATAATTCTCTCATTAATTCAATCCCGATCCCTCTTTACTTGGCTGCATGGCTGCATTAATTGGCAAACGAATGATTTGAGGCTGTTGGAATTAATTCCGGCATGTTATTAACCTCTAACTGACCCCCGCGAATGATGAGCAAGAGAGAAGAGGGTGGAGAAATTGACCAATTAGAACTCCCTGCATTGGGGGATCTTCCCTAATTCGTTTGAGTCAGCTCGTATTATTCGTATATTTGCATTATCATGCAGCGCATAATCTTGATTCAGTTCATCGGTTTCAGTTAAAAACATTACTTAAAACAGGTCGTACAATATTTTATATAGTGCCCAACAAGATACGGAATAAAACGAATTTGTCGCAATGGTAAGCACTCGGTTTGGTCAAATAATCTAAACTGATTGTACTTGTGTGTATCATTTTGACGCATTGATTGATTGATAGTTGATACCCTCACTAAAACCTGCTCTGAATAAAAGAAACCTACGAGTATTGCCATTTTGTCCGCTTCCAAGCGTAAAGTACATTTAGGGTAATCGATTTTATTGGCCCGCGGTCCACTATTACTATTCTCTATCCTTTATCTTTATCAGATGTTTCGATTTAACTGCTCTCTTTATCCGCCCGTTTGGGGTGGGTGTTCAGGCCATCGGTTTTTTTTAACGGGCTTGTCAGTCCAACCTTCAACCCCCTTATCTGACACTTATTTTGTCGTTCCGTCCGCCAGTTTGGGGTTGGGTGAAACAGGCATCGATTTTATGACCCCTTACCATTTTATTGCTGCTGTCTTTCTGACTCGACTGCCTTCTTGGGTGAAGGCTATTATTGATTTTGTGGCTTGCCCATCAGGCCCACACATTCTTTCATAACCCCTAGAGCTGTACAATGTGCTAATTGCTGTCTCTGCCTGCGTACTTAGCAGAGAGAAAGCCAATCAATTTCATGGCTCGCCTATTTTAGGAGTTCACAAAACTCTAAATTTCACATTGCAAGCACAAAGTCGAAGACTTGTCAAAGCTTCACATGGTCGAAATTTCACGTCAAAAACTACTGCAAGGTTCTTGTTATAATTATAATAAGGTTTCGACGTTGTGAAATATCGACCTTATGAAGTAAATCTGTAAAGTAAAATAACGTAAAAAGAAGTAAAGCTTATCGATTTCATGGTGGGCTACCAGCACAGTTTACTCTCCTAACTCCTACCTAAGGGTCATATCTCCTACAAATTTATGTGGCTTAAGTCTGGTTTGGCTACAAAATTTTTGGTTACACCCTTCTTAATTCCTCCTTAATCTTAGCTACTTTTTATTTATTGAAATGATTCGTTCTATTTTTTAGTACGGTCATATTCATGTAAACTTCAAAGATATGATCAATAACCTGTTACCACCTGAGGCCTGGGAACGAATTGCGTAAGTTCATTCTTATACGAACGGTAATCTTTATTCTTTACAATAGAAATATACTCAGCGACATTAAAAAGTCGCCACCTTTGAGAGTGCTCACGGTAAATTCTAGCTCAGTATTGACCTCTGAGTGACGCAACTTGCTCGCAGAGTTGAGATTGGGAAGAGCGGAGGGCAAAAATAAGATGGATTGGAGCTTACGCCCGGTTTTCATTGTTTTTTTTAAAGAATTTTTTAATATCAAAGTGGTTGGTCAGGTGATAGACGCTGCTCACTGGGGCAAAGGTTGGCGGCTTTTAAATGTTGCTGAGTATATATAATGTCTCTTAATCCAAGCCAGAATTACCTTTATTGTCAACTGCAGAAAAACGTGCAATTTGGATGAAACTCGGGATTTTCTGGTGTTTCACAGCTATCCCGATGCAATGTTTTTCAAAATGATGGAGACCGCTCAAAAGCTTGAGTTTAAAGGTAAAAAAATTCAGTTTTCTTTTCATTTAGTACGCATTCTAAGCAGGTTTTTCGTTCTTGGGAACCATGGAATTTTGTGGCGTAGTATCTTTTGTTGACTGTATACTAATTCTAATGTGTTGATGCAGTGCTGCTGAGAATCACTCTCGAAGGTTGGTGCTGTGCTGAGAGTCACTCGGGAGACGGGAGTTAATAAGTTGCTGAGAGTCACTCTCCCAAAAGTTGTTGCTGTGCTGAGAGTCACTCTCTCGGGAGTTGATGCGATGCTGAGAGTCACTCTGTCGAGAGTTGATGCGGTGCTGAGAGTCACTCGGGAGACGGGAGTTGATACGGTGCTGAGAGTCACTCTCCCAAAGATTGGTGCTGTGCTGAGAGTCACTCTCTCGGGTGTTAGTGCAGTGCTGAGTCACTCTCTCGGGTGTTAGTGCAGTGCTGAGTCACTCTCTCGGGTGTTAGTGCAGTGCTGAGTCACTCTCTCGGGTGTTAGTGCAGTGCTGAGAGTCACTCTCTCGGGTTTTGGTGCAGTGCTGAGACTGGAAATCACTCTCTCGAGCGTTGAATCACTCTCAGGCTTCAGAATAACTGGAAAAAGAAACCTTGAATCAAGTTCTTCCCTCCTATGCTCGCAGACAAATCAATGGACGACATGTTCGAAATGTTTGGCTGCCATCTGTTTCGCTATTTTCAAAAGCACGGCTTTGACAAGATGATCTACACATTGGGCCAGGATTTGAAAAAGTTTATCGGCTCGTTGGACTCGTTGCACGATTATTTGCAAGTTGATAACAAAGACTTGGTGCCTCCATCGTTCAGGTCTTTGTTTTTATTGCTTGTTCAATAGTTTTTTTAGATTTACTTCGTGAAATGCTTTCTATTTTACTTGCAAATTGTTTTTTCAGCTACAGTTACGATCCATCCGGAGAAATGATATTGAATTATTACAGCTCTAGACGAGGTTTGAACGGTTGGGTGATAGGTAATACAACGGTTGCGATGATAACTGCCATTTTTTATATTTTTGTCTCTTCGTTTGCTCATATACCACCAGGAAGCGATGCTGAAACGGGTATAAAACCTCATGGTCACAATAATATGTGACTCTGAAGCTTATCGTGCAGCTCTCGCCCCACGAGGGTTAGGGTCGAGGAAAGTTAGGGTCGCTTTGCACTTTTACACCGCATTCGTGTATGTAGTTCATAAAAATGTTCTTTATGTATTTCTAATAAATATGTATTTCTTGAATACATTTATCGCGGGTGCTTGCATTCTGGAGAAACCATACAAAGGCTTAGAACAGGATATATTTAACTCAATGCTACACCAATGGTCCTATCTTTAACACATAGCCGTAGTTGGTATGTACCACACTACTCACGGAAACGAGTTTGCTTAAGGCGTTCATCATGCACCGAACGACTATATATATGCTCAAAATCTCAATTTGTTCAATTGGCAGGCATGCTAACCACAGTTGCTAGGGAGATATTCGGCACAGAGATTCGCATGACCCTGTTAGGCTCTGAATCGGACTCAATCGAGCTGGCTCAGAACAGCCGATTCCGCAGCCTGGCCAGAATTCGAGTGACCTTCTTAACAACAGCGTCCCTGGCCGTGAACGTAGGAGATTATTTCCAACCGTCGTATCCCGACTGCAGCCTAGTCAGCACCGAGGTGTTCGTGCACTGCTTCCCCTATCACGTGCTATTCGACCAGCTAATGCTGGTTCGACAATGCGGCATTGCGGTGCAAGAATTCTGTCCGACACTGCGCAGCTCGGACAAGCTGGTCAAACTGACCGAAGCGTTAGATCTGGTCAATCCGCCAATTAAATTCACGCCCAGGCATATCAAACGCTTTCTAAACTCTTCGTTCACTGTGCTGCTAAGGAAGCGACCGGACAGCAGAGAGCCCGAGAATTCTTTGCTGCTGAAAGGTTCGCGAGAATGGGTCACTTTTACATGTCTCTCTAAACGTCAGAAGTTGCTGCTCTAATAAATTTAAGATTGAATGTCAAATATTGATCTCTCTAATTCAGCCAAAAGGAAAGTCGTTCGAGTTTCATATTGCTTTTTCCATTTTCGTTGACAATGGCTTGATTTCCAGTAGCTTGATCGTAAAGTGCTCTTGGTTTCCAGTAGCTAGATTTCCAGTGCCCTTGATTTCCAGTGTCCTTGATTTCCAGTGCCCTTGATTCCCAGTGCCCTTGATTTCCAGTAGCTAGATTTCCCAGTGCCCTTGATTTCCAGTAGCTTGATTGTAAAGTGCTCTTGGTTTCCAGTAGCTAGATTTCCAGTGCCCTTGATTTCCAGTGCCCTTGATTTCCAGTGTCCTTGATTTCCAGTGGCCTTGATTCCCAGTGCCCTTGATATCCAGTGGCCTTGATTTCCAGTGGCCTTGATTCCCAGTGCCCTTGATATCCAGTGCCCTTGATTTCCAGTGCCCTTGATTTCCAGTGCCCTTGATTTCCAGTGCCCTTGATTTCCAGTGGCCTTGATTTCCAGTGGCCTTGATTTCCAGTGCTCTTGATATCCAGTGCCCTTGATTTCCAGTGCCCTTGATTTCCAGTGCCCTTGATTTCCAGTGGCCTTGATTTCCAGTGGCCTTGATTTCCAGTTAAGTGCTCTCGGTCTCTGTCGTTAAGCTATTGCGCGTGCACTGTAGTACGAGCGTACGTACGTACCAATCATCTCTAACACTGCACTTGGCCGTTGGCCTTAACAGGTCAGATGATCTACCTCGAGGACACTCAGTTCTTTCTATTCATCTCCTCCCGCGGATTCTCACTCTGGGCGAGATGATGGAGAAACGTCTGTGCATGTCCGATCTGCCGATTCACGACGTGACTAGAGAGCTTCTCCAGGTTAATCAGCAGCGAGTGTCCGAGGTTCAAGTGTCCAAACGGTTGGACGAAATTTCTGGCGAGATGCGTCGAATGGCGCAAGCTCTGGAGGAGGAGAAGCAGCGAACTCGAAGATTGCTGACGCAACTGCTGCCGGATAAAGTTGCTGACCAGCTGTTGCAGGGCAAGAAGGTTGCCGCAGGTAAACAGCTTAAACATGCTGTCTTCTCCCTGTGTCACTCATTTATATGTAGTGCTCCAGTGCCTGTAGCCTAGAGTCAACTGTTGAACACGAGTCTTTGTAGCTTGCTCTCCTAGTCAACTTTTTGACACTGGTCTTTGTAGCTTGATCTCCTAGTCAACTCTTAGACACTGGTCTTTGTAGCTTGTTCTCCTAGTCAACTCTTAGACACTGGTCTTTGTAGCTTGTTCTCCTAGTCAACTCTTAAACACTAGTATTTGTAGCTTGTTCTCCTAGTCAACTCTTAGACACTGGTCTTTGTAGCTTGTTCTCCTAGTCAACTCTTAGACACTGGTCTTTGTAGCTTGTTCTCCTAGTCAACTCTTAGACACTGGTCTTTGTAGCTTGTTCTCCTAGTCAACTCTTAGACACTGGTCTTTGTAGCTTGTTCTCCTAGTCAACTCTTAGACACTGGTCTTTGTAGCTTGTTCTCCTAGTCAACTCTTAGACACTGGTCTTTGTAGCTTGTTCTCATAGTCAACTCTTAGACACTGGTCTTTGTAGCTTGTTCTCCTAGTCAACTCTTAGACACTGGTCTTTGTAGCTTGTTCTCCTAGTCAACTCTTAGACACTGGTCTTTGTAGCTTGTTCTCATAGTCAACTCTTAGACACTGGTCTTTGTAGCTTGTTCTCCTAGTCAACTCTTAGACACTGGTCTTTGTAGCTTGTTCTCCTAGTCAACTCTTAGACACTGGTCTTTGTAGCTTGTTCTCCTAGTCAACTCTTAGACACTGGTATTTGTAGCTTGTTCTCCTAGTCAACTCTTAGACACTGGTCTTTGTAGCTTGTTCTCCTAGTCAACTCTTAGACACTGGTCTTTGTAGCTTGTTCTCCTAGTCAACTCTTAGACACTGGTCTTTGTAGCTTGTTCTCATAGTCAACTCTTAGACACTGGTCTTTGTAGCTTGTTCTCATTGTCAACCAATAAATAGTGCTCTTTGTAGCTTGTTCAAATTGTCAACTAATACCGTTAATATTGGTCTTTGTAGTTTGTAGTTTGTTCTCATTGTCAGCTATTTAACAAATATTATTTGCAAATCTCTTCCAGAAATATTCGACGACTGCACAATCCTATTCTCGGACATCGTGTCCTTCACGGTCCTCGCCGGCCAGTGCTCGCCAATGCAGGTTGTGGAACTTTTAAACTGCCTGTTCTCTCGGTTCGACGCGGCCACAGAGGCGAACTCTGTCTACAAAGTCGAGACTATCGGCGACGCGTACATGGTGGCGGCCGGAGTGCCCGACCCCACTCCGGAGCATGCCAGCCGGGTGGCTGAGCAGGCCATGGACATGATCCAAGCTGTCGGCCAGGTGTCCTCACCTGTGCCACAGTGGAAACTGCAGGTTTGGCTTGAGCTTATAATCTGGTACATAACTGAAGGTCGTGACTGAGGGAGTCGAAGATTTTCTATGAAATAAAGCGTCCAATCCATGCATCTCTAGCGGTCCTTGTACCAGCCAGACTACACCAGGAGCTGAATAATTTAATCTTTCCCGCAAGTCATGTAGGTTTTTCTGTAAAATATAGACAGTTCCTTCTTTTTGCCCAGATGCCAAACACACGAAGTTATTTGCTCGTTATAATTAAGAAAAAACATTGGCAGCAGCCGCTGAGAAGTTTTGTGCATTTTTTATGCGAGAACAAACGCACCGGTAAACCCCCCCCCCCCCCCCTAGCTGTATGGGAGCGCGCAGCTGACTTCCTATGAAACAATGCGAAATGCAATTGCTAAGCACCTTAGCATTGCCATTTTTCTCCCGCCAATTAGTGGCGGAAAAACCCGAGTTGCCATTGGGGTCTCAAGAGCTGAGGAATGCTATATAGCAGCTACGCTCGTACGTTTGAGTCTACGTACTTTAATTCTCGTTGTCGAAAGATGCCGAAAGAGCTGCTATTCCTGTGTCTGTTCGGCGGCGGCCTCGTTGCCATAGCAACTGGACTCTGCGTCGCTCCGTTCATCGACAGGCTGGGCAGCTGCCTCTACATCGGCGACAACCCAGCGTTTCCAGCTGGTGCGACGCAGCCAGACTGTGCCTGGGCATCGGCGGAGAGCTGCTGATAGACCTGACTGCCATCCGAGCCGTCAATCACTGGCTTGACTATTACTACATCGGAGTGACGGACCTGCTGGTTGAGGCTAAGTGGTCTCGCAGCGGCTGGAGATTCGCCAACGGCTCGCTGTTTCCGGTGCTCAACGATACGGAATGGATGAACCACTCGCCGAATAACAATAGCCCTGACGACGACTTTCTGGTGGTCAGCAACGCCGGTCTGAGAGATCAGCCAGCCAACTCAGCGACAAAATTTGTCTGCCAGCCGATCGCGACGCCGAACAGCGAATACCTTCGACGAGCGGAGTTCCTGAGGCTGGGCAACATCAGTCCTGTCTACTGCTACACTGACGCCTCGGTGAGCTCGGAGTTTCACTGCCTGTGGCTCTGCGTGCAGCGCTGGGAGTGCCGGGCCGTCCTGTTCAACCGGGCCAGCAGCGCCTGCCGCATGCTTGACTTCGCTGACTCGAGCGTCGGCGACGCCATCGAGACCGACCCGAGCTGGACCAAGTTCGTCAAGAAGTACTGATGCGACGCGGCCTTAATAAGCAATACGTTCATTTGATCAGAGATCAAAACAATATTACAACTCTGCTTCAGTAACAGTCTAACATTAGTTTGAGTAGTCAAGCCAAAAGTGCGTTTTTTCCATTGCAGTTTCATTCTGAACTACTGTCAGTAGAAATAAAAGAAACATGCTCGGATAAAATTTAAAAGAAACTAAACTACTAAAGGTACAATGATTTATAAGAATTAATTAGGGATAATACTAAGAGAAAGTAGTGTGGATAATTGTGCGTCTATAAATTCAGCACTAAAGACAATAAAAATAATTAATTAATACCAAATTATACATTTGATATTTACACGCGAAGGCTGCTGCAAAGCAAAAAGCAAACAAACTTTTTTGGTCCGTTTTTTGACGTACTGTAGTGTAGTACTGTAAACCACATGCTGTGAAATCTGTGAAAGCGTGACGGATACAAGCAAATGTGACAGACCTTAGAAAGCACGATAAATCTAAACAGAAAAGTGTGATAGATTTAACAATAAATGTGTGACAGACCTAAGTACGAGGGGCAGTCAAAAAGTTCTCGGACTTTGGTTCATAAAACCAGAAGGGAAAGTCTGCTCAGTTTGAATTTTAGAGTTTTTCAAAGTAATCTCCATCAGCATTAATGCAGCGCTCCCAGCGCTCTGGCAACTTCTTGATCCCAGCGGCTCTTTGAGTTGACCTCTAAACCACTTCTCAAGGTCACGCCTTTTCAATGCTGTAATGCCAACCACGGAGGGCATCCTTCATCGGACTGAAGAGGTGGTAATCGCTAGGTGCCAGATCAGGGCTGTATGGTGGATGTGTCAGAATTCTCCAGTTTTTTCTGCGTATTTCTGCCAGTGTGGCTCGGGATGTGTGCGGCCGTGCATTGATTGTCATGCTGCAGGAGAATCCCAGCATGCAGCTTCCCAGGTCGGAATTTGACCAGCTGCGACTGCAAATCAGCCAGGGATGCAATGTAGCGCTCAGAGTTAACGGTCTGGCCCTTCTCCAGGTAGTCAATGAAGATGACTCCTTCACAGTCCCAGAAAACTGTTACCATCGTTTTGGTGACAGCTGGTACTGCACTGGCCTTGGTTGGGGTGGGCTCTCCAGGGGCCACCAAAACTTTGGACTGCTGCTTGGTTTCAGGATTGTAGTGTGGTAACCAGGTTTCGTCAGCGGTAACGATTCGACGCCAAAAGTTTTCACCCAGCTTCTCCAGCTTCTCCTTTATTGCATGACACTGCCGCACCCGCTCATTCTTCTGTTTCTGCAATAACAGGCGTGGCACCCATCGAGCACCTTGCTCATGCCAGCTCATTCGATAGGATCTGATGAGCTGCGCCATGTGAAATGCCAAGAAGGCTGGCCACATCATCAACAGTGAGCCGGCGGTCTGCAAGCACCAGCTGGTGCGCATGGTCACCATTTGCTCGAGAAGTTGATGTTGCAGGTCTACCACATCTAGGGTCATGACCGCTTGCCAATCCCACGATCCAGGAATAAACTGTGCTGCGAGAGAGAGAACGGTCACCAAAGACTGACTGTTGGTCACGAACGATTTCAGATCCTTGATGGCCTTTAGAGTGCAAAAAGAACACGATTGAGTGCTGGTTCTGCACTGCATCTTCCATTTTAGCCGAAAGGATGGGCTTTGTTGAGTAGTAGCTCGTACTGCGGAAAATCTAAATTAAGACATGATGTCAAAATATTGGTGTCAGAATATTGCTGAAATGTTAGTCTATTCGGTAGAGTCAAACAAAACATAATTCAAGTAACTTAAATAATCACAAGAATCACACTTTTAATCACACTTTTGCTACAAAATCAAAGTTCGAGACTTTCTGTCTGCCCTTCGCAGGAAAGTGTGACAGACCTAAGCAGGAAAGTGTGACAGACCTAAGCAGGAAAGTGTGACAGACCTAAGCAGGAAAGTGTGACAGACCTAAGCAGGAAAGTGTGACAGACCTAAGTAGGAAAGTGTGACAGACCTAAGTAGGAAGGTGTGACAGACCTAAGCAGGAAAGTGTGACAGACCTAAGCAGAAAAGTGTGACAGACCTAAGCAGAAAAGTGTGACAGACCTAATGACAGATCGAGAAAAAATACTCGCATTTAGCACCCGAAACTCGCCAGAAGCTCAATCGGTCATTGATTGTCCACTCCCCCCCCCCCCCAGATCCGCGTCGGGCTGCACACGGGCCCGGTGGTGGCCGGGGTTGTCGGCGACAAAATGCCGCGCTTCTGCCTGTTCGGCGCCGCGGTGAGCGTCGCCTCCCAGATGGAGGGCCAGGGCGTGCCGGGCCGCATCCACGTCAGTCCCAGCTCGCGAGAGTAAGAGCAGCCAGTTCTTTGCCATGCAGCTCAATCAATCAATCAATCAATCCATTAATCAATCATTCAATCAATCAATCAATCCATTAATCAATCCGTTAATCAATCAATCAATCAATCAATTAATCAATCAATCAATCAATCTATTAATCAATCAATCAATCAACCCATCAATCAATCAATCAGTCAGTCTATCAACCAGTCTATCACTCAGTCAATCAAATTACGAACTATCTATCAATCCTTTAAAAATTTAATTTATACGAGTAATATGATGATTCATTTTTTCAAGTCAATTAACCAGTTAACTATACACCTACGTAATTTTTTGATTAAAGAAATTTATTCAGTTCATGAATTAATCGATCAGTCCCGAAAGAATGAGGCTATCAAAATTGCCAAGCAATCCCCTCGCCTATTATTAGCAAATTAGGAAATAAAAAATATTTGTAAATCTATAATCCATAAGTTCAAGTCGATATGTACGAGTGTACTAATCTATGAGCAAACCAATCAATAAATCAGTTTAAAAAGTGTGTCTAATTTGATCCAGTTTTATTGTCTACTACTTATAACTCATCATCTAATCAGTAGTCAGATAGCAATATTGCCGACTAAATTTTCAGAGCCCTACTAAAACACGGCTACCAGTTTGAGGGACGCGGCGAAGTGCAGATCAAAGGCCGAGGCCTTCTGGCCACTTATTTTCTTCTGGGCCGGCCTGGCAGAACTGTTGCCATGGAGACCGGCAGTCAAGGAGAGAAGGCGGCTAGGCAATAAAATGCTGCTTTGACGAGTTGCTATGCAGCAGATTCAAATCTGGCAATGGAAGTTACAGTGAAGAGGAAATGCTGTGACTCTTAATCCCAGAGTCCCTCCCTTCATCTCAGCGTCCCTCCCTTTCATCTCAGGGTCCCTTCCTTCATCTCAGCGTCCCTCCCTTCATCTCAGCGTCCCTCCTTTCATCTCAGGGTCCCTTCCTTCATCTCAGCGTCCTTTCCTTCATCTCAGCGTCCCTCACTTTCATCTCAGGGTCCCTTCCTTCATCTCAGCGTCCCTCTCTTCATCTCAGGGTCCCTCTCTTCATCTCAGGGTCCCTCCCTTCATCTCAGAGTCCCTCCATTCATCTCAGCGTCCCTCCTTTTATCTTAGCGTCCCTCCCTTCATCTCAGCGTCCCTCCTTTCATCCCAGGGTCCCTTCCTTCATCTCAGCGTCCCTCACTTTCATCTCAGGGTCCCTTCCTTCATCTCAGCGTCCCTCTCTTCATCTCAGGGTCCCTCTCTTCATCTCAGGGTCCCTCCCTTCATCTCAGAGTCCCTCCATTCATCTCAGCGTCCCTCCTTTTATCTTAGCGTCCCTCCCTTCATCTCAGCGTCCCTCCTTTCATCCCAGGGTCCCTTCCTTCATCTCAGCGTCCCTCCCTTCATCTCAGCGTCCCTCCTTTCATCTCAGGGTCCCTTCCTTCATCTCAGCGTCCTTTCCTTCATCTCAGCGTCCCTCCCTTTCATCTCAGGGTCCCTTCTTTCATCTCAGCGTCCTTTCCTTCAACTCAGCGTTCCTCCCTTTCATCTCAGCGTCCCTCCTTTTCATCGCAGCGTCCTTTCAGCTATGATTTTTGCTTTACTCTTTATCTCAGTCTAATATCCTTTATCCTTGATCAGTGCTTAGAGCCTTGATTTTTGTAAATTTAGTAACTAGCCATTATCTACATGTTACAATTATGTTTCACTTTATGGAGTCTATCTAATGCAATTTTATTGGCATGCTTATATGCAAAACTTTACGTTGTATATTTAAGTAAACTTATCTGATAAAAGATCGAGCGGTATGACACGTGTATTTGGAGTGTAAAGTATACAATTTTAATAAACATTTGAAATAAATACTACTCAAGGAAATTAATGGTCAGACGGTACTACTGAAACTTCAGTAGTTAGTCAATCGTCGAGTTCTTTTCTATTTCCGTCCCTGTTAAGCAACAGTTCGGAAACTCGTTGCACTCGAATATCCAAATCGCGTTCAGGCAAGTCGACCCTCGGATGCCCCGCTGTTCGAGTAGCTGCCTCAAGTTCTCTGTGTACTTTTGCAGCTCCGGTAGTTGAGGCGGCAGTCTCACGTTGTCGTGCTCGATAAACTCTGCTTGGGGGTCCATCACGATGAACGATACGGATGCGCTACTGCTGGAGTATCTGTGCATTCGGCAGCGGCGGGAAATTTCTTTTGATCAGTGTATTGTGAATCTGTGATTTCCCGTGAATCTGTGCTTCCCTGGGAATCTGTGATACCCCGTGAATCTGTGATACCCGTGAATCTGTGATACCCGTGAATCTGTGCTTCCCTGTGAATCTGTGATACCCCCGTGAATCTGTGATACCCCCGTGAATCTGTGATACCCGTGAATCTGTGATACCCGTGAATCTGTGATACCCGTGAATCTGTGATACCCGTGAATCTGTGATACCCGTGAATCTGTGCTTTCCTGTGAATCTGTGATACCCCCGTGAATCTGTGATACCCGTGAATCTGTGATACCCGTGAATCTGTGATACCCGTGAATTTGTGATTCCCTGTGAATCTGTGATATCCTGGGAATCAAGGGATACCAATTGTGAATCAAAAGATTAGGAATGCCACATGAATCCGTGTAACCTCGTGAATCTATGACCCACAAGTAGTGAACCCGTGACCCACAAGTAGTAAACCAGTGATCCACAAGTAGTGAACCAGTGATCCACAAGTAGTGAACCAGTGATCCACAAGTAGTGAACCAGTGATGCACAAGTAGTGAACCAGTGATGCACAAGTAGTGAACCAGTGATCCACAAGTAGTGAACCAGTGATGCACAAGTAGTGAACCAGTGATGCACAAGTAGTGAACCAGTGATGCACAAGTAGTGAACCAGTGATGCACAAGTAGTGAACCAGTGATCCACAAGTAGTGAACCAGTGATGCACAAGTAGTGAACCAGTGATGCACAAGTAGTGAACCAGTGATGCACAAGTAGTGAACCAGTGATGCACAAGTAGTGAACCAGTGATGCACAAGTAGTGAACCAGTGACCGGATGAGTAAGTCAGTGACTTAAGTCAACGAGCTAACAGCATATGTTACATGTACTTTTCTCCGTTACAGATCAATACAAAATCACGCTCACTCGTCAATCAGATGCTTCACAGCCGCCTCCCCCAGCACGATGGCTCAGATGAGGCAGATAAGTGCAGATGTAGTTGACAGCGTCAAGCCCAGATCTGTCGTACAGCTTCAATCTGTCGCTAGAATCGTCATCAAGTCGGTCTTGTCGAGCCATATCCAGATAGCGGCTGACCAGCTTCAGCTGTGGCAATTCAAATGGGCAAAGTTTTTTAGCTTGCTAGTCAGTTGCTTGACGTAAATTTAATTTGAAGTCCTTTGTTTTAACCTCCAAAAGTCTGATGGTAAGCACTGCTTACCATGCGCACACCCTAGTTTCAGTCTAGGCAGAAGTCAGATGATTCAGATCAAATATAATCTATGGTAAAATTCACACTCCGTTCCGGTCGGCTATGGTAAGCAGAACTTTTAGAACGATAGCTTCCCTGATTTTTTTACTCGTAGTTTAGATCTCTTTCTCAATCAAAATAACCAACAGACGGTACAAAAATTTCAGCTTCCTTGAAATACAACTGTATACAGTAAGATCAGTTTTCGTTTATATAAATTTGATGTATATTTTTGCTGAGTGAGAAAACAATTGAGTAAGAATAAATTGAGTAACACCGTACGCGTAAGTTAATTAAAATTTTCTGAAGAGAAACAATCTACTCGTACCAGCGTATGATGCAAACATGAAAACTGGGACATGAAAAATGTCAGCAGAACAGAGGCGGATGCAGATTTTTTTGACCCAGGAAATTATTAAGTAGTGCAGAATTTTTGTACCTAGGAGGCGGCAGCAAAGGGAAAAGACACAACAAAGGCGAGCTGCGCAGCTGGGGGCGCCACAGATGTAAGTTGTTTGGGGGGCAGTTGCCCTCTTTGCCCCCGCATAAACCCGTATTTGGAGCAGGACAGAATTGATAACAGAAAAAGTAAATGTTATTTAATTACTATCACTTGTTTCTTAGATCTTTAAAGATGTTTTATCACGAAGTATACAAACGATTCGTTTTGGCATTCATTCAAACAATTCTTATGGCGCATTCTCAGCAACTCGAGATGTTAGCGCCACTAGTATTCTGAATTAATTTTTAATTATAGTCTCAGAAAGAAGAAGCTAACTGGGAGAAACCCATTTCCTCAATTTTCTTTCAGGCACACGTATAGAAGGGAATATAGCAGGAAATATTCTTCCAGCATGCGTGCACTGGGAACAAAAACTGTCAAGAATTCAAGAATGCCATTGCTGAAAGCAGGTCTCCAGACACAGTCCTGGTTCACCTGGACACGCAGGGCAGCAGTAAATTGATCGTTTGATTCTTTCAGCTCGGTAGCAGACGCGACACCGCTTAGTTGGCCTTGGCTGACTTTCTCGGGCCGCAATTCGCATTGGGAAATGCGGGCTGACTTGGCCGAAGGCTTGAGCTGCAGCGGCTGCTCGCCTTCTGCTCATCCCAGTGCTCTGCACGAATTCACGAATGCTGGCTTCCAGAAACTTAACGAACACCTTTCGGCCGCCGCACTTACAGTATACAATCAAGCATTTCGGACCATCTGCAAGCACAGGTGCAAACCAAGTTTCAAAAACCATTTTCTGGTTTTCCGAGCAGGCTGGTAGGGCTGCATGTGGCCGTCCATTCGATCGACGCCGCCCATGCAGCGGTTGTAACTCAAAGCTGAGCGGCACTTCTGCACTGCAGCCGCTGCTCCACCTCGGGCGATTCGTCGGACTGGAACTTTTGATGCTGCCTCATTTGTGTCCAGAAAATACAACGTTTTTAGACCGCTTTCCTTTCTTTCAACAATCTTTGCGGCCAGTACGGCACCCTTGCGCATGAAGCCGACATCATTGGGCGGCACATTTAACTGCCTGAGCTCAATCGGCACGCCTCGGTCAGCTCGTATGGTGCAAGTCAGATGAGTATCTCGATCCAGGAGGTACTTAGCCAACCGATAAGAACCAAACCACTTGTCGGCAAAAATGCGGTAGCCTTGGTCCAACAGATCTTGGCAAAGCTCGACAACAATTTTTTCGCTGAATGACAGGTTTCCGCTTTGTGGATCTAAAGCAAATCTACGATTCTCCTCCGGAGTAGCATGAACTCGAAAGTTGAACAAGTAGCCTGTTTCAGACTCACAAGCACAGTACACCTTGATGCCATACCTGCGCGCTTAGTTGGAATGTATTGCTTGAAGCCTAATCGTCCTTTGTAAAGAACCAACGATTCGTCAACACTTATTTCTTCGTCAGGTCTGTAGATGTTCACGCAGGTGTCACGCAAATTGTTCAAAAATGGACGAATCTTGTACAACGGATCACCAGGTGTGGGATCCTCAAGGCAATCATAAAAGCGAAGAAAGCCGAGCAATTGCTTGAAGCGGTCTCTAGAGAGCGCCTCAGGTGCTTGAAAGTATGGTGTCGAGTGGTAGCTGCCAGTACTCCAGTAGTCATTCATCTCAGTCTTCTTGTTGCTTCCCATGTACAGGTACATTCCAATCAACTTCTTGACTTCGTTTGCGCTACATTCGTTCCACTGTAACAAACTCACAGGCAGGTCATCAGCATCCAATGAATGAATTGCTGCCCAAGCTCTACGGTTAGTCCACATAGCTAGATCTTCAAACAACGAATCAGACAGGAATAAACCTAAGAAGAAGGAAGTTGAGTTCTCAACATCGCAGGCACTATTATTCCAGGATTCAGGCCAGGTGTTCCGAAAAACTCGATATCTCTCGTCGATGCGTCGTTCCCAACGATAGCAGGCCGCCACGACAACTCATCAGCAACCTGTACGTCCTCATCAACACTGTCCAGAACATCTGACTCACCAGAAGAATCATCTGATAAGAGGTAGTCCTCGTCGTCCGATGTCATGAGTTCAGACATTTCGTCCACTTGGGCATTTCAAAGCTCTTTGAGAACTGATTTTAGTATTCGGCTCAAACCAGACTGAGACAGATAAAGTATAGGAAACGAAAACTTAAGGAGTCAAAGAACCACTGTAGTATAAAGCACGACTGAATAAGCTGTCAAAAAGCTAGACGAGTAAGGAGATGGATCAGCTTCTCTGTTTGAACTGACTGGGGCTAGGAAAAGAACGTTTCTTATACTGTTCGTGTTGCCCATTCCTCTTGTACAGGGACCAGTGTGCTTTCAGTCTAGAAACAGGCTACTTAAATGTACATTTTTGCTTATTTTTCTACCCCAGCCGACTGAATGTCTATTGATAAGCATTGCTTACCATGCCGACCGGAACGGAGAGAAAAAATATCTATGGCTCAGTCAGAAGCCAAATAGTCTATGGTAAGCACTGCTTACCATCCGACTGGAACGGAGATGAAAAATTTTGGGCTTGAGCCTCACGAATAAAAAAGCCTTTTAATGCTGCTAATCATTATTAATTTGTGGCGCATCATCATTTGGAACCTTGACGCCTCATTATCTAGAAGCGTAGTTTAAGGTGCCTCATTATCTATTAGTTTTAGACGCCTCATTATCTATTAGTTTAAGGTGCCTCATTATCTATTAGTTTTAGACGCCTCATTATCTATTAGTTTTAGGCGCCTCATTATCTAATAGTTTTAGGCGCCTCATTATCTATTAGTTTTGCCTCATTATCTAATAGTTTTAGGCGCCTCATTATCTATTAGTTTTAGGTGCCTCATTATCTATTAGTTTTAGGTGTCATTATCTATTAGTTTTAGGTGCCTCATTATCTATTAGTTTTAGGCGCCTCATTATCTATTAGTTTTAGTGCCTCATTATCTATTAGTTTTAGGTGCCTCATTATCTAGTAGTTTTAGGTGCCTCATTATCTATTAGTTTTCGGTGCCTCATTATCTATTAGTTTTAGGCGCCTTATTGTCCATTAGTTTTAGTGCCTCATTATCTAGTAGTTTTAGGTGCCTCATTATCTATTAGTTTTAGGTGCCTCATTATCTATTAGTTTTAGGTGCCTCATTATCTATTAGTTTAGGCGCCTCATTATCTATTAGTTTTAGGTGCCTCATTATCTATTAGTTTTAGGCGCCTCATTATCTATTAGTTTTAGGTGCCTCATTATCTATTAGTTTTAGGTGCCTCATTATCTATTAGTTTTAGGTGCCTCATTATCTATAAGTTTTAGGTGCCTCATTATCTATAAGTTTTAGGTGCCTCATTATCTATTAGTTTTAGGTGCCTCATTATCTATTAGTTTTAGGTGCCTCATTATCT